>JAHHFK020002494.1:0-311539 GCA_024533555.2 Aedes koreicus | reverse complement strand
TCAAGCATGGGAAAAATCATTCACTCGCATGAGCACCACCGAAATAAAATAGCAACCCTCGGTTGCTAACAGAATAGTGAACGAGTGTGATGTTTCCTATCAAACGATTCTACACGAATCCTAGAAAACGAAAACTGTAGAAAGAATAAACGAGTCGAGTAAAACAGAATCATGCGAAACAAATTTTCATCTTGACGTTATACCTGTATGGATGCGTTGCCACTGAACGCAAGCGATTTGAATACACTGAAAGAGAATAATTTGACTCAGTGAATGCAATCAGCTGGAATGATCATAGCAGAGATACGGCTTAATATAACGCTTACTGTTTTTATGTTGCCTTCGATTACTTAACATCATGTTAGATCATTATTTGAAATGTTAAATCATGTTTAAGGTATGATTTGAAGAAATGAGTGTGATTCAATCAATCTCGCTCAGCTGAATCAAACTGAATGCAATCGTTACTGATTCAGCGGGTACAAAATAGGCACTGAGAAATCGTCCACACTGCTATAGTCCGATTCATTCAGTATACGATCAGCTGCTTTTTTTGCTCTATTTTTTTTTCTAAGAAAAAAAAAACAGAAAAATAATGAACAGAAACGTAATAACTCACACGTGGTACGGCTCATTTCTGAACGTTGATGCGTCTGAGTGAGAATTGAGTGCAAAAAAACCGATTGCTCCCATGCTTGGTCTTAGTTCTATCGAGGCCCTCCGGTTGATGAAAACAGCGAGGCACTCATCTTACTTTCTTTCAACAATAAAGGAGCAGATGTGTGCGTTGGTCGAAAGTTATTTAGTTGGTTTAGTTATTCTAGAGACATTTTGCTTGCAATTCTTAGGTATTTTGCTTAGGTATTTTACCTCTTAATCTGAACTCTTTAATACCAAGGCCAGTTATCAAGATCAAAATTAGGTATTCATATGCTTTTGTGTTCTGCTCGGGATTCGAAGAGCGTCAGTTGGGAAAAAAAGCAAGAATGTTGCAGTTACAGTTTCTACTGTAAGGTGTTGAGAGACCTGAACATAAAATTTACCCAACTGGGGCATGAAGAGTGCGAACGAAGTCGATTGCCTAGCACTTCCACATGTGTTCACTGAGAGCTTTCTATGCCAAAGTTACCATTTATGCATTCGTATCATTGTGTAGCCGGTGACGATACTCTATGCCCAGGGAAGTCGAAAAAATCTCCTATCTGTAAATTTCCTGGACCTTACCGGGAATCGAACCCAGGCACCTTCAGAATGGTCTTGCTTTGTAATCCTACGCGCATACACGCAGAGCTTTTGAAGGCCCTAAGGAAGGCCGAGGTGGTGTTATGGCGGCCTATTAATTACTCGGAAAGCTGTGAGTTTTCGGAACGTGTACAATAAATGATAACGTCAATTTCAACACCCACTTGCTAGTTTCTTATGCAATTTTACTACCTGTTATTTTGATTATATATCAGAATTCCAGGCTCATCCCTTTTCACTTTCTCGCCACGGAAAAAACTCCATCAATTCTATCCCATTCTATTCAACTCCAGATGTCTATGAAGGCAGTATGAGGGATACAGTATCCCCACTGATCGTAAGGAACCGGCCAGGTGTTTTCCAGAGATCGATAGATGGCAAGTATGTTTGCAATCTCTAATCTGCTTTCCCTGGTGCATTCAACTTCGCTTACAGCCACCCGTGATTTGTACGGTCAGCTATGCATAGGTATAGGTCAACATATATGTGGAGAGACGTCATTCATGCGACCAAATGGCGCTTATGCCAAACCGTTCTTTTCAATTTATCTCACCATTTTTCGAAGAATTTTTTTTTTTTTTTTGTACTTGCAGGCAATGTATTATAGGGTACAGAATGCAAAAAAAAAGTCAATTTTGGTCGTCTTGGCGCTTACGTTAACTATGCATCCCAGGGCAGTGTATGGGTCCTCTCACATTGCTCAATTCCAGTCAATGAGAAGGACTCTCTAGCGCACAAGAAGGCGAGATTTTTTATAGAAGAATTTCACAAGATGAATTTTTCCCATTAGTATGTCAGAGTTCTCTTCAAAGTTGGCAAAACGATTGGACAAGTAATTCTCTTGGGCGGTGGTTACATTCCATTATTCCAAATGTTTCATCGAGATTTGCTAATCTCGTCAATAGCAATATATGTAGGTGCGGAACCCGTTATGACGACATCGATCACGCAGTTTGGTATTGCCCGGATAATGATGCCTTCATAGCACGACTATTGGACATCCTAGTGGCCCGAAGTAGAAAACCCATCCTCGAGGTTAGAGATGTTTTGGGTATGCGTGATCTTCCCTATATGCAAGCGATCTATGAATTCCTTTGTTTGTTTGACCTTAATGTGTAACGTCATCCCACCCCCTATTCCACTAAATGTCCCGCCATTGTGTCCCAACTATCATCTTGTTTCCGTGCTACTTGTACCTGTCCAGCAAGCTGTTGGTCACACATCTATGCCTAGCTCTTGAAAAGGGCTTTAGGGACCGAGGACTTGATGGCGGTCGCAGCCATGAGCAGCAATTATTTACTTCAATAAGTTACCTGGCTAGTCCCTTCCAAACGATGTGACCCATTAACCTCGAGCTAGCCACGAGTAATTGGTGTCCCACTTACTAACTCCATAAAGCAAATCATTGTTAATAACAATTTTGAATATCGGCTCCGCAAAATATCACACACGTCTGAGCCTCATAAATAAACGGACTAATTAAAAAAAAATCTATCTAAAATATCGATTTGCTGTTCCGTTTCCTTACACCGCAATACTCATCTGTAGTGGATCGCATAGGTTTGATTAAAGATTTTAATTTAATTATTAATTAATTCATTAAATAATTATTGAATAATAATAATAATAATAATATGAGCACGACAGTCAATTATTAAAAAATGCATATATGCAACTAAGCTGATCACCCCCTCATCGAAATACTTCAGCCGTTGTAGCTACTATAGTATTAACCATTAAGATCTAGTAAGATTAGAATGTGTATTCACAATAATAGTTAGAGAATATAATATATGTATGCACAAAACATATCTGTCATCCATTGCTTGGTCCCTGATCTAACCTAATCTAACCCATATGTATTGGGTTAGATTAGGCAGCCAGTACGATAAAGGATCCTGAAAACATCTTGCAATGGAATGAAGATCATATATAATAGATACGAGTGCTTGTAGAACTTTTCATTTTAATAACACTCTTATTAATCTAATAATAACACTCTTAATAACACTCTTATACAAATATTTCTTGGAAATGGGAGGGACCATCAGGGCACCCGATTGAAGCACTATGGATGGGGAGAGTGGGAATGCCAACTCCCCATTGCTAACAGTTTGTGAATAGAGGGCGGGCCGCCCATTGGGGCATTCTCATGTCAGGTAGCTCGGTCTTATGACCAATTGTTCAATCTTGTTGTTGGAAGGAGATTCCTTTTATCCCTGTGGAAACGTATAAGTGATGTTGCCTAACGATCCACCCAACCCGTTTTTGGCCCTTCATACAATGGCATGATTAGGATAATCATTGGTTATTAAAGCTTGATCAAGTCTAACAGAGGGGAGAACCCATTGCTGTCGGACTTAGTTTCCCTGCTACAATGGGTGGTAGTACATATCATACATCATACATCATACATTATTGAAAAACAAACTAAACTTTACGCCCCATGACAACTCGAAAACCAACGCGTAAACGGACATTTTACACGATTATTACACCAGGGATTTTTTGAAATGCTTGATGAGCTAGACTACCCGAACAGCAATTGCAGCACCTCCACCACTCGCATTGCTCAAATTTCCGAAGCCAAATTCACAAGTACCGATTTCCGAGGGACTTTTCTCACTTCACCAAGTAACAAAAGTCACCTCGACTCTCCAAATCGATTACATTTTTTAGAATAAGTCATAAA
This sequence comes from Aedes koreicus, assembly GCA_024533555.2. Lineage (NCBI taxonomy): Eukaryota > Metazoa > Arthropoda > Insecta > Diptera > Culicidae > Aedes > Aedes koreicus. The sequence continues at coordinate 307,605 of JAHHFK020002494.1, read as the reverse complement.
GTATTTGAGCTGCAAGCAATATTCAACTAGTTATACACTTGCTTAAATAAGTTTAATAAGACGTTTGGTACTATGTTTTACGAAAAGTTAAAATTACGTGCGACTAAACCACTATAAATTGTTAAATAATAATATATCAATTGCTACGAAGTACATCGATCATACTAATAGCAACATGATTTTCTTGAATATCGCTAAATTAATGACATATTTGGTACATAGGCCAAATGAAGGAGCTAGGCTAACAGTACATCCCGTTACCCTATTCCAAAACGTAATTGAATTCGAGTTTGATGTCTTTTTTTAGTTTTTCAATGCAAAAAAACATTCTCAAAAATGGATGCGCTAATAACTTTGCAATAAACCGTGTATCACGTTGATAATGAAAGATGGTAAATCTAAAGTTAATCTGTCCAGTTAGAATCCGGAATCACTTATTGTGTTACAGCGGCATGGAAAGTGACCGCTGCAAGAATTCTTTTACAGCGGTTTGTTTACCTAGGCGCCCACTTTATGTGGTATACATTTTACGGTGTTTCGTACAGTGAGTCAAAAGTTATTAGAGATGGAAGCCAAGAGGAGAGAAAAAATTCTGCACACCCTCGTTGATAATCCAACGTGGTCCGCAATAAAAATCTTAAAAACGTTGAAAATCGCCAAATCAACCGTGTATGATGTGCTCAAACGTTTCAGGGAGCAAAAGAGCGTGGATCGAGTGCCTCAAGGTAAGCGTTCTAGTGAAACATATGACCGCAAGCTGAACCAGAAGGTATTGAGAACCGTCAGAGCAAACCGTGGACTATCAGATAATGAAATCGTACAAAAATACGCTGCTGCTCGCAGTAACGTTCGAAGAAGTCGTTTGCGAGCAGGATATCGTTCTTATCGAGCCAGCAAGCAACCAAACAGAACGTTGAAGCAAAGTTTCGTCACCAAAACTCGAGCTCGGAAATTGTGCCAGCAGGTTCTCACGAAGTACCAAGGATGCCTGTTCATCGACGATGAATCCTACGTCAAAATGGATTTCGGACAGCTTCCTGGCCAAAAATTCTACAAGGCGACGGTACGAGGAGATGCTCCTACGAAGTTTAAGTTTACTTTTATGGACAAATTTGTCAAAAAACTGATCATTTGGCAAGGGATATGCAGCTGCGGAGCAAAGACCAAAGTGTTCGTGAGGAATAAGACGATGGACTCGAAGCTGTACAAGGAAGAATGGCTCAAAAACCGTGTACTACCTTTCATTAAAGCCCATAAAGGTCCCGTAAAGTTCTGGCCAGATTTGGCGAGTTGCCACTACAGCCGGAAAGTCATCCAGTGGTTCCGCGATAATAACGTAGATTTCATCGATAAAAACATAAATCCACCAAACTGCCCGCAGTTCCGGCCCATCGAGAGATTTTGGGCAATAATGAAGCGGAAGCTTAAGCAAAGTGGAAAAACGGCTCGGAACGCGACTCAGATGATTAAAATGTGGAACAAATGTGCCAAGGAAGTTGACTCCGAATGTGTGCAGCGTTTGATGGGAGGAATAAAAAAGAAAGTGCGAATTTTCATTTGTTTTAATGTATTAAACTTATTTGTACGTGGATCCGTTAGCGAGATACAGATGACTTTATTACTCCGGATTCTCAATGGACATAGCTTTAGCCATCAGATAAAATCAGGTGTCATACGACTGTACTGACTGTTGACCTTAAGTATCTGGGATTTTTGAATGTTTTTGATTCTTGAGTTAACGAGTCCTTATCAATTATATCAAAAGAATAAAACATAGAATTCGCAATTCTTATTAATCCAATGATTAAAATATGCACAGAAGAGCACTATCTTTTAATCTATACAATAAAGAAAATAAAACGCTCTTTGATAACCATTTCCATCGTACCATGTAACCTTCGCTTCTAAAAGCAACCAAAAGATGGGTTTGTCATTTTGCCGTTTGATGATGACGACGACGACATGCCATCGATTCTAAACGTGCGGTAATAAAACGATTGTTGGAGTCGGAAGCTATAAACAATGAACCGGCAGCATGAAAACTCACCGCCGGCAATACGACAGTGTCCCTTAGCTCTTCAAGGGAAGCGGCCGTAATATGTTCCGAATAAAGCTTGTTAAAGGTCTACTTTGGACTTACCTTAGAATTACCCATCAAACGGCAACGCTCGAATGATTTGAATCAGCGAGGATTCTCAACTCGACGTTCGTTTTGTAGGGGGATTCACCTATTCTAGGTAAGCTCAGCTGAGTTCACCCTGTTATGATTATTTTCCAAACATCTGAAATTTTTGTTTGTTTACATATGTTTGCTGCATGATCCTCCTATCTGTTACAATCACAGACAGAATTTTCCAAAACGGCTTGAAAGTGATATAAAGCATAAAACTTCACAATTGAGTATAACTATTTACGACAGCCCATTTTTTATTCGTCTATCGTTCCATTTGAATTGTGTGTAAAATAACGAAAACATCTGCCATTTCAAAAACATTGGTATATTTGGTTTATGTGAAGAAAAATATGGCTTAACTTATGGCACACTACTTGAAAGGTAATCAAATTAAAGTTAAATAACCAAGTTATCATATGAATTTATTTAAATATGTGCTTTGAAAGAAGAAAATATAGAATTATAGGTGTGAAAATTGATTGTCGAGAATAGTCAGCATTGCCGAAGCCAACATTTCCTCTATATTAGCAAAATACGTTTTTTGCTATCTAACTTGCACATTGTGGAATGTGGAACGATTAGTTATGATCCGAATATCAGGTGAAAATTTCATCGAATAAACATTTCGACCGAAGCTAAAACAATCCCCTCTGTGAAATGCGTTTTAATCCAAAGCTAATAATCCGTCACTCACCTGGATAATGGCGATGTGGAAGATAAACTTTGCTGCTGTGGCAACGTGGCCGTCGCTGCGTGGCTTCGAAGCTGTGTGTAATCCGATATTGCCCTCGTCACCGGTTCTCGCACAATTAACAACAGCTTTATAGTGGCATTCATAGCACGGACGCGTTCTGGTACCTGGAATGAACAATGCACAAGTGGCAATTTGTAATGGATGTCAATACAACAGTTATGATCGATACGTTACGGCATTAGATTAGAAAGGTTAGTTGAATGGTTCATTGAAGTAATGTGGATAAAAAAAATCGAGTAGTTTGCTTTCAGTCATGAGTTATTGCGATTTTCTAGATAACAGCTCCAAACATCGTTAATTAAAATGAGTAATGCATGCAAATACATCCCTGTTTCACTATCAGCAACAATGGAAGTCCCCAAAGGTTATAATTTCCAAAAACTGTGATATATTTATTGCATTCGCTGCACAGTATAGTCAAGGTGAACAATGTCATTCAACTGTCAACCCAAAGATAGGATGAACTGCATTCTGGCCATTTGTTAGCAACTATTTACGACCATAGAATATGCATTTATCGTAGTATACGCCAGAAAATAACAAATATTTCACCGACCACTGAAATCGATTGTATATGCAATATGAAACGAAAACCCCTGATTGTGCTGTTTATACGTTGTGTTCCATAAATCTGCTTAAAAAGTTCTCTGTAAACAAGCATGTTTACAACAAAAAATATGAATACAAAAGATTCACCGCTTTATGCTCGAACAAACAGGATAACGATAGTATTACAGCAGAATAGAAACCCTGTCAATGCTTTCTTCGCTGCAGGCGTTCACCATGAGCCCGTGGTAAACCCATGAAACACAAGTGAAAATGAGAAAAAAAAATCACAACCCCGGTCACAATCCTATGGCAACATTTAAAATGCAATCACAACTATTAATAATTCAAGCAATGAAAGCCCTGCCACACTGTCAAATACCATTCCAAGACCACATTCCCCAATGCTGACAGAACATGAAAGTGAAGCATTATTTGTATTTTTCCTATCTCCAGAACAGGGTCCAGACCGTATAGGCTAGGTTTGTATGAAGAGGCCTTTTGTGTTTGTAAAGGGTGAACCGTGCCAAAACTAATCAACAATTCAATTAAGATCTGCCAACAGAACCATTGATTCCACAACGAACCTCCGGATTGCATTGCGTTGGATATTATGTCTCAAACAACGACGACGATGGGTTCCCAGAATGTCGCTTATTCACAAAGTAAAATGCCGCAACGCCTGAAGAATGCGGGAATTGAACTGTCAGAAGCATGAAAATCAATTTTCCTCACCATTTCACGCGAAGACACTGCAAATAGACTCTGTCATGAGTGCTTTAAAGATAAATTAAACTTTTTTCAATGGATTGGGCTCAGCGGATTGAGTGGTGAAGAATTTTTGTGAAGTTCAGAAAAGTTTTTCAGTCTTTTTTTCTTCGAATAAGAATACTGGGGATGGCTCTAGTAGGCGGTCGGAAGCACCGATTTTTGTAGCACCAGAAATATCTAAGCTATTTGTTTTAAAATGATTCCTATGTAAATGTAGCTGATAGGGGAAAAGGGTGTCTATGGATCTAGAATTGGGCCGATCGATAAAAATGACCTGTCCTGAAATGTTTCATGCATCAATATGTCATCGAGACAATACTATTGTATATTTTTGATTTTCAGGGTAAAAATAGTGAAACAATATACTTGCCTCAGATTTTAAGCATAGGCTCAATCCTAGACTCATAGACCCAAGTTAGAGCCATTTTCCCTATGTGTATTAATTACTTCATTCTTTAAATCTTATCGAAAATTGTTTCCTTCTGGAGTTCTGCAGCCGAGTTGTTGTTTGATGACATACTGAGGAGAACGATTCATCTTCAAATATTAATTTTGCAAGCATCTTGCATCTGTTTGAGATCTATGGTTGGCTCTTTAGCGCCAAATTAGGTTTCCGCAATCCATCAGTTCTTGGTTAGCCAGAACTCTGGTGGCTTTTCAACATATTCTTTTGCTAATGCAAAAGTCACTTATACATGTTCACTTTCGAACGGAGAGGCTTCTCTGGAGCAACATGACCTCGTAGATTGTTTTTGTGAGAAATCCGTTGAATGGTAACACTAGTTTACAGCACTTATGAACTCGGTAAGCTGATCATCATTTCTAATGTAAAATTTTATGCAGAATATAAAAACGCCGTCAAAAAAAAAATAAAACAGATAAGTTTTCGAGATATGGATAAAAGTTGATTTTCTAATAAATGAACAAAAACACAATTACTTAAAATAGAATATCTCTAATGCGTGTGACTCAATTTCAAATATTTTATCATCAAATAAAGCAAAATTAAATTTAACACCGATCTTTCCAACATTGCAATATTGTAGGAGTAATAGTTTCGACGCTATTTATAAGTATATATAATTTGTTGCGATTTTTTTTGAAGATTTGTAAAAAAAATGAGCTAAACATATGATTAATACCAAAATAACGTCAACAAAAAAATATATTGCATATGTAGCTAAAAGCCAAAGAAAAAACGAAGAAAATGAGGGCTCAATGGTGAAAATCGTTTGAAAAATGAGGAAGTTATGCTAGTTTTTGAAAAAAGTGCAGAAATGCGGGAAAAACAGAAATTCGAAAGAAATACCTCCCTCTCTCTCCCTCTCTCTCTCTCTCTCTCTCTCTCTCTCTCTCACACACACACACACACACACACACACACACACACACACACACACACACACACACACACACACACACACGATTTGGTTTACCTACTGTTCTATTGTTTGGTAAGATATTCTGGCACCTAATTTTTATAGCTATTGGTAATGCTTTGTTCAGACTATAGACTTGTTACATAATACAAGGGTGTTTTGAAAATTATCAACAAGGAAAATGTCATCAAGATAGCCTTGTATTATGTTACAACGCTGTAGTATGAACAAAGCATAACCCTTTAAAACAAAACAATTGTGACAGTTCGTTGTTCAGTTATCGGAGTGAGCAAATGTGCGCTGCCAAACGGGAATCAAATGCAAAAATGATCCACAAAAGTTTTGTTATGCCTGTGTCGTCTACATTTTTACGACACCGGTTAAATTCACTACTTTTCTTCAATCTGCGTTTCGTTTTTATTTTGAAATTTGTCCGGAGAATCTGGATAAACCATGGGTGCCTAACGTTATGTGTAATTCGTGCAAAATATGCCTGGCTAGGTGGATAGCAGGTTAAAGGTATGTATGGCTTACCACTGGTCCCATTCAAATTTGTTATATACTCTCATTTCTGTCACTGTAAAGCCGCTATTTGTCCTTTGATAAGCCAGTTATTTGGAATGAACATTTTTGCCATGCTACGGATTGTTATTTCTGCCTCACCGAAATTCAACAACATGGCCGCCATAAGTCGGTGCAGTATGCTGATGTGCAATCCGTAGAAAACCCAACTCCACATTCGAATTCAAAACGGTACCCTATTTGCCCAAAACGAAAAAGGGAGTCTTCACTTGAAGATACTGCCCAGCTGTTTAACGAGGACGCAGATCAAAGCGACACAGAATTTGAAACAAAACCATCATTATTTTCCCAAGCAGAACTCAATGATTTGGTACGTGATTTGGAACTGTCGACACAAAAATCTGAACTGCTTGCATCACGCTTAAAAGAAAGAAATTGATTAGAGCCTGATGTGACAATTTCGTACTACAGAAATCGTGATGAACAATTCGCTAAATACTTCTCCAAACAAAATAATGCTAGTTTTTGCCGAGATGTACACCGTGTCCAATATATTCTCATACAAAATAAAACTCTCTTTATTTCAAATAACAATATAATACTGATCAACTACAGCATATGTTTTGGAATAACACCGCCTTTACCCTTCATCACCAGCTCCAGACGTTTTTCGAAACCGTCACAGTGCCGCCTGTAACGACTTCCATCGGCATTTCGTCCCAAATTCGTTTGATTACGGTTTTGAATTGGTTCATATTAGACGCCCTATGGTCATTTACCTTCGCCAGCATGTATGACCATATGAAAAAATCCAATGGATTCAGATCTGGTGAACTGGGAGGCCCTGAACGAGATTTGCAGTATGCGATGGCGCTCCGTCCTACTGAAACACATAGTGATAATCTTCAAGCAACTCTTGTACATATGGCTTGACATCGTTCTCCAAAACTTCCGTTTTATAATGTACGGCATTCACTTTAACGCCTTTATCGATGAAAACCAGTGGTAATTTCCCCAAACCATCACTGACGCAGCACTTTGGAACCGTGGAATATTCGTATCACTCTCTGTAACAGTTCTCGAAGAGAGATCCCACAATCTGTTCATTTTGCAGTATATTGTGCATTGACGATCTCGAAACATTCAGATCTGCGGCCATTTTACGTACAGAGCACTGTGATTTTCGTCTAATCCGTTCCCTGACCACTTTAACAACTCGTGCAGTCCGCACCGTACGAGTACGACCGGATCTCTTCCGGTTATCCAACGAGCAGGTGTCACGGTACCTTCGGATGGTTCGGTACACAAATCCCGCTTTACTCCGAGGTTTTTCAAATTTCTGAAAATAGCGCCCGGGCGCTCACCTTTCAAAAACTTTTTTATCACCACAGCATGAAACTCCTTCATCGCTGGTAAAAGATAAACACCGAATGAAAACAATCGGAGATAACCTAAAAGCGTTTGTATAAACATAGTGCAAAACTACACCAATACATACGTGAAGCATGTTGAGTAGTTGCACGACACCAATGCAAGGAAAAAGTGTATGAGAATATATTGGACACGGTGTAAAAGGTTTGTTCGAAGAGTTTGGTGAGCATCACAATGCAAGTGAATGGCTTTTGTTTATCGACAGCAGTAAACTGAATTTGAAGGCTGGTTTACTGCATCAAAGAAACAGGAAACCCTCGATACCGCTAGCTCATGCTGTTAACATGAAGGAATCGTATGAATCAATGGCGCTGCTGCTGAATTTGATAAATTATAAGCAACACTCTTGGAAGATTTGCTCCGATCTTAAGGTTGTTGCCATGTTGACCGGGTTACAACAGGGGTACAAAAAATACATGTGCTTTCTCTGTAAATGGTACAGCCGAGCACGTAAGGAGCAATACGTTCAAAAAGACTGGCCAAAGAGAACAAGTTTGACTCTTGGGAAAGAAAACGTGGAATGTGTCCCTCTCGTGGATAAAGATCAAATTATTCTCCCACCGTTACATATAAAACTTGGACTCTTGAAGAATTTTGTAAAAGCGTTGGAAAAGAATGGACCAGCATTTGAATATCTGAAATAAGTATTCCCAAACATATTGGATGCAAAGATTAAAGATGGTGTTTTCGTGGGTCCTCAAATAAAAAAAAACTCCTTGCTCTTCATGACTATAGGTGTGAACATGGCATTGAAAATCCATTTCCTCCACTAACATTTGGATTTTTTCTCACCGAATCTTGGCGACGAAAGTGATGAGCACGGTGAACGATTCCACCAACAAATGAAGCAAATAGAACGACTATATCAAGGCTTTTGGGACGAATCAATGCTGGGTGACTACTGTTGGTTTCTAGTTAGAGAAACCAAAACGACGCATAAACGACGAAGCTCAAGTTTGAATCATTTTTAAGTTTTAATAAACTTATTTTAAAGAAATTTGCCTACAGTGCTCAAGAATGACGAAAAAACGTGTGTGTGTGTGTGTGTGTGTGTGTGTGTGTGTGTGTGTGTGTGTGTGTGTGTGTGTGTGTGTGTGTGTGTGTGTGTGTGTGTGTGTGTGTGTGTGTGTGTGGAGAGAGGGGAAGAGAGAGAGAGAGAGAGAGAGAGAGAGAGAGAGAGAGAGAGAGAGAGAGATTGCCGTATTTCTTTCGAATTTCTGTTTCTACAGCATTTCTGCACTTTTTCCAATAACCAGCATAACTTCCTCATTGTTCAACCGATTTTCACCATTGAGCCCTTATTTTCTTCGTTTTTGGCTTTAAGCTTCACACGCAATATATTTGTTGTTGACTTTATTTCGGTATTAATCATATGTTAAGCACAAGTTTTTTTTTACAAATCTCCAAAAAAAACGCTAAAATTTTTATATACTTCTGAATAGCGTCGAAACTATTACTCCTAGAATATTGCAATGTTGAGTAGATCAGTGTTAAACTTAATTTTTATCCATTTCTCGAAAACTGTTCTACTTTAATTTTTTTAAGTGGCATTTTTGAGTTCTGCATAACATTTCACATTAGAAACATTTGTCGAATGTAATAAAGAATAAAGGTGGTACATAATCAAATTGCACCACTTTACAGCCATTTAAACGTTTTACCCGTTGTAACCCGTCACTTGAGGGTTACAATTAGATCTCTTGTTTCTTGGGCCAATTTAGTTCAGACCACCAAAGAAAAATTGTAAATATATGTACGTGTGTTTGTTTACTAATTTATTATTACATGTCTATATATGAAATAAATGTCTTTGGTCCGTATTTATATGTTTGATTGATGTTTATTTAGTATATAGTAGTTTTAGGGTGTAAATGAACAATTATCGTAAATAAAAGATGATATTTGTGTCCAAACTTGTATATATAGATGTAATTGTTTGTTTACCTCCTGGTTGGTGCTGTTGAAGAAATATTATTTACATTATTTAATCAAATATTTATTTACACTATTCATTCAAATATTTATTTACATTATTTATTAAAATATTTATTTACATTATTTATTCAGATATTCATTTACATTATTTATTCAGATATTCATTTACATTATTTATTCAGATATTTATTTAGATTAAATTATTTATTGAAAAGAATATATACACTATTTATCAAACTAAATTATGCGTAACATAAAGCAGATAAAAGAAAACAAGCACTTAGGGTCTAAAGTATGTACAGATTTTGCATGCAATCTAGTTTCTTAAAATGATTTGAATTCAAATTTGATAAAAAGTACAACACCAACCAAAGCCCCCCCAATAGTACTAAAAATACCGCATCGAGAAACGCAACTAAATGTACCGGAACAAAGAAGCTGATGGCTATGAGCATTACTGGATATACGAGAAGATGAGATAAAAGACCAGGAAACAATAGGGCGGTCTCTTAGTTTTGATCCGGTCCAGAGGAGTGAAGACGATTAATGTAACACCCGAATACGCTCGTATATTGCGATTCGAAGTTCCGCGAGTTTGTAAAAAGTTCAGTATAAAACTTGCAAACTAAATTAAAACCCTAGTGAATTAAAACTTAACAGCTAAAACACCTCAATAACTAAAAATTCACAAAGCATTTAAATGTGGTACGGACCTAGGCTCGGCTGCACTACGGACGATCAGAAAAGAACGACACCAAAATAAAGTGAATACAGAAAGCTAAAATCTGATTGAGCTAAGCCGGCTTGGTCGTTATCGTACCCAGCCAAATCATCCGAGCGAGCGTAGTGCAACAATATGAATAGTGTCGATGGATAATGGTCCGAGCTGACAGTCGGAAAAGTGCTTAGTGTGGACTGAATGTAGCACATGGTGTTGTGAAAAGACTGTTACCGTCAGCTCACGGTGTCTTCTCGCTCGGATTGGACCAAACAAGTGAAAGTGCGCGTGCGAAAGGTACCACTCCCTGGACCAGCGGAACGTTTGCCAACCGTTATACATTGGCTAAACGTAGTGTTACCCGTGGTTCCCTTGTTAAGAATGGGAACGAAACTCAAGTGTCGTTAAGGCACGGTATTGATGCCACACCAAGAAAAGAATACCCCTCGCTGCTGTCGTCGCCTTCAAGGATCGCCCCTGCTACGCCTGATTGCTGCATGTCGACCACCGTTCATCGATCGGCCGCAACGAGAAAGTGTCTCTAATGAGAAGACAATGAGACAATGAAGTGTTATAGACCGCAAGTATGCATGAGATGCACGGTAATAAATTTCGGTAAAAATATGCTCTCATGAGAAATTAGTTTTTATAAAGAAATGTGTAAATTGTATTCTAAACTGAACTAAATTGATTCTTCCATTTTGTGTTTCTTTCGCTTGTTTTCTTGTTCTGTAAAAATTGTGTGAATTCAGCCCAAAAACCACGAGGGAAGCAAGTCCACCGAAATTAATCAGTTTCTTCCAGGAACACGACAAAACAACGACCCTGTTAAGACTATCACAAAAGAGGCTGTTGTAGAGCCCACCCCAAGTGGACACCGTGGCTAGACCAGTGTCCAGGGGCGTAGCCAGGGGTCCATCTGACCCTTGCGGAAAAGGATAGTTTCAAACAAGTATCAATTGGCGCCCAACGCAAAAGAAAAAGTGGATTACTCCTTCAAAAAGAGTAATTCCCTTTTTCAATCGGTTCCGGGGAGAGATTGCCATTAATTTCAATTAAAGTCAATTCACGCGTGGTCATTAGGTAATTCCAATCAGATCTGAGTTTTGCTGAGAGATTTTTAGAGTGTATATGGAGAACTGTTGCGGATGATGATAAACAAAAACAAAACTTAATACTGTTCGTGTGTTTGTTGAAAATGATCAGAAATCAGAGATGGTTCATAGAAAATATTTAATCAATCTACGGTGACTAAACATTAATTAGACTTGCATTTAGATTTATTCTCGTTTATATGGCAAAATCTTATGTTGCTTGTTTTTTTTCCTAATTGAATCTAAATAATTTTGCAATTTACCGATTTTTCTGATTTAATTTAAGTGGTATTAATTATTTTTTGAATTCATTAAAATTATTTTTTGCTACATAAGGTTTTTTATAATTGGAGATTAATCATGGCCAAATCGCTATATACCTACGATCAGGCAAGCTCACTAATGATAAAGTGGTATCACACCATGAGGGTTGAGTATCTCGACGAGTTGGAACTGCACGAAGAGTTGACAGCTCGCAGTGTCACTATCACTCGTGACATGGATCTCACTAGGAAACGAAAGTTCCTGAGGGATCGGTTGAAGCTTGAAGGAGAGGGGAAACATACCGATTCTTTGTTTGTTCCTAAGGATCCAACAAAGGATCTAGAAATCTGCACTAAACGGTGTTATGAATTGAGAGTTCTTTTAGATGGGGAAGAAGATGATGCGAAAAAACGTGTTTTACAGCACCGTCTATTACACTATGGTGCATATATTGTGCGATTGTTATCGGAATCGCGAGGTTCACCCAATCTACATAGTGGAATGCAGGGATTGGTGGTTGAATTGGTAAATGATCTGGAGCTTTATTTCAATCGACAGGAGCAGTTTCTAACAGGGTTTGGAACACAGACCACAGGTGATGGTTTCACTGTAGCGATCAGCGATGTACCGATTGATGAGTCAGAGGATGAGCAGCGAAGAGAGAATGTTTGTGAAGAACTGGCTGTCCAGGAGGCGCCGAGAATGTTAAGATTCAACGAAGACGAGTTAGACTGGATCCATCGACTGGAAGCTCGGTTGGCAAGTCTAGAGCAGGTACTGTTTGCCCGTAACGCAGGTGTGGAAGTAGCCGTGCAAACCGATCCGATTGACTCTTCGAGGCTTTATTCATTCCAGAATCCTCTCCCAGGGTCTCAAAACGATTACCGTAATTTTTCGCAACATTTTTCTCAGAACCCGTTCAAGACTGCAAGTAGTTATTTTCCCAGTTTTCATCCTGTTGAACAGCGATTCCGTCCCCAGTCTGATCCGCATCTCATGTTCGAAGCGCCAAACCCGAGCTCTTTGCAAGTACCCTTAAACCAAACCCATACGCTACCTCCCGTAAACACTTCATCGCACTTCCAACAGTCACAAAACCCACACAACACGCGAGCTGCATACCCAGGTAGTAATTCACTTCCTTTCCAAAACCAATTTCAACAAGTTCAGTATCAAGCTCCGTTTCAACGTCGTCATACTTTGCCGGTATCCAAATGGAATATTAGCAAGTATAGTGGGGATGATCAGGGCTTGAAACTGAACGAGTTCCTTGAGCTTGTCCAAGCACTTTCACTTGCTGAGTATGTCTCTACGGAGGAGTTGTTCGAGTCTGCCATACATCTGTTTACCGGTTCCGCTTTGAAGTGGTACATGACACAGCGAACTACAGGTCGTTTGATGAATTGGGAGCATCTAGTGTTTGAGTTGCGTCGAACCTACATGCATCCGGATTTGGATGCTTTAATTAAGATGAAGATTTACCAAAGACGGCAGCAAAAGCAGGAATCTTTTCACGAATACTATTTCGAAATGGAGAAGCTGTTTCGGAGTATGTGTATGCAAATACCCGACCACGAAAAGGTCCAAATCCTACAACAGAACATGCGAGTCGACTACAAACGTCAAATGACATTCATTCCCATCCTCAATCTCGAGACACTCGTAGCCGCTGGACAGAAGTTAGATGCTCTTAACTTCTCGGCGTACAACAAGGTGTTTGGCATCGAAAAGTCGGTAAATGCAATAGAAACCCACGAAAACACAAGTCGAAACCAAAGCAAATCCTCTCACCCACCCCCACAGCAGCAAAAACGTCCACCAGGTCAGTTCAAAGACCAGTCCGGTAATCAGAATCGGAACAATCTCAATAGTCCGGGTCGGTCTGTCAACCCTCCGCCTAGTTCTAATACAGGTACGGCTCGAAATTTTCAAAAACCGTTACCGGTGTCAAACCCCAACCGGTCAAATGAGCCAAAGTCACCAACTCCCGGACCATCTGGTATTTCTTCTGGTCCTCAGCTAACTCTAGAACAGGTTGTAAGTAGACACAAGCCTCCACATCCCAATACGTGTTTCAATTGTGGAACACCCGGACATCATGTCGCTATGTGTCGCCAGCCACGTCGTTTATTCTGTGACAACTGTGGGCTGCATGGCTTCCCGACCAGTTTCTGTCCGTATTGTCTAAAAAACGGCCGGCGGGCGGACGAAAATCGCCGTTCACAGAACCCCCAGGCGTAATTACCTCAAGTTCACACGAAATCCCACCCGTCTTCTGGGAATCTACTTCCGAAGACTACTATAACCAACCGGAAGAAATCTGTTTCATAAATTACCCTTTTAACGACGATAACCGTCCGTACGTTTCCATAAAAGTTTATGGACTTCCGCTTAACGCTCTGCTGGATAGCGGGAGCAACTATACCGTCATCAGCGAAAGTATTTTCACGCACTTAAAACCGAAGAAACTTCACAGACCCCCTGGAAATATTTCACTTCGTTCAGCTAGCGGTGACAAGCTCACTATCCTTGGCCAAGTTCACCTTCCGATCCGTTTCAACGACAGGATGAAAATTGTTCCGACCCTGGTTATCCAAAATCTATCCCTCGACTGTATATGTGGCATGGATTTCTGGACAAAGTTCCAAATCCAGCCCACAATCTTACAGAGCGAGCGCTTACCCAACTCGGGGAACGTTGCAACTATCGATCCATCGATTCATGAAACAATTCTATCAGCTCACGAACGTCTACAAATAGAAGAAATAAAGAAGCTGTTCCTTCCAGCAAAAGCAGGGCAGCTAACCATAACACCACTTACGCAGCACCGGATTGTCATAAGTGACGAGTGGAAGGACAAACCTCCCGTCCGACAATTCCCTTATGTGATGTCCCCGAAGACGCAGGAGTTGGTGGCAACAGAGCTGCAGCGGTTACTTGATGTGGGAATCATTGAACGTAGTAGTTCTGATTGGTCCTTGAACTGCGTCCCTGTGATCAAACCCGCCAAGGTGAGGCTCTGCTTAGACGCGCGCAAAATCAACGAGAGGACTTTGCGTGATGCTTACCCTTTGCCCCACCCTGGACGTATTTTGGGACAACTACCTAAGGCAAAATACCTCACTACGATAGATTTGTCCGAAGCCTTCCTACAGGTTGGACTCGAACCAAGCTCTCGTAAATATACGGCGTTCAGTGTGCAGGGCAAAGGGTTGTTCCAGTACACCAGAATGCCTTTCGGTTTAGTAAATAGCCCCGCCACCCTGGCTAGACTGATGGATACAGTACTAGGCCATGGTATACTGGAACCGAACGTTTTCGTGTATCTTGACGATATCGTCATAGTCACGGAAACGTTCGAGCATCACGCAAAACTTCTCGTTGAAGTTGCGCGCCGTCTGAGAGAAGCAAACCTCAGCATAAACTTGGAGAAATCTAAGTTCGGTGTGAACGAAATTCCCTTTCTAGGATATCTTTTGAGTACGAGCGGTCTCCGAGCGAACCCAGAGAAGATCAGACCGATCGTAGATTATGAAAGGCCCAATACCGTAACGAAACTCAGAAGATTCCTAGGAATGGCGAATTACTATCGTCGATTTATAGCGAACTTTAGTGGCGTGACATCCGCCCTAACCGATCTGCTACAAACCAGCTCGAAGGTCATTCGGTGGAATGATGCTGCCGAGCTAGCCTTTTGTGAAATAAAGGAATGCCTTATTTCTTCCCCAATCCTCGGCAGTCCGGACTTCACTCGGGAGTTCGTTATCCAAACAGATGCGAGTGATGTAGCAGTTGCCGGTGTGCTAACACAGCAACAGGAGGACGGAGAACGGGTGATCTCCTACTACTCGCACAAGCTGACGACGCCACAGAAGCACTATCACGCAGCAGAGAAAGAGGCTCTGGCAGCAATCCTGGCTATCGAGGCCTACCGAGGATATATAGAGGGGTATCACTTTACCCTTATTACCGATTCCTCTGCGCTCACCCATATTCTGAGCTCCAAATGGAAGGTGGGATCAAGATGTAGCAGATGGGCACTTGAGCTCCAGCAACACGATGTGACAGTGGTGCATCGAAAGGGAAAGGAAAACGTGGTGCCGGATGCTTTGTCACGGAGTATTGCTGCAGTCCAGGACACTTCTACTACATCTTGGTACACCTCCATGCTGAGAAAAGTGTCTGATAAACCTGACGATTTCGTAGACTTTAGAGTGGAAAATGGCAAACTGCTAAAGTTTGTAGCGACGCAGGGCGAACTCGGTGATTCACGCTTCGAATGGAAACTCATCCCTACGACAGAGGAAATCGTCAAGATTCTGGAAGAGAATCACAATTCTGTCTTCCACCCAGGTTATGACAAAACCCTTGCCCGTGTCCGGCAGAGGTACTACTGGCCTCGAATGGCTACTGAAGTCCGTCGGTATTGCCGGCAATGTGAGACCTGCAAGGAGGTTAAGGCACCGTCTGTCCCTGTGGCACCTGAAATGGGGAAAATGCGGTTAGCAACGCGTCCATGGCAAATCGTTTCGGTCGATTTCGTCGGTCCACTACCACGCAGTCGGCGCGGAAATCAACACCTACTTGTAGTGGCCGATTATTTTTCGAAGTGGGTCATGATCCAGCCTGTGAGGAGTATCGGGAGTTCAACCTTGGGTTCGATCCTAAAAGACCAATGGTTTCTCCGAAACTCCGTCCCGGAGATCATCATAACCGACAACGGAAGCTGTTTCCTGTCCAAGGAGTTCAAGGAGCTGCTGGATCGATTCAAAATCGTTCACTGGTTGAATTCTCGATACCACTCACAGGCTAATCCTGTGGAGAGGGTTAACAGGACCATAAACACGGCGATTAGAACCTACGTGAAGGAGGACCAGAGGCTTTGGGACACAAAAGTGCCCGAAATCGAAATGGTGCTGAACACCAGTGTTCACTCGTCGACTGGGTTCACACCGTTTTTCGTTACGCACGGACACGAGCTGTCCGAGATGGGGACGGATCACCAGTTGGCCCGACACGACGAAGCACTAACTCCGGAGCAGCGAGAAGAGCGGAAGAAAAAGATGCTTGCCGATGTCTACGACGTCGTCGCCAAAAATCTGGCTAAAGCTCACCAAACGTCAAACGCGACCTATAATCTTCGGCATAGAAAGTTTGCTAAAGCCTTCGTTCCTGGTCAGCTGATCTACAGACGGAACATGAAGCTGTCGAGCGCCGCCGAGAACTACAACGCCAAGTATGGACGCCAGTTTCTGCCCTGTCGGGTCAAAGCCAAACACGGAACCTCCTCCTACGAGCTCGAAGATCTCACAGGCAAAAACATTGGGATCTGGCCGGCGGTACACTTAAAACCCGGCTGAACAAACACCAACACGAGTCGCTCATCCCAGTCCATCATCCGAAACATTGTCGCACAACCTACAAAGAAAAACAAATTAAACAAACCGAACACACATAGGTATTTTCACGTGAAAAAAAAAACAAGCCTTCCTTGATCGGAGCATCTAGGTACATTAAGAATTTAAGCTTTGACGTCTTCCCGCGAAACAGTCGCGAAAACGATGTGACAGATCAGAAACGTCAATCAGTCGACTTTCAGGGTTGTGATGCCGACGTTAAGTTGGAACGCAGCCACTCTCAACCACTCGAATGATCCGCTATTTCTTTCAGTAGTTCTCAAATTTATTCTCTCGAATTAACGAGAGAGACACTTACGATGAAATACTGTAACGAGATGCTGATTCATATTTGATTACGTTCGCGTAGCTCATAAAGATGAGATACGTAGAGTTAAGTTAATCAATTATATTTAAAGGGTACCCGCAGTAGAGTAAGCTAAATAGGTAATTAGGAATGTATGTGGAACAGTGTCATTAATGAGTGATTGTTGAATGAATATTTAATTGAAAGAGTGTAGAATGCTTGTAAGAATGAGTGAAGTACACTGTGAATGATAGAAAGGGTGTTATGTATGGGATGAATGAGTATGGAATTGTATGAAAATGGTGTTGATGAATTTAGTCCAAGTATATCTTGTGACTGCCAGTAATGAAAATGAGAAGAGTCTAATCTCTTGATTCATGTTTAATCGCAATAGGTTAAGGTTAAGTAGAAGTAAATGACTGTTTCTGGTTTCTGATCATTGTCCACCATAAAAGCGAAAGTCGAATGTCGTTTTATCTGACGCACCTGGAACAGTTTCATCATTGAAGCTTTGGAATTAATCTAATAAACTCGGTTGTGAAAGGAATTCACCTGATTTTGACTCTCTTTGCCTGTACGAGACCAAAGTTGGACAGACTCACTTCGTCTATGTTATTCCGTGGAAAAGAGCTCTGGTAATCATTACTATGAAAAATCATTGCACGGAATGTTCTGAGGAAGCAGTAGCCGCAGCTGAGGTCGACAGGTTTATATATAAAAAAAACCTTTTCAGGTTTTTTTCCCCCGACTCCGGGAGGATTGTAACCCGTCACTTGAGGGTTACAATTAGATCTCTTGTTTCTTGGGCCAATTTAGTTCAGACCACCAAAGAAAAATTGTAAATATATGTACGTGTGTTTGTTTACTAATTTATTATTACATGTCTATATATGAAATAAATGTCTTTGGTCCGTATTTATATGTTTGATTGATGTTTATTTAGTATATAGTAGTTTTAGGGTGTAAATGAACAATTATCGTAAATAAAAGATGATATTTGTGTCCAAACTTGTATATATAGATGTAATTGTTTGTTTACCTCCTGGTTGGTGCTGTTGAAGAAATATTATTTACATTATTTAATCAAATATTTATTTACACTATTCATTCAAATATTTATTTACATTATTTATTAAAATATTTATTTACATTATTTATTCAGATATTCATTTACATTATTTATTCAGATATTCATTTACATTATTTATTCAGATATTTATTTACATTAAATTATTTATTGAAAAGAATATATACACTATTTATCAAACTAAATTCTGCGTAAAATGAAGAAGATAAAAGAAAACAAGCACTTAGGGTCTAAAATATGTACAGATTTTGCATGCAATCTAATTTCTTAAAATGATTTGAATTCAAATTTGATAAAAAAGTACAACACCAACCAAAGCCCCCCCAATAGTACTAAAAATACCGCATCGAGAAACGCAACTAAATGTACCGGAACAAAGAAGCTGATGGCTATGGGCATTACTGGATCAACGGGAAGATTAGATAAAAGGCCAGGAAACAATAGGGCGGCTCTCTTAGTTTGATCAGGTCCAGAGGAGTGAAGACAATTGTTGTAACACCCGCGAATACGCACGTCTATTGCGATTCGTAGTTCCGCGAGTTTGTGCCCAGTAAAGTCTAACACTTACAAACTACATTAAATCCTAAAACCAAGTGAATTAAAACTTAACAGCTAAAACACCTCAATAACATATTAAAATTCACCGAACGTTGAAATGTGGTACGGACCTAGGCTCGGCTGCACTACGGACGATCAGGGAAAAAGGACACCCAAAAATAAAGTGAATACAGAAAGCTAAAATCTGATCGAGTTAAGCCGGCTTGGTCATTATCGTACCGAATCAATCCGAGCGAGCGTAGTGCAATATATTAATCTGTGACGATCGATAATGGTCCGAGCTGACAGTGGTAAAAGTGCGTATTGTGGACAAAAGCGAAAAGTACATGGTGTTGAAAAAAAACTGTTACCGTCAGCTCACGGTGTCTTCTCGCTCGGATAGGACCCCTAAAGTGATAGTGCGCGTGCGAAAAGTACCACTCCCTGGACCAGCGGAACATTTGCCAACCGCTATACATTGGCAGTAGTGTTACCCGTGGTTCCCTTGTTAAGAATGGGAACGAAACTCAAGTGTCGTTAAGGCACGGTATTGATGCCAAACCAAGAAAAGAATACCCCTCGCTGCTGTCGTCGCCTTCAAGGATCGCCCCTGCTACGCCTGATTGCTGCATGTCGACCACCGTTCATCGATCGGCCGCAACGAGAAAGTGTCTCTAATGAGAAGACAATGAGACAATGAAGTGTGATAGACCGCAAGTATGCATGAGATGCACGGTAATAAATTTCGGTAAAAATATGCTCTCATGAGAAATTAGTTTTTATAAAGAAATGTGTAAATTGTATTCTAAACTGAACTAAATTGATTCTTCCATTTTGTGTTTCTTTCGCTTGTTTTCTTGTTCTGTAAAAATTGTGTGAATTCAGCCCAAAAACCACGAGGGAAGCAAGTCCACCGAAATTAATCAGTTTCTTCCAGGAACACGACAAAACAACGACCCTGTTAAGACTATCACAAAAGAGGCTGTTGTAGAGCCCACCCCAAGTGGACACCGTGGCTAGACCAGTGTCCAGGGGCGTAGCCAGGGGTCCATCTGACCCTTGCGGAAAAGGATAGTTTCACACTAGTATTGCAATTACCCTACCAACAAAAAGTGGTGAGGCCACCTATGCATCGCCAATCGTAGCATCCCCGTTGTGTAAAGAATAAAGTACAAGGGACAGCCCAATGAGGTTGTACTCAAATGTAACGTAGGTTACATGGTACTGGTACTGGTATTTGTGGCCCTGAAAAGGGCCGGTTTTGGATTGAAGGGGACAGCTACCGCCGCCAGCTCACCACATCAAGAAGCTAGTTTACTTGGTCAGGGCTTTGGTTTGCTCGAAAATGGCGTGTTTGGCTAGCTCTCCCAGCAGCAGCAGTCGAATAGTGGTTTGAATTTCTTGCGACGTGAGGATCATCCGCCAATTTATTTGGGCTAATCAGCAACAAGCTTCAGCACCCCGTAGACGTAGGTGCTGTACGTTTTCTTCTTCCGAACGCTTTCGCCGGTGAACCGCTCCTGCTTCTTGCGGTCATCTTTGACAATGACCTTCTGGGCTTTGCCAACCTTCTTCTGGTTCCTACTTTTTCCTTCTCGCTGGTGAAGCTGATTAGTTTTGAGCTTTTGGGAGCCATCGAAAATCGAACTGGGATTTCCGGCAGAAACGCGATGAAACACGTCAAGAGCGCACTGCGGTCAGACGTAAAATGATGACGATGTGAGTGTCGCTCTTCTCATTGTAAGTCCCATACGGCGATACGTGATTGGTTGATTCTTGTTTTGGCGGCGCTTCAAATTTATTAGTATTTCAATAGTAAAATGGTAATACTGAAATCGACGCGTAGTATATGTCCCAATCGAGTGGTGCAAAAATTTTGGCAATCGATCATGAAATTACCGAGTTATTAACGTTCAAAATCTAACCATATTTCGTGACACTCAAACTTTTCCCACTCGGCAACATGTACCCCAGTATAGAAAACACAGACGTCAGTCCTACGTCAACATTGAGAGCACTATCAGTTTTCGTACTGCCGTATTACGTAGTTTGTTCTTACTGTCAGCTTCAGCCCAGAGCGAAGAAGTTGCGCGTCGAGAGGCACTTTCTGTTCGCCAGATATAGTGCTGCGCTGCCAAGAACAGCAGAAGCTGAAGAGGAAAACCTAAGGCAAGGTAGCCTCATCGTTCCACGCCATTGGCTGAGAAGTAGGTGGAGCAGGCCAAACGGTGAATAATTACCTGGCCAAGATGGACATTCTAATGCGGAAGCGTCAGCCGAGGCCGTCCATGTCTTAATAGCAGGTAATCCTCCAGAAAAGCGGCTGAAGTTCCGTCGAAGCGTGAAGTCGTGTTCATAATGGATGACGAGACCTATTGAAAGGTGGACAACAACGACTGGCAGGAGACCGTGTATTTTGCGTCCCCACCAAGGATGTAAGAGTTGAGGTCAAATATATTTCCCACATAAAGGTCCCGAAGAAGGTCCTTCTATGGCTGACGATTAGCGAGAAGGCAATGTCCAAGCCACTGCTTTTTCTTACGGGGCTTGCGGTGAACGTGGAGATATATAATAAAAAGTACCTGCTGGAAGTTGCCGCCTTCATCAAGAAGTATCACGCAAAGGAGGGTGTGGTCTTTTGTCTGGACCTGGCCTCGGCCCATTATCCCAAGAGATCACTGGAGGAGATGGACCAGCTAAAGATAATCGCTGTACCCAAGACCGCCAGGGAGGCTGTGACCGATAGAAATTTGACGTGGTCATCGAAGCATTTTTGTAGTAAGCTTTAAAAACGTAGGATTTAAGGAAAACTTGTTCCGTCTTTTACAGTTGTATTTTCAGCGCCATTCGAAATAAGTGCCAAGGTAGTGTCAAGGTAGGAATTTCTAATTATCTTCATTCAATGAAAACTGGACATCACGATTATTGTAAATAGGTTATCATCAAACATTCCGGAACAATGACTTGCACGATTTGCACAAAAAGCCACAATTACATGCACCTCAACCATGTCATAAGTACGGTGAAATTTTCAATGTAACGACAAGAAATTTATGTTCTTCGAGCAACGAATACACACAAAATATATGAAGGCCAGTACTGCGATGAAGGTTCACCTGTCATTGTCATTGTATTAAAAGGCGAACACGAAATGATTGCAACACTTACATCTGGAAAACTAGACAAATTTTAAATTACCATTTCACTTGATCACTTTTAAAAAAATAAAGAATTAAAAATCGAAACACTTTTTCAAACTTTCATATTTTCTTATTTTTTAAAATTTATCAAGTGAAGTTTTAATTTAATTTTTTCTAGTTTTCTAATAACAATCGTTTTACTAATACGCTCGTAAACGTGTTTTTTAAAAAAGAGTTTTTTTAAAGTGAAAGAGACAACTGCCTGTAACTTTTTTTCAATTGGACAGAAGGTAACCAAGTTTTGCCAGTTCCGCTTTGAAGCGTATTGTTAACATCCTGTGAATTGCCTTGTTGTGATTGTGGTTTGTCGTTGAAGATGGAAGTGATTCAAGTGGAGACTCATGAAAAAATTGTGTACGCTCACATAGATAATCCGGAGCTGTCCCAGCGTGTTTTGGGAAAACTATCTGCTGATCTGTAATTCAACCGTCTCAAGCGTACTACAGGTATACCTCGATATAAGGCAACTTTTTTTTTCGTTGCCTTATATCGAAGTTACATTATGTCGAAACAAAAAATTAAAATATAATATGTACATCAAACACTGTTTGTAGTGACTTGAGGATGCCAGTGAAGTTATTTGCGATCATCTACCAGAGTTGTTCAGCCTTTCTCATATTTTTTTTCATGAAAAAAAACATCTTTTAAACCACTTTTTTTGTTTATGAGACACAACTTCACAGGAAGAATATTCCACCAGCTTATTTAAAGAAATCTAAGATCTAAAGACGACTTTTTTCCTTACAATAAAAATGTTTATAATGCCCGTCGTAAGCGAATGCAGTCTTATTAATATGTAAACTTTTTTCACGCTCCAATGGTCCCTGGTATTTTTAAGATATTGTATGACGCTTCGATGTGTAGAGTGAATATCTTTAATGGTCATGTGGATTTTTTTTTTACCTTTATTATTAACCCAAGTGACTTAAAGCCACTTCCATAAAAAAAATTACAAGGTACAGCCCAATGGGGTTGTGTCCAAAGGTGACGTAGGACTACGCAGCAATCTAATTCCCATACACTTTCCAGACACGTCAGGGCCATCCGCTAATTGATTTAAGTCAGTCTTGAAAAGGGCCAAGAAAATTCTATTGTACACTCTTTAGAAAGCGTTTGGTGGCTCTTAATTATGATACGGCCCCGGTTGTATTATCTACGATGGTTGAGAGGGCCACTATTTTTAACGCGTAGAAGATAGTTGTGGATCTGTTGGTTCATTGGTTGTTCAACGTGCTTTGCTATTTACTCCTGGACGCGGCGTTTAAAGCAATGCCATGTTCAGCCGGGGCGCGGTAATGGAAATTTCAAACAGCACAAGAGAAAAATTCATCCAAATGAACTCTTCAGTTGGCAAATTGATTTGGTCGTCCAAAGGACGGATTCAGTTGACGGGGGACAAACAGTTCGCGATTGAACTTAGGCTTTCTTCTTGGTATTCTTGGTTCATCTCATCTTCATTGCGGGTGGCCATATGCAGGTGACGTGGGATTATTGATTCTTGTCTCGTTGTCACGGGCGGCCGTTTCCCACCAACTCTTAGGCTTCAGCAGCCATGTTTCTCGCAGCGAGGTTGACGGGAGCATCGGCAACAACAGCCAACTTCACCAACGCCTCTCTGGGCAACGACTGCTCGCCAGTGCACCCTACAGGGTGCTTGCTGCCGCCAACTGCGAACCAACTGCAGATCCTACTCTTCACAGCTCCACGACTGCTGAAAACCTAAATCATAATATGAAGGTGTACCCCTTATATAACATTCATAGCTACCTAGGAGATGTTCCTTACATAAATATGAAATCTGTGCTAGGAAAGCACTGTGTATTTGGTAAATTACTCTAAAAAATCGACATTATAAGACATCACCTTATATTTGCGTTAATTTCAATAGTAGGATATTAAAAAGCAGTAGATTTAAATATTGGAATTCGAAGCGTAGAAAATGTCCCGATCGATGGTACCAACATTTTGAAAATCAATCGTGGAATGACTTAGTTATTAACGTTCAAAACCTATATATTTTTCGTGACGCTCCAAATTTTTGCAATTCGAACGTAAACCCCAGTATTGAAAACACAGACGTAGTCCCACGTCAAAAAAGAATTAAATCTTCAAATTTCAACGATTTCCTCAATTTTGTGTATTCACAAATTTGTCAACAACTTTCAAACGCATCTGACGCAATGAAAACTGTGTGTTAAGCGGCCAACCGTTCCCCTCGGCGTATCTGATAATCAAATCAAAACCGTTCAATGCTGACTCATCTGATTTGTTTGAACATTCATCATCCTCACCATCCTGTGTTGGCTGCATAGAATCACCTCCAGCATAGAAATTGTTTTCATCTTGACTAAGATTAAGAACGCTTGTAACAATTTTGCGTGCGCCAACGTTGCGTATTCTGCATCTTCCTCGTCAATTACTTCTGGTAATACAATCCTCTCCGTAAAATCCATTAGTTTTTTTTAAACTATAGATAGTGGTACATCATCCTTATCCTCGATTTCACATGGATTAAAGAGCAAGTTCCACGATTTGCGAATTGCTTATGTGGGAATCAACTCCCATGCTTGGGCAACCCAAAACATAGCATCCTTAATCTTGATCTCTTTTACACTTTTGTCGAATTCCCCTTCTCGGGCTTGAATATCCCGCATCATAGGATTTATGTAACGAGTCTTGATCATCTGTATAATGTTTTGATCCAAGGGTTGAACGACTGCTGTAGTAAATATTGGGTGGCAAAAAAATTGTAAAGATCAATCCATCTTCGGTTTTAAGCTCATCTGCGTTAAAATGCGCTGAACAGTTATCCAATACAAGAGCAGCTGTGATTGAGAATCCAGAACCTTCAAGAAAATTGGAGACTTGCGGGACAAATTGTTCCAAAAACCATTCTTTGAACAGGGCCTTAGTCATCCAAGCATTCTTGGATGCTCTGTAATATGCTGGCAGTTCCTTAATGTTTTTGAACGCTCGTGGTTTGTGTGATTTTCCAATTATCATTAACGGAAGTTTCAGTGTGCCGGAAGTTTCGATGATACTAAATGGCATGAATGTAACCCTTTCTTTAATAATTTTGTGGCCGGGAGCTGATGTGGCATCACTATCGACAAAAGTTTGTGAAGGAGTGGTCATAAAAAAAAACAATTTCATTCCCATTAAAATCTGACATGAAGACAGATTTTTGTCACGAATTACTGCTGCAAAGTTAGCCGTGTACGTATCAATAACACTAGTCGGCAGTGTTTCACTCCCTTCAAGTATATATGTTGAATTTTATAGATTTCAAATATTATTTTCATTAAACAATCTACAAAAAAACCCAGAAATTAAATATTTTTTACAATCAAACAAAAATTATCCCTTCCTTTTTTTTTATTACCACCTACCAGATCCCTTCTCACCATTTGATGGAAAAACTCCTTGGCCTGTATTTGAAGCATATCTTGACTCCTTAACTATCCCGGCATCTGGCATTTCTTCAAGAACCAAATATAGAGAGCCTCATTCACCTTTGGGTATTGAGGTGCCTTGAAATGCTAGCGTTTAGCTGTAATATATACACCCTGAAAGCTTAATTCCAATTTTTAAATGTGGATACTTTTGGTGTCTTACCAATAGTTCCTTGCTGTTCTCCGAACTTCGTTAAAATTCTGTTTTTGGCATATTTTATTGAATATATAGTGGAAGCAGGATCAATTCTGTACTTCTATAATTTGTCCCTCACTGGCACACCATTTTCGAGATCTTGGATGATTCTTACTTTTTCAATCAACAATAAACAAGTACGCTTTTGTTTTTTGACTTCAACGCGCGGTAAAGGTACCATTTTTCTTTTTTCCCGAAAAAAAAACTTTCGCTTCCTGTTATCTTTTCACTACAAGATTTTTTTTTCAAAAATATTCGAAACGTCAGGTAGAACAGTGTGTTCAGAGTTTTTGGAGATATTGGTTTTTACAGTGTTGCAAAAAACATAAAATTCATGATATTATAAAAAATAAAGCATTTCATTACGGATTTTATTTTTAATATGCTTTTTTTGGACGCGTTTCGATACTTATTCCAAACAGACAAGAATTCCAAAGATCTATTTTTGTATGGTAACGTTTATGAAATATTTCATTTAAAATCATTGCGTATATTTTCACAAAATAAAAATAAATGGTTCATAGCTATGTAGGAACCGATGTGATTAGGACCCTGCATTACGCCACTTCATTTGGGCACTTACAGCAAAATCAAATGGCAGTTCCAAATTCAAGTTAACTAATGCAGGGTACATATCACATCACCTACTTTAAAGCAGCCATTAACATATAACCAAGAGTAACTATTTCTAGAAACTCAGCATATTTCATAGCTAAATTCTGTTAGTCTGGAAAATGTTGGATTACTAACTATAAACACGCATAAGAATACATCGTGCTACCACTTTTTGATTTTGTTTTGCTTTTAAGTATGGATTAAACAGTAGGATTAGCGATTGAAACCCACAAGTTTTGTCGCATAAGGATTATGTATATTGAATTATAATTCGTTTAGTATGAATATGACATCTGTATTAAAAAAATAATTAATTAAAGTCCCTATGAGAAAGCAAAGGTGAAAATACGTTAAAAAATTCAAAAACTATTTTATAACACTGAATGCGATTTTACATTCTGTATTAATTTTGTTTTGGTTTCTGGACTAAAAAGTTACGTTTTATCGAGTTACGCTATATCGTAGTTGCCTTATATCGAGGTTGTCTTATATCGAGATATCACTGTAACTAGTTTTTAGAGTGTATCTGAATCATCCATACATAGATGGTCCAATCGTGAATCCTATTCATATTCTCAAGCTACGAAATGAGTTGCGAAATTTCAGACTATTATTTCAAAAATTTAGTTTGTTGGTCTCCAGGAAAATCTTAAATAATCTAGTTAACGAATTCCCTGATCAGTAAAACCAACTCCACACTACAAGGGGTATTCTTCAAAGTAATACAATCTCCCCATTCCAGAAATACTCTGACATCAAACTGATTCAACTTCATCCGATCAAAAGTCATTTTTTCCGTTGGCCTTACTTCCTCTCCAATTTTTTTTTTCTTCCTTCGAACGGAAAGCGGAAAGCCCCGCAATAAAAACAGCCTGCAGAAGAAACCGAATCCCGATGACGGCAGTAAAGTATGTAGGTGAATTGTCCAGGCACATAGTCAAAGCAGCGACGATGAGTGCTAGAAAGACTCTTCCCCCCGAGGGCCGGAACGAAAAATGACTGAACCTTAAGCACAGAAGAGACAGAAAACGTCCAACGAAAGGAAAGAGGCAAAAACGACGAAAACAAGGTGAAAAAGCACTTGGCTCTTTAGGTCTCTATGTGATCTGGTCTGTTCTTTGCCGAATGAAAACAGTGCCCCAGCAGTAGGAGGAAAGGAAAATAAATAAACGGACGAACGTTTCTGGTGCACACGTACCGATCCACCAACCACACGTAGAGAATGTGAAGTGAACCGTTTCGATGCAACGACGGCATGAGACAGAAGAATGCAATTCAAACTCATTGATGATGATACGATGGTTATTGTTGTTGTTGTTGTCGTCGTTCTCAACGATGATGGCGATGATGAGCTTCATCGATGAATATTCTCAATAAACTGTCGATAAATGCATAACTGACGCACCTAGACGTGCTTAAATGATATCGAGACAGTTATGCTTTTATCGGCACGAAATTTTAAATGTTGATTTTAAAATGTTGATAACCGAAGGGCAAGTTCGTCGCTTTTGTTGTGAGATTTGATATCCGTCGTTGAAGTCTCTAAAATAGATTTTTTTGTCCATAAGCTCTTATCAAGTATGTACCGTGCTGCATCAATATCCAGACACTTAGTCCATAAACTCGGATACTTTTCAAAGTTGTTTATCATAGTCTACTATGCCGTTATCTGCACGAAAATTTTAACATATGCATATATTAGCAGCTACGGGTACAGCTGTAAACAAACTATTTTTTTCGCTGTATTGTCAGTTAAATTTCATTTGCCGTGTGTTCGACTGTGCGTACCATGGCAAAAGCTACCAAAAAGGCCTTGCTGAACTGAGTGTATATATGTTCAAAATATAGAAAAAAAAAAAAAAGTTCCACTAATTCATTATAAGCGAGATGTTAGGAGTTATAGACTGTACGGCTACTGATGCAGCACGGTACTTCCTCTTTTGCACTTTAAAACGGCTCCCCCAAAAGCATGTTCACTTCACCATTATCATCGCGAAACCGTTGCATAATTTGTGCATATATTATTGCTCTTCTTCTTCTGCTAGATAGTGAAGTAAGACCCGCACTTTGGGCTCTAGTTGAGACGTTTTTTTCGCTATCCGTTGCCCAAAACTGAAAAAAAGACAAGGGGTCAATTATGACTCTTCCCATGCCCTCATTCTTCCAGCAAGATGCCCTCTGCCCAGTGCAGGACTATTTCTTTCTTGCTCGCTTCGCAATTCACACGGCTCTTGACCAGTTTGATGTCAGTTTGATGGGACTGCGACAAATTCTGTGTATGGAAATCGGTAATTTAAGGGCAGTTTTTACTCGAAACCGGTTTATAATTTCTCGTTGGATATTGATGACTGATTGATGGAAATGAAGACCACGTTTTTCATTAATAAATTTTGCCAAAAAACCAGTTAAGTTTCAACGTATCCAAACCGTACAAGGCCAATCAAGCTTGTTTTAATTTAATTTTGAAGACAGCGGAACATGCTGCAATTTATCTCGCCAACAAACCAACAAATTAGATAACTAATTCAATTCCCACGTCCGCCAGGTGGTGGTTTCGCTCCGATGACGGTTATCGGGGGCTTCCACAAGCTAGCTTCAATTTTCAAAATCAGATTGGCTAAATTGGTACACACGAAACTTGAAAATATAAAAACAAAAAACAAAAACTAGCGAAATTATGCCACTGCGTGCATCCCCATAGCGCCGAGCAGCAGCTGCACAATAGCACAAGTTCACAGCACCCGGCTGACATGCAATGTTGTATTAAAATTTCATCTTGTAGCTACCGCATTTTGATCGCCGTCCCAATTTTTTCGTCTTTGCTTTTGTCCCGATGGCGAAAAGGCATGATGCAGTAGGCGATCCAGAATTGAAACTTCTCGCGAATTTGAGCTGGTTAAATAAGACGTTTCAGAATCCCAGTTTTTCTGTAGCCTACTTTGTTTTGTTTTGTTATAAATGGGTTTTCACTGAGGGTGTCTACCAGTAGCGAGTGAAACACGCGTATCAGTACTAGATGAAAACCCAAATATGATGGTGGTCATTAAAATGTAAACACTATTGGATGCGAAATACGAGGGCAGTCCGAGAAGCTACAAAAGCAAAACAATTTTTTTGGAAAAGTAGCGGTTTATTTAGGGACTTAATTATAGAGGTCGAGTTGAGCAACTCGACTCAACACTTGTCACTGTCACGTCGAGCAAGAGTGCGCATTACAAAAGCCGACTGAATCTGATCTAGTCTGCATCCGAACTCGACTGTTAACTGTAGTGTTGATTTTTTTCAAAATGTCATTGAAATTTTACAGCATGCAATAGTTCCAGACTTTCATCAATTTAGCTGTCATTTTTGACAGTCGAAGAAAAAAAATTGATGTTTTTCACTCTTGTTTTGTGATTTTTTGATGATGTTGTTTAAGAAAGAAATAATTTCTCATCGCCATGAGGCTTCAGGAGTGCACAGCACTTTTTGCTAGAACAAAGATGTGAAGAGAAAGTATTGATAGTTCCGTTAAAGTTTCACAACAATATTAAACCTTATTGTTGTTTACAACAATATTAAAACCTCGTTTCTCAAATTCCTTTTACTCCTATCAAAGGTTTCATTTCGACTTTATGAACTCGTAAAATGCTGTATTGATATGCCGTTTTAGGACTCATTGATTTTATCTTATTATGGTCAGTTTAAAAAGCATTTTGAAACCATTTTGTCTCCAGTAAATGCATTAAACGGTAAATTGGCATTGAAGGAAGTCACCATAAGACCAAATAAGGTATGTATCCACATTAATCCGGACACCTTCAAATTATTGTAACTTTTGAAATATTGCACGTAGGAATGAAAAATTTCACTATGGTATAGCTGAGCGTCTATGATGAAAAAGACTATGATTGATGTTTACATTTCATGTTTAGTATTCAAGATGGCGACGAAAGAAAAACAGGTGCGCGAGCGAATTTTATACGGGCGTAAATCCTGACTTGTCAATACGGGACCTTGCAAAAACATTGGATTTGCCTAAATCCACTCAAATCGTGCTCAAATCATTTTCGGAACGTTTGACGGTGGAGAGGAAACCGAGAAGTGTCAAAAACATTGGACGCGCTGATCCTGTCATGGACCGAAAGGTGAAAAGGATATTAACGAAAAACCCAAATCTCTCCATTCGAACGGTGGCTCGTAAAATAGGGATGTCGCCTGGTTTTGTCCAAAAATCAAAACAACGTTTGGGACTTAAGTCGTATAAAGTAAAAACAGTTCCAAATCGCAACGACAAACAGAACTTGGCAGCAAAATCACGGGCTCGACGTTTGTACTGCGAATATTTGACGAAGTTTTCATGCGTAGTTATGGACGATGAAACTTATGTCCTGGAGGATTTCAAGCAGCTTCCAGGGCTGGCTTTTTATTCTGCTATGGCCAGAAATGCTACAGCTGAGCATTTCAGAACGAAGAAGGCATCTAAATTTCCCAAAAAATACCTTGTGTGGCAAGCAATTTGCGCGTGTGGCAAAATGAGTAAATCTACAAGCACAATCAATTAGGAGATCAATCAGAAAGAGTGTCTGCCGAAGCAATTGCTACCCTTCATCAAAAGTCACAAAGAAAAACCTTTGTTCTGGCCCGATTTGGCATCATGCCACTATGCTAAAACTGTGATGGAGTGGTACCAAGCAAATCAAGTGAACATTGTACCAAAAACCTCAAACCCGCCAAATTGCCCAGAGCTACGACCAATCGAGAGATATTGGGCTCTGATGAAGTGGAAGCTTTCTGGAAAGAAGCAAGGAATCAAAGACATCAAACGCTTCCAGCAAATTTGGACAAAGACGGCTTCTACGATTTCTGAAGAGTCTGTACAAACCCTAATGGACGGAGTTAAGCGCAAAAAAAAAATTTTTTGGTTTTTTTTTATATGTAATAATTCGCCCCTATTTTGGCTTTCCCTGCCATTTCCCCTCAACTAATTCGTTGTTGGCTCCCGCGCCGTACCCAATTTTTGGTTTTGTTGGTTTTTGCTACTCCCCGACCTCGCCCTCTTTTCTCTTATTCCACGCGCAAGCGCACCCAAAACCCACCCCCATCCCCATCGTTGGAGGTTGCCGTTGCCTTCCGTTTTGTTCCCCCGCCGCTTTGTATGTTCGCGGGCCTGCTATCACTGATTTCAAAATTCTTTTTGTTTTTATATGTTTTAATTTTTTTCACCCCCGCGGGGGGGGGTTTTTATATTATGTTGGGGGGGGGGGGGGGGCAACCTTTTTTGTTTTTTGTCACAGCCGGGGGGGGTGGGTGCTCGCTGGACAAATTTTTATTTGGGGGGGGGGAATTTATAGGTTTGATTTGGGGGGGGGCTTGGGGTGTTTTTCGACCAGCACAATTTTTTTCCCCCCCCCACCGGGGCCGGGGGGCGGGGGCGGGGAGGATATATGCTTGATATTTATTAGAATACGCCCGGAAATGCTTAGTTAAAGTTGGTTACAAATGTAATTGTCCGATTTTCGAAGCGTTTCATTATCCTCGCTTACACATGCATAAGGACTATAGTAGTCCTCACTTTGGTGATTGAATCATCTTCATCCAAATTCTGCAGGCCATCTGTAAACATTTGTAAACAACTATAACTAAGCATTTTCAGTGCGTTATTCTGATAATATATCAAGCATAAAAAATGCAGATATCAGACAGCTAACATTACGGTCGCTTTGCGTATGCTATTTTACAACAGCTATGCATTCAGACAGCCAATGCACAGCAAGAAGAATCGTAAAAGCAAGTATGATGCAGAATAAGTGCATATTTCAATGCTTATTGGTTACCTGGGCAGTGATCGATCTCACTTCGACGATTTTATCTCGAAGTTCTCTGACCTTCTGGTAAAGCATTCAAATGTTTTCCTAAGCTTCTACATTACTTTTTTTTAATATTTGGAGGTATTAGTGGTTGGGAGAAAGAATTCAAAAAAACTTTAAAAAAATAAAAATATTTTTTTTTTTTTTTTTCTTCCCCGCTTAAGGAAGTTTTCCCACCCAACAAAACCCCCCAACAAGGTGAGATGAAAACGAAGAAATTGTAATTTCTACATGAGTTTGAATCCTAAAGGGCGAACACGAAATTATTGCGACACATTCAACAGGGCATAACTTTTTTACCATTGGGTAAAAATCAACCAAATTTTGCACACTTTCTCATTGATGTGTATTGTTTACATGCTGTCAAACTCGAAGTCGTGTTTTTCGATTCAACGAAAATGGAGGTGAACCAACGCGAGTCGAGAGAACAAATTCTTTCCAAACACCTGGAATTTCCTGTCGCACCGGCAGTTGGGAAAAATGTTGAACATTCACCATTCAACCGTCTCTAGAGTGTTGAAGCGGTTCCAGGAGCAGTTGAAGTTGGACCACGGCAAAGGAGCTGGAAGAAACCGGGACCGGAGAACAAAAAGACGGAGGGAAAGGTGAAGCGGATGATTAAAGCAAATCCCAACGTCTCAAGCCGTGATTTGGCTAAAAAGATCGGCATGTCGCAGAGCTACGTCCAGAATGCAAAGAAGAGAGCTGGACTACATACATACAAGGTACAGAACTTCCCAAACCGCGATGAGCGGCAACAATCGACGGCAAAAACTCGGGCACGGAAGCTCTACGAGAAGATGCTGACAAAATATGGCTGCTGTGTGATGGACGACGAAACGTATATAAAAGCCGATTTCAAGCAAATTCCGGGGTTGGAGTTTTTCACCGGCAAGAGCAAGTTCTATGTGGACGACAAATTTAAGAAGAAGAAAATGTCGAAGTTCGCCTCCAAATATCTCATTTGGCAGGCCATCTGCTCTTGCGGACTGAGGAGTGAGCCTTTCGTGACAAAGGGCACAGTAAATGGCGAGATCTACAAATCTGAGTGCCTCGAGAAGCGCCTTTTGCCGTTCTTGCAGCAGCACGACGAAGCTCCGCTATTTTGGCCAGATTTGGCATCATGCCACTATTCTAAAAGTGTCCTGAAGTGGTATGAGGCCAATTCTGTCCATTTTGTTCCAAAGGACATGAATCCGCCAAACTGTCCGGAGCTGCGCCCGGTGAAGCAGTACTGGGCAATGATGAAGCGGGAACTTCGGAAGAGCAAGAAGACAGTCAAAGACGAGAAGGACATGTTAAGAAAATGGAAAAAAAAAACTGAGAAACTGGTACCGGATGACACTGTAAAGACTTTGATGGAGGGCATCAAGCGAAAATGCGTTCAATTTTACACTCAAGGTTCCATCGATTAACTTTTCTTTTGATTTTTGAAGTAAATATATGTATAAAACTACCCTAAAATTTTGGTTTGATTCTAAACATTATAAGAAAATTGGCATGACATTTTCGGTGTCGCAATAATTTCGTGTTCGCCCTTTAGCTCATAGTACGATGCGAACGGTTATGAAGATGATGTTTAGCATAATTTAATATGGTGTCATGAGCAATGAATATCATTATGATCATATGAATGATTTTTAGCTCGTCTCTTGAATATCAGGGGAGCTCTCTCCTGATCTTCTGCAAAGCTCTTTGCTAAAATTCTCGAAAATTTCCCCCTGAACTTTAGGCAAGTTTCCTCATGAACTTCTTAGCAGTCACTTCTGATTTTCTTGGAAACAACCCAACCTAACCTTCCAGAAACATTTGGTAATTTTCTTCAGAACCTAGCTACTTTCTACACTCCTAATAAGTTCCATCCTGAGCTGTTAGGAAAATTTGTCCAAAACTTTCGGAAAGTTCTGTCCAAAATTTCTTGGAAAATCTTCTTAAATCTACCTGAACTTCTGAGAATTCCTGAACTTCAAGAAAGCATCATGATGAAATCCTGGAATATTCGATTCTGAACTTCAGAAAAGCACTCTAGCACTTCTGGGTAGTTCCAACTAAACTTATGGGAAGTTTCTTCCGGATTTTCTGGAAAGTCCTCTCCTGAACTTCGGAGAGGTTTTTTCTTGAAATTTTTGGGAAATTCCTTCTTGAACTTGTAGGTAGTGCCCGCTCTGGTAAGTTTTGGAGAAGTTTTTTCCTAAGCTGATTCTTTCATAACTTCTGATGAGTCCCATTTAAACTCCTAGGCGAATTGTATTAAAACTTTGGGAAAATCCACTCCAGAATTTCCAAGAAAATACCCCTACAATTTGTTGGAAGTTTCTTCCTGAACTTCTGAAAAGTCGTCTTCGGAACTTTGGAAAGTTTTCTCCATAATTTCGGAGATGTTTGTTCCTGAGTTTCTGAGAAATTGTTGCTCAAACTTCAAGGAAGTACCCCAAATGCTTCTAGAATGTTTCTTTTTGTTCATTGGAGAGGTTTCTTCCTGAATTTCAAGATTCAAGATTTCAAGATTCAAAATTCTGAAATGTTCTCTTCTAAACTTCGGGAAATCTTTCTAGCAGTACTGAGAAGTTCCATCTAAACTATTGGGAGGTTTCTTCCAAAACTTTTGTGAAGTCCTTTCCTGTACTACAGAGAAGTTCTCTCCTGAACTTCTAGAACGTATCGTGTTCAGCTTTGAGGAAATATGTTCCCAAATTTTTGAGAAATTATTGGCAGTGCCCTACCTGGTTAGTTTTTTCCTCAAATTCAGGGAAGTTTTTTTCCTGATCTGCTGGGTAGTTCCATCTTGAATTTCTGGTAAGAACTCCAGAACGTCTGGAAAGTTCCAAACTTGTAAGAAGTTCTCTTCCCTAAACTTCTCCCGGAAGCTCTGAAAAGACCTCTCCTAATTTTCGGGGAAGTTCTCTTCTGAACTTCTGGGAAGTATGAACTTGAACTTCAGGGAAGTTTGGTCCGTATGTTTTTGGAATATTTCTGCATAAACTACTAAAAAGTGCTCCCTATACTTCTGAGGAAGTTTCTGCCTGACCTTCGGAGAATTTTTGTTTTCGATGATGTCTTTCCCTGAACATCTAGAAAGTATCTTCCAGAAACTCTGGGAAGTCTGCTTATGAAGTTTTTAGGATGTGCCCTAAATTCTGAGTAGTTTATTTCTATACTTCAGGGAATCTGAGACTAATTTCAAAAATCACTTAACTCGAAGGTAAATTTCCAAATCCCTCGTGCAAATATACTAAAATGATGCGTTTAGAAGTACTTTAGAAAAAAATCTGACTTCTAGGATCGATTTCAAAAGCTCACTACTTTCACTCTTGTTCTGAGTCTCCGTTCAGCCACCGATTGCGCTTAAGAGCCAATGTTAGGATCACAAAAGTAATAGTATTCAAACGAGAAATTAAAATTTACTGTAATGTAATTCCGACCCAAGGCGCATTGGTAGTCCTAATGAATCGAGCTCTTGGTCCATTTCCTACCACTTCTGCTTAGCATCTGTTTTGCTGGCTCTACGCCACAAAAGCCTCTGACGATGTCTACCTTAATTTTAATTAGTTCGATGAGTCAGTCAAACTGACGGTAATTTGTTTTGTTTATAATAACATTTTTGCAAGAAGTAAATTGTTTTTCTGCTAATGCACCTGCAAAAAAAAGGTTTAATGTATTTTGTACCTTTCTCAGCCAATTACCACTAACCGATGAAAAACGCGTATCAAAACAAACTCTCGCTCGACAAAATGTGACAGATCAGTCACTAGTATTCGAACCAACTCGACAAAATTACGTCGATCTCGACAATTAAAATAGCAAAATAGACCTGTGACAGCAAAGTGAAGGTCGACTCCCCAGGTAACCAATAAGCATTAGCATATGCAGTAAATCAATCCTAAATCTGCATTTCAGATGCTACAAGCATTATATTAGCATTATATCAGCATCTTGAATGCTATTTACTGTAAATGCTATTTAAATGCTTGTAGCCTGTAATAAGCATTTCGAATGCCAAATAGCATTAATGAAGCATTATCATTGCAATAGCATTGCAGTAAAGCGGCCGTATATTGGGCCAAAAGTGGTATTTATGTTGCATTTAAGGTGACTTAATTGCTTGATAGGCTGCCGTAAGGACGCTTTGGAACTGCTTATTGGTTACCTGGGTCGACATCTATAATTGGCCCCATAGTCTCCTTTTAGCTCGATAAACTTGACCCAGCAATGCTCAATCTACTTTAACCCGTCTAAAAAATACATTTTCTCGAGGCTTCTGTAGTGGCGATGACCTCTTCATTCGACTCAAATTTCTGCCCACCAAGTGACTTTTTCAAGTTTGAAAACAAAAAGAAGCCACACAAATCTGGAGACTACGGTGGACGGGGCAGCAGTTCGTAGCCCAATTCGACCAATTTGGTCTTGGCGACGGCGGAGGTGTGGGCCGGTGCGTTGCCATGGGGTCTGCAATTCGGCGTCAAATCGGCCCAGTAATTCGGCACTGTACAGCCCTGTGACCATTTCACGGCCGGCGCCGGTATTGTTTTATAATGGGTCACCAGTTTTTACACATTGAAGATGTATGTTAGTCCCAAACATCATCTGTTGGTTCTTTGTGTAAATACAGCTGATCTGGCAATAACGGAATTGCATCCGTGGGCGGTCAATCAGGCTCATGCTCTCATTGTACAGCCCTGTGACAATTTTGCCCTTCTCCAGGTAGTCGATATAGATCACACCTTGTGAATCCCAGAAAAAAGTGGCCATAACCATTCCGGCCGATAGGATAGTCTTCCAAGCACGTTTGCCGGGTGAAGTCCGCTGTTTTGACTGTTTTGGTCTCTGGTGTGTACCAGTGGATCCATGTTTCGTCGACGGTCTCGAAACGACGCAGAAACTCCTTCGGATTGCGCTAAAACAGCGCCAAGCACTGCTCTGATATGGTCTCACGGTTGCGCTTGCTGTCCGGAGTGATCAAACGCGGCACCCATCGCGCCCATCTTTTTCAAACAGACGTATCTGATTTTGTAAACAAAGAGGGGAAGTAAGATTCAAACGTAAATTTCTCAAAACTCTCAGCATCCTCACGGAAAGTTGCATCACTATCACGTTAAGGAAATGATATTCCTTGTGTTGGTGGTCCTAGTTTGCATTTAATGGTTTCAAGAATTTAACGTTTGAATCTTACTTCCCCTCCTTGTTGACAAAATCAGATACGTCTGTTTGAAAAAGTACTTGAGATTTGCTGGTTGAAGCGAATAGTCCTTCGCAGCATGCGTCCTGTTTAATTCAGAAAATTTTGTACCCACTTCCAACTCCCACTGTTCCTGAATCTCTTTATCCAGCTTCTTGTATATAACGGACCTTATTACGGTTCTGATTTCACCCGTGACAGCCGTAATAAAGATAACATTCCCATTTGATTTGCACGTGGGTTTTTTCACCGTTACTTGTTTTCTCCGTGAAGTAACGTCCGTTATAAGGCCAAAAGTATCTGAGAGTTAGCTCTTAAAATACTTCCATAGAGTAACTATAACTTGTCAACGCATCAGCATGGTTGGAACAAACTTCGAGATTGTTCCCTTACTAATTCTGGGAAAGACGAGAATCGCATCAATATGTGAGTCCTTATCCTCCTACGCATCCTGGAGGATTTTCTGGGCCAAGAAACCTATTACTCAGCGACTTTTGTCATAGCACCTGCAGGGTCTATCGTTAGAAAGGCAAAGTCTCCCTGAAGATGACTTGGTACTTCTTCTGCCTGTTTTAGGTTGCTGATGAAACATCTTTTTCACATCTTCAATTCAGGGAATTATTTTTCCACAAATTACAAGCTTTCCAGTCAGCTCATCCATAGCAGCCATTTGTCACCATTTTACTGGTGCCCGTCAATATGTGTTTTTATCCTCATCAAAAGATGAACAGTTCTAACCAGCTTAGCTTGAACCCACATCGAGCTGAAATTGGTGAGTTGGTTCTTGTGGAAACAAACCTTTACTGTGAATTGGTAATATCCAGACAAAACCGCAGGCAATTGAAAAGGGTATTTTTATGTTCGGAATGTAGAACCACTGCAACCTGTTTATGAAAAACAGCAGTACTTTAAATAAGATTAAAACAAGGCAACTTCAAAAGAAAAACCTTCTAAATTGAATGAATTTAAGAAGACAGTGTTCGTATTTGTTCAATCAATACCAATATCCATGTTGGGGAGAATCCTGTTGGGGAGAATTTTCAAGTTTCAAATTTAAAAATATTGTTTTCAATTCAAATAAATGTGAGTAAATATGAGTGTACTATTAAAAAGAAAAATTAAATAAATTCTTTGTTTCTTTGGTTGTTCAAGCTATTTGGTATTTGAAGCAAGTCATCAATTACTTTCTTAGTTTTCAATGGTAAGCAAAGTACCAATAGGTTTAATGGAAAAAGCCATCAATAGATATTTATGCATTATCCATTCAATAACATGAAATTATCCGATTATTCGAACAAGTTTGAATGTATTGAAAATAATTAAAATTTTAATAGTTCCTGACCTTTTAAATACCAGATTTAATGAAACACTATCGAAGAATATCTTATTATTGGCATATTTTTGTAAATGAAAGTAACACGATAGTCGTAATAGCTGACTTATCATTTGTCAATTTGCTAACTAACTCAACGAAGTCTTCAAGTTCAAAAAACACCTGAATAATGTTCCATATTTCATCGCCAATCCACCAGTCCCATTTCGCCATAACGAGAACATGTGGCATCGAAAGCCGATACCAATTACATTTTTTACGTAACAATCAATACGAAACACATGAATCGAACCCGATAACGAAATAGAATCCTCTCCTGCAGAAACAACCCCAAGCAACTAGACCAAGCACTACTGCCCCATTGTCCCACCCTACGTTAAACGAGAAAAACAGCGCACAAATGACTTCAAAAGGCATGTAATTCCAGCCTCCGTCAGCATAAAAAAAAACTAAGTCAATTTCCAATAATGGTGCCTCACCTTTGCAGTAGTAACGCCCGAGCGGAGTTATTTTCTAGTACCAGTTGTTCCTCATCAAAAGCCTTTGGCTGCCACCGCTGAATCGTGTGAAATTTAAATCCTTTTATCCTGCGATTCTGCGACCGTCAACCGAGCGCACACACGGGTGAGAATGAGAGAACACACTCTTCTGAGCACTTAACACGCCACTGCGAGACTGCCCCTATTGCACACACTCTTCACTGCTGTTTTGGTAATCCTTCTCACGGGACGGATCCGTCAGCTCTAAACGATCGCACACTACTGCACTGTGTTCTCGCACGACTCGGCGAACAGGAATAACAACAGGACGAAACGCGTGAGAGAAAATGAGCACACCGAGCTCATGTAATCCTTTTTCACTCCCTGATTGCGTCTTTCGATGTATTCGAGGGGCCTTGCGCTCCTGGCTGTTCTGCTTCTGCCACTAGGACTCCGTTCGCATTTGTATGGGTGTATTTTCACTTCGAACTTTTTTCCACCTCAACAATGTTCTTTCTTTTTTTTTCATTCACTTGATTTTCGATTTTTCACATTTGATTTCTTGCTCTTGGTTTACCTATTTTTCACTTTTCACCTGCGATCAGCACTTTTTCTTGTCGGATGCAAAGCTCGTTAGGCGACTGCAGCGAACACGCAATCGTGACAAAAAAAAGAACACCTTTTTCACTCGTTCCGTTCCTCTTTGCACTCTACGGTGAAAATCACACCTTCAGCTTCTTGCGGCAAACTTTCTGCAAAAAAAAAAGGAAAATCCTTTGATCTTACACAATCGACAGTACCACTGGGAACAAAAATTGGGTAGTTTGTTGCTGCAGAATTGCTAATGGGATAGGCCAACAGCAACTGCACTTCCGTTTCTTTAGTTCCAGATTTTGCTCCAAAGCATTCCACTGACCTGGCCCTGCCCCAAATGTGTATGTTAGAAAGCCTTATTCATCTCCAGCGGAAATGGAAAGAACAATCGGACCCTAATTCTGCCAGTTAATGAAAAGAAAAATCTGAACACACCCGTTTTGCGTTAGCCACAGTGAACCACGGAGCAGAACCGAGAAACCGAGAATCCAGTGGAAAAGTAGGCGAGCGACTGTCACGAGAGATTCTCCAGAAGGCTGCTGCTGCTGCTGCTGCTGATGCGATGCAATTTGTGTCGATGTGTGGCTGGAAGCTCCTATGCTAGTGTGAGCTCAACATTCTCAGGATGATTGTGTTTGTCGGCAGTAGCATTGGCATATAGGTATGTTTAGAGGGGCGAAAGAGGGCAGCCAGCAGCAAGAGCATACCAGCCTCGAACGCAATGATGCTCCAGGTTTGTGGGTGCGAGAGATTGTGTGAGTGCGGATCGAAATTTGTTTGAGAACAATGTTTTCATACGTTGCGCGAGAGAGCAATGCTCAAATCGAGAGAGTAATTGCAACGCTTACTAGTGGTTGTGGGGTGTTTGCATACTTTACTTTGGTTTTTGCAGCTCGAGGAGTTAATGTTGACAAGTTGAGAAAATGTCTATGCTCTGGAAGCGAAGTTGCGGAGCAGTGAATACTGAAAGAGTTTGGATAGATGGAGAAAAATTAAATCTCAGGTCTTCTCTTGCCAAATTTTGTTGATATCTATATAGGGAAGATGTACCTATATTAATCTCATCACTTTGCAATCCATCCTACTTGAAATAAAACGATATACACGTGACAGAATTAGTTAGTAATGTTTGTTGTAGTTATTTAACGTAAGCAAACATTATTAGAAAACGAAACCGATCCTTCAACTGCCCAATTGTTTGATTCATCGTAGGATGAATATAGGAACAATGAGATTAATATGGGGGCAGTAACCCTTTATAAAAATGAATTTCTGTCTGCCTGTCTGTCAGTCTGTCTGTCTGAACCTTATAGACTCGGAGACTACTGAACCGATCGGCGTGAAATTTTGTATGGAGGAGTTTTTGGGACCGGGGAAGGTTCTTAAGATAGTAAGAGACCCCTCCCCATTCTGAAAGGGGGGGCTCCCATACAAATGAAACACAAATTTCTGCATAACTCGAAAATTAATCAAGCAAATGGAACCAAATTTGGCAGGTGTAGGTTTTTAAAAGCTAGAAATGTTTCTATGGTGGTTCAAGACCCCTCACTTGTTCTATAAAGGGGGCTCCCATACAAATGATACACAAATTTCTGCATAACTCAAGAACTAATCAAGCAAATAGAACCAAATTTGGCCTGTGGATGTTTTTTAGCAATAAGTGCAGGTTTTTGAAGCCAAAAAATGTATCCATGGTGGTTTGAGACCCCTTCTACCTCTGGAAGGGGGGGCTCTCATACAAATGAAACACACATTTCTGCATGACTCAAGAACTAATCAAGCAAATGGAACCAAATTTGGCATGTGGAGGTTTTTGAAAGCAATAAATGTTTCTAAGGTGACTCGGGACCCCTCCCTTTCTGAAAGAGGGGGGCTCCCATACAAATGAAACACAAATTTCTGCATAACTCGATAACTAATCAAGCAAATGGAACCAAATATGGCATGTGCAGGTTTTTGAAGGCAAGAAATGTTTCCATGGTGGTTTGAGACCCCTTCTCCCTTTCTGGAAGGGGGGGGGGGGGGTGCTCTCATACAAATGAAACACACATTTCTGCCTGACTCAAGAACTAATGTAGCAAATGGAACCAAATTTGGCATGTGGAGGTTTTTGAAAGAGAGAAATATTTCTATGGTAGTTTGAGACCCCTCCGCCCTCTGAAAAGAGGGGAGGCTCCCTCTTGAATGAAACACACATTTCTGCATAACTCGAGAGCTGATCAAGCAAATAGAACCAAATTTGGAAGGTGGAGGTTTTTGAAGGCAAGAAATGTTTCTTTTTGGATTGAGACCCCTCCGCCCTCTGGAAGGGGGGCTTCCATACAAATGAATCACAATTGTTTGCATAACTCAAGAACAAATCAAGTAAATGGAACCAAATTTGGCATGTGTAGGTTTTTGGAGGCAAGAAATAATTCTATGGTAGTTCAAGATCCCTCCCCTCTTTAAGAGGGGTGGGGGTCTCTAATACAAATGAAACAGAATTTTCTGCAGAACTCGAGAACTATTCCAGCAAATTAAACCACATTTGGCATGTGGGGATTTTAAGAGGCAGGATTTCTATTTATATAAAAATGAATTTCTGTCTGTCTCTCTGTCTGACCCTTATGGACTCGGTAGCTACAAAATCGATCGGCGTGAAAATTTGTATGCAGGGGTTTTTGGAGCTGGGAAAGGTTCTTATGATTGTTTGAGTTCCCTCCCTTATCTGGAAGGGGGGCACTCATACAAATGAAACACAAATTTCTGCATTACTCGAGAACTAATCAAGCAAATGGAACCAAATTTGGCATTTGGGGGGTTTGAAAGCAATGATTGTATGGTGATTTGAGACCTCTCCCCCCTCTGGAAGGGGGTGCTATCGTACAAATGAAACACAAATTTTAACCAAAAATGAGAATTATCCAGGTGACTGAAACACAAACGTGTTTTTCTCTGGTAAAAAGCATGTTCTGATAGAAATTTGAACCCCTTCTTAGTCAAGAAAAAAACTAATTTCGAAAACCAACCATAAAAGTGCCAGTTCTATTAAATTTGCATTCATTTAGTTGCAAACGTAGCTGCGCACGCACCGGGTTCAGCTAGTATACATATATAAATCAATTCAATTAGATCGGCGTAAAATGCATCCCTGGGGTAAAACGAACCATCCCGATAATTAGTGTTAGAAGTCATTTTGCTCAAATTTTCATTGTCATAGCAAATAGTATTTATGGTTTAGAGTTGTTTCTAATCCAAATAATTTCCAGTTTTGCTTTCAAACAAATTATTTGTTGGCTCTGGAAAAACTTATTGTGACGCTACAGTAGCACCGTCCGTCAGTAAACCCATTATACTGACAGAACAGAATAAGAATGTTGAGAGAACATCAGGACCAACGCTATCATTATCCAATAATCAACAGTGAAGTTAACGTGCGCAATTTACAAAAGGAGAAAAATTATCAGTAAAATATGAACGGTCGAACTTTAATTAAATTTATCGCTAGTGGAAATATCTAAATAAAAGCTGAATTTGTACAAAGTTGCTCTCTGAAAAGTACCGTTGCGATTTTCATTTTAATTTTTAATTTGTAACTGAATTTTCCTATGCTTAACCTTACTTATGCTATTCATGCAGGACAATTTTGCAGTGTTCAGCAAAATGCAGTGTTCAACAATAGTATACATTACACGGAATACAGTGTGAATCAATCACGATCAGTGAAGGTAAATATACTGTAGTTAGATATTATTCCTATAACATTGAACATTTTTCATTACGACCAAATTAAACACACACATAAGTGAACCGCCATGGGAACAAAATTTCATGTCATTCTTGTACCGTTTTCTACAGGCAACTAAACATTTCTGCTGCCACAAGCCGATAGTTTAAAAAAAAAAGTTGCTACATAAAACTATGTCACTCAGATTTGTTTGATTGCTGGCTTATCTGTTTATTATATGGAATCAAATAATAAGAATTGATACAAGGAACTCATAACCCAAGGTTACCAAATAAGTGCGGTTTTGATCTAGCTATGAACTACAGACACTCACGCAATTTCTAAACTGTTTGAAACTGTCGTCAAAAATAGGGCGACATTTTTCTCTTTCTGCTTTCTCGCGTTTGCGTTCGCTTGAACTGAACCTGTAAACTGTTGGTGGTGTGCGGCCTCAACATTTCGAAGCAGGTGACTGTTTTTCGAAAAATGTGCATTGACCAAACCGAATTTTGTAAGTAATCCCAAATTTTATAAACTGCTCTAACTAACTTGATCGTTAAAATTTCAGCTATAACATAGTTCGAGCACACATACATCTTCCAAGAAAATGAACCAAAGGAAATTTTCAAACTGAAACATTTTCAAAATAAAAGTTTATTTCAGAGCATTCCGCACTAACATCTAAAGAATTTGCAAAGGTTCAAATGACAAAATTCCATGTAAACTGTATTCGAATTGACTTACTTCGTGCTTTACGATGTGTGTACGAACAGAATAATATTGAATGACAAATTGCTCCACATTAAACAAAAAAAAAACACACATTTACGAGCGTATGTTACAAATTACAGTTCAAGTATCTGATATTCTGAGCTCAGGAAAGATCGACGACAATCTGCGAGTAGTCAATCGGCAGCCTCGTCATACTTACCAAAACAGCGTGTATCGCGTGAGACGGGTCAAAACCGTAGAAAACAACAGATTGTCTACGAATTCCTCATCATTTCGTGATCCACACGTTGAATTTATCGCCCATCAATCACCTAGCTCCCCGAATAACTTCAGTATTTCCCACCAAATATAGAGCGTCGGATGCAAACAGCACCTCTACAAGCAAGTCAACAAGCAGTCAGACAAGTGATGGAATAGGAACTACAAAATCTCCCTGGAAATCTGGAAGATTGGCCTGTATTTATGAGCAGTTCCAAACAAATCACGAATGCCTGTGGATACAGAAAATCTCATTAAAAGTATAGACTGTTTATTTTATAAACACAGATATACAGAAACATTTAATTTTCTGCGTTATCCAATACTCATAAAGGGAATGCCAGATTTGGCCGGAAATAATGGGATATTTCATGTAAATTGAAACCAGATAACGCCTGAACCTATCCTGTTGTATGAAAGATTGCAAACATTATTGTATGGCGCATGAAAGATTGCAAACAATTTCGTTGTTTACGCCTCCTTTGGCTTG
Source organism: Aedes koreicus (assembly GCA_024533555.2). Lineage (NCBI taxonomy): Eukaryota > Metazoa > Arthropoda > Insecta > Diptera > Culicidae > Aedes > Aedes koreicus. The sequence continues at coordinate 262,611 of JAHHFK020002494.1, read as the reverse complement.
GAATTAAACGAGGGGAAATTTTACGCGTCTGTTAAAATTCATTATTTTTTACTGTGAATCAGACTTTTATTTGTCATTATATTATTGAATATAAGATAATGAATTTTATATCAGTGTACAACCAAAATGCTCTTTTTGGCTAAACACCTGATAACTGTCAAAATAGATACAAATTACAAAAAAAAATGGGTCACATCACGCTGCTAACATGGTGAAACTTGTTCTCTGACCTACCAAAATCCGGACGTAGAAAAGGGCCAATAGACCGAAAAAAGAAGTTGGCAGCGGTGCATCTTCAAAACTTCATTAAGACTGCTATTCAGATGAAAAAAGTGAAACAAATAAACAAATCTTTTGAAGTTAAAGACATCATATTCTGTTCACAAAACTTCCAAAAACTGAACATTAGTATCGGAACTGTGCAAAATCCAAAATGACGAAAGCATAATTAAAAACTAGGTCAAGGCTTGTACCCTTTTCCTGACCAAACCGAAGCATTTAGATAAATGTCGAAACGTACGTTAAATTAAGCACCAGTACACTTCCAGGCCTCCAGTTTTATAATGCTGTGCAGAGCAAGCATTTACCCGATGACGTACGGTACATAAGAACCGAAAAGTTCGACAAGAAGGTGTTGGTACGGCAGGCGATTTGCTCTTGTGGTATGAAGAGTTCTTTGTATTTCACAACGGGCACAATAAAGAGTTAGGATTACAGGACGTGGTGCGTTAAATAAAACAACTTCTTCCTAACTAGAAAATAAGAAGAATGACTTCTTCCTATCTACCGACAGCATACTGTTCCTCATTGTTTTCACCGGATCTAGCATCTGCTCACTATGCTGCTGCTATTTTTGAAAATCTCACATCAAAAGTTAAAAAAAAAAATCAGTTTTGTCGAAAAATAGCCAAACCTACCAAACTGCCCTGAATTACGACTCATTGAAAGATTCTGGGCAATTATTAAACGGCATATCTAGAACAATGAAACGAAAAACTTAAACAATTTTTTAAACTGTCACTATTACACAGAAGCAAATTCCTTTAAATTCCAATAGAAAAAGATTATCCTTTGACTGATAAGCCTATTTTGTCAGCGGCCTATCTGTCAAAGGATAACCTTTTTAATGTGAAATTTAATGGGTTTTTGGAACAAATAAACTAGTCTCCCATTTTGTAAGTGACTCCATCGGCGGCCGTACTGTTGGTGTAGATCGGTCCAAGTTGGCTCTCAGCGTTGAGATGAATTGCCTTGTTTTCCGAATGAAATACCACTATCACACTCTGTGAGTGACCACAATAGCATCCTTACTGTTGGTTTAAACCGGTTAAAATCGGCTTTTCAGCATTATTAAAAATCACTTTGTTCTCTCAATGAAAAACCACAATCACACATTGTGAGTGGCCCCAATAGTACTTACTGTTGGTATAAATCAGTTAAAATCGGAAATCGATACTAATTTTTAAATATACCACTCGACAGCTTATCGTTAACCAAAACGAACCCTGCTGCCTCCCAATCCTGTTATCCAAAATCCCAGCGATTTCTCGTAGAAGTGCAGGAGACTCCGCGGCTTCCAATAAAGCGAGTATCACGTCAACATATTCCCACCCTTTCCTTACTTGACCTGCATTCGGGCGGGACCAGCGCCGGTATTGCATTAGTTTTGGATCACCAGTTTTTACACATTGAAGATGTATGTTAGTCCCAAGCATCATCTGTTGGTTCTTTGTGTAATCAATGCAATTTGATGTGTGTCAATCATGCTTATGCTCATGCTCAGACCTTATCTACTGATGCTATCCCTGATTGAGAAAGTTCACCGAGATCCAGCACTAAGATGCGATCGACTCAAAAATGAGTTGGAATTCGGACTGACCGTACAGAATCTAGTAGATCATTTGAAGGTGGCGAATAAATTCCTACATTTTGCCAACCCAATACTGATGCTCGTGGAGCACGTGAAGAAACTACCTGGATCGCTGAAGGTGGAATGGACAGTCTATGGACCGTATCTTTTTTATGGATTGGCCTGTATGCTACTTTGCGAAAAAAAAAAACTATGACTTAAAAAGACAGGAGTTCATTTTACGACTGATCTGATGAAAACTAAACTTCGGATGAAGGGTACAGATGCCACTGACGTCGACAAAGTAAGGAGTGTATCGAAAAGCAGTTATAATCATTTGATACGTAATTTATGCATATTGTTTTAGCGTGCATTCGTATTACGTTTTGTTTACATGTAAAAAGCCTATTTCGGTTCATTTCTTTCCATAATCACAGTTTTTTTTTTGCAAAATGTTGCTGATTGCGTACGAAAGAAATTGCTGCAAACTTGGTGTACTGAAAAGGAGCTATCGTACATTCAAATTGCCAAAAAGTTCAAAGTGGATCAAAAAGTCGTCGTTTATATTCAAAAGAACAAATCAGCTTCTACTCGTGATTTGGACAAGAAATACAGGACCAGCATTAGGATGATCCAGTGGATAAGGAAAATCAATGATTTGAAGACATACAGGAAGCAGAAAGTACCAAAATAATCTCCGGAGCAGAAGTGTCGTGCCAAAATAAGGGCCAGAACTTGTACAGCCGTATTTTGAAGTGTGTTTTGATGGACGATGAAACGTACATGAAAGAGGATTCCAGAACACTGCCGGAACCTCAATTCTTGGGGGTTTTTTTTTCATTAGGGCGAATATAACATTGAGAGATTCTCTCCGGACTCACTCTCTTTCGTTTATTACAGCGCCATTATAAAACTTTCGAGGGATTCTTTAGTACAGATCGAAACACTCGACAAGATCAAAATACTCTACAAATAGTAGAATGAAAAACGTAAAGGTGATTGGAATATGAATGAAAGAGAAAATAATCAAAGACTGTCTCTCAATGTTCGATTTACCCTAGTGAAAAAAAAACCCTAGAATTCTATACCAAATCGGCATCGACTTTTCGATGGAAAAATTCGTTGATAAGGTGCTTATTTGGCAAGCACTTTGCACATGTGGCTCGAGATCTTGCATTTTTTTCACAAAAGGAACAATATATGCTAAAATTTACTGCAACGAGTGCATGCACAAGAGGTTGCTTCCACTATATCGGAAACATGAGATTTTTCCTTTCGTCTGGCCGAATCTGGCCTATGTTTATTATGCCAGATCAGCTCAACAGTGGTTTTCTCATAACAACGTTGATTTCGTTGAAAATGTGTTCAACCCACCAAACTGTCCCCAATTGCGACCCATCAATCACTACTGGGCAATCGTCAAGCGGAACCTGCATTGTCTTAAAACATGATCTTCCGTGCTTTAGCCGGATCTGCAGAAATGAACAAAAGCGATCCAAGGACAAAGGAATTGTACAAACGCATTCGCGGCATCGTCGTTCGACGCAGTAGTCCAACCGGTGAACGAGAAATCAGGAAGGCCATCCTTCGTCACACGAAGGAGAGAGACATCGGGTGGTAGATTGCCATAAGTTCAAATTGTTCAAACATCGATGAACGGTGGAAGGTTGTCCATTAAAAGGGTCAGTCAACAGTCACGGCAAGTGGCCTTGCAAGTCATGGATCTTCAATCGCTCTTTTGGAGGAGACAATCGCTGTTCGTTTGGGTATGCCTGGACCATCGGAACAGTTGACTTTGCAGTGGACGAGCAAAGTACCACAGGTACACCTTGAAGCCTGCACCTTGCAATACATTCATGCGCTTTTCGGTACTAGAATCATTGTTTTGTTTTGATTCGCTGGATTATTTTGACAGAATATCTGAAGGTGTGTTCTTCCCAACAAACATCGGTGTCGAATAATCGCTTGTTCAAATAAATTTGGAGAAGTTATTCAGCTTTTTCGAAGGAAAAGCTGAACAACTTCTCCAAATTTGTTTGAACAAGCGGTTATTCGACACCGATGTTTGTTGGGTTGTGAGTAATTAGGGGCGAATCAATAGGATTAAGAACCGAGCTTGGGACCAATGTGCTGGTACTTTCTGAGCAAAAAACTATGTCCATTTCCTTCTTGCCCCTACTTTTTCTGTCATATTAAATGATGAAGAACAAAAATTGATTTGTGCATAAGAGTGTTGGCACTCTGCCACCATCAATCAGACATAGCTTCAATAAATGATTCTTACAACGCCGCTTAGGGGTAAGAAACGGAAATCGTGGACTTTCACCATACAATTTGGTAATTTCTTCCATACAAACTTCAACCCGCTTTGGAAATGGGTAAATGCTCACCGATTTGGCGCGCCTCGTCCCGGCCCCAAACTAAACTTTAAACTTTAAACGCGAATATCTCGAAATGGTGTTTTTTGCAAAATGACTTTGCGGTGATATGGATTGGCAAAAAACTACTGAACCGAATTTCTTCAATTTTTAAAAAAATTGTTTTTAATAAATTTTGTGTGAGCTTGAACAATCCATTTTTCATGCACAAATTTTAATTTCGCCGAAATGATTTTTTTAGTAAAACCTCTAGCGACCGAAAAATTCAATTTTTGCATAAAACGTATGCACAAAAAAAAATTATAAAAACGCTCGTTCAGATACACGGAATTACTCTAAACTAATGAATTTTTTTTTTATTTTTATGGTTTCGGTTGACCTGTTCGACCTGGGGAGTTATAGCCGCAAGGCTCTTCCAAAAAAAGGCGTTCAAGGGAAACAGCCACCCCTTAAAAACTATTTAAAAAAATTTCACAAATTTTTGCATAAACATTGTCAACAGACTGTACGGTCAAAAAATAACCTATCCTGAGTCCAAAGCATATCAAGCATAATTTTTGTTTTGGACTCAGGATAGGTTAGGTACAAGAAATGTTAGCTGTAGGTACAAGTGTTTGTATTTAGAAAATAGGATAAATACGGCAGGTGGCGAAGGTTTTCTTTCAGTCGAGTATTAGTACACGACACTGAAGAAGTCTGCACATTGTAGACGAAATACGCGTATCTGTCAAGATAAGCAATAAAGGTAGTTGGAATTAAATGGAAATTACTAATCATTCTTCTTATTTTCTAGTTACAGGTCACTAAACAGCTCACACTCTCCATAGCTTCATCATGCCAGAGACGACCTGGACCCAAAAATCGAAAATAAAAATAAATTGATTAGAAAATTGAAGAACGTTTAATACAATGCATTCATTGGGTTTAACTCTATTATTCACAGAAAAGAATGTCTGCTTTCTTAATTTTGTAAATATTACAGCACGTTATAATGTACTTCATTTCACAAGAAGTAACATGCAAGAAATATTGCTAACAAAGGAAGGTTTTTGCTTACAATCTTGTCAACAATATATGAAATGAAACGAAAGAGCTTTACACGATTTACTGTGTACACTTGTGTGTGACGCTCCATTAATGTGCATAATATTAAACAGAAAAGTACACTACTTTTTGAGCTGTGTGACTTGAATGATCAATAACTGTCGTTCCTTACATATAATCATGAATTAAATTTCAGCAAAGGGAATGGAAAATACAATTGGCAGTTATGTATAGAAATTCATAAATCACCTTCTAAAAATATTATCTCTGTTGAGAGAAAAACAAATGTTTTGATCAATCTGAAGCTTAACGAGTAACCTTTATTTCTCCAATTAGTGTATTTTTAATTACTTGATAAACTTGATAAATGAGAATTCGAACCATGGATAATGCTGATCAAGTAGCACATTTAACAACGTGGAGTTGACTTCAATCAACCTCATTCTAACATATCCAAACTCACATGGACGCTTCCCTTGCAACTTGATAAACAAAATCATGTTTACTTGTGTCCCCTACCACTGCCAACAGTCACTCTTATCAGACCGAACAACCACCTGGCACCACTGTACGAGGCAATCGTTCATAGCTATGCTCCATACATACAGCATAACTGTAGGTATCGATCTTTATGTTTGTCCATCACAAAGCCCAACGCTGCTGCTCTCGTATTACTCATTGAGCAATGCTGAATAATCCTCTCAAAGACTCCACACCAAACAAGCATCAAGCATAAACACACCACAATCGTGAGAGCGTGAGCCCACACAACACAAGACGCAAAAGCCTCTCCAGCAGCCACCAACACACAACCACCTTCATTCGGTGCGCTCACTCACAAACGCCTCTATGGGAAGTGCAAAGATTTTTCTTGTCTCACTTGATGGACCCAGATTTGAACCAGTAAAAAAATTACCGAAATTCTATCGCCAATTTTCCACGATTTCCACTCCAAAAACGATCAAACTCCGCCACTATCGAACTCGCACGACCTTCGGACACACTTTGCACGCACTTTTTCGCCGAATTTCATTCAGAAAACCACCCAAAATAAACCACTTTGACGGAGCCAGATATCGCTGACTCTACTTTCGGTAGGAATTCTACGCACTCTTCTGCCTCGCTGACCAACCGAAGTTCTCTCACCTCACGGGATACCTCGAGTCGGAGTCTCACATCCCGTCAGCCAGTGGTTCCAATCTCGCATTGCGATCCAGCAAGTTTGGGGCGAAAAACTGGTTTTTGGCTGCGGTCGCGGCGGCTGGTTCTTGTTTCTTTCTTCCAACTTATTTTTTTTTGCGCAACTACTAACTAACGAACTTATGCGGGAAGCTATGCTGTGGCATTTCTCGGGATGGTGTCGCTAAGTACGGTCTTTATGGCGGTCACCCTGCGGTCATGAAAATACCTTTGACTCACACTTGGGCCACAAAGAGAATGGGAATGACAAAAAAAAAACGGGGCATGCCATGGCAGAATTGAGAATTATGTTGCGCCTTCCCCTGGCCCGAGCTGCAATGTTTCGGACGGCATTTATGTCGAGTGCGACTGCCGCGGACGGGGTGATCGAGCTGGATGCTGCTGCAGAGGAGAGAAGGAACGATTTCATTTGGGAAGAAACCGTTAGCTTTGCTGGTGAAACGGATGGCGCTCTGTGCAGATCATAGCACACTTTGGTTCAGTGATAGGCGCTGGCAAGTGGCTTGATTTGGGGCATTTTGGGAAATGCATAAAACATTATGCGTCTCCATTTGTATGTTTCGTTCCGGGGGAAACAGGCATAGGCTTATGGAAATGGTAATTAAAATAAGAAACAACATAAAATATACTTTGAATTCCTGTCTAGACTTCTGTCTTTCAATCTCTTAGAGCGTCTATAGTTCAAAATAAACCAACGGTATTATATATCATACATTTTCATAGAAGTACACTCCAAACTTTATACTTGCAGCAACTCAAATTTTGGACTTCAGACGTAATACAGCGCTAAAGATATTTCTCTTGGTGTCGTTCAAGTCCTTAACTGGGTTGTGACCTTTACGTAGAAAAACCTTGCTTACGGATTACCATTGTTTGATGGAAACTCTGAATGATGTGGAAACTGGAGGCTGAAATACTGATGAAGTTTTGCAAAGATGTAAACAGGCTACTGCTTCTGAGATATTCATATAAATTGAAATGAACAAACAATTTTAAAGATTTTTCTGTACCGTGTTTGAACTAAACAATAATAAATATTATATTACAGAGTTAGAAACACCGAATAATTTAAACAAGGGGCCGTCATTTACAAATGATGAGAATTATAATGCAATATTCACACAGGCCATTCTTGTATAGGGTGAAACATAGGCAACATTTTCAACGGCATTCGAATGGAACATCCGTTATCTTGATTTAGTGAAAAATATACAGACATGTATTTCGATACATTTCAGATAAGTTTGACGAATATGGTTTTGTGCAGAATTTATGTACATAAATAAAATTGCTCATGTTTGAAGATCGCTCATGAACGGTTGAGTTTTTGTAAGCTGTCGTGTTTTTTTTCGTTTATTCTGCGGCTATTAAATTTAATTATTTGTTTGTGATAAATCCAATCAATAGAGGAATATTAATTATAACCATCGCATTTGTAAGAAGATATTAGTATTGTTAGTTCATAGTGACTTGAATCCGTATTTAGATTACCTAAAATCATTAGTGTGTTAAAGACGAGAAAGGCAGGCGTTTTGCTGGACCCGTTTCAGGAATTTCAGGAGTTTCAATAATAACTTAGTGTCAAACAATATACTATATTCTAGTGTTGAATAGTATATTCCAGAGAGAAGAGGGTCTCTGAAATGCAGTATGGAGCAAAATTCATGAGAAAGGACGGGTCAAAGCAAAATAATAAAAACATTTCTATATTACCCAAACATAAGTTAGATGATACCAGTATTACTACACAGCAAAAAAAAAGTAATATACATCAACGTAATTGATGCTAACGTATTAAAAACTGATGTAATCTAGGAAATACGATGTACAATAACATCCACTTGATGGAATATTACATCGCTCTTCAAAATACATGAGAACATAATTATTAGTTGCATGAATGTAATAATCACATATCAAAGACATAAATATTACACAAAAACCAATGCACATAAAGGACTTCGCCAAAAAATGTTGAATACTACATGATTTCGATGCTTTATCGCATTTAGTTGTTATGTAAAATTAAATCTCGCAACACAGCCAGATTTGTTCTTGTTTTTTTTTATCTTCGGCAGCACTGTTTTCTTGTCAAAACAAAGTCAACCGTCACGGTCACTGTTGCATCTGAAAAGCTCAATCAGCCGTATATCAATGACGAAACGGCGGAAACGGAAAAACCTTCTGCCATTCATCCCTCTGAGACGAACAGAAATTCGTCTGCAATCGGTACGTATTAGCATCCGCCGGTGTATTTGGCGATTTTATTTCATCAGCCATTTTCATTCAGGTTTGAATAAGAACTCCAGAGGTAGAAACATTTCGTCAAGTGGTGAATCGTCTATGTCACATGAACCGATGCCCTCTACCGAAGAACCGATGTTATGCTCGGAAGTGGATGCAATCGTACCGACGCTGCAGATTCAAACGGTACAAGGCGGTTTTGATTTGAACAAGGAGCTGGTGAAACGAGAAAAAAAAACTCCGGCTGAGTATGATCCGGATGCGAGTGACAAGACAGAAGACTATAACATGTCCGACGGTGTGGAATATGGACCAGATGGAAAAATGGCGATAATTCGAGTAATGGTGGAAATAAACAAGGTGAAAGCCATGCAAACCCTCCAGCATCATCTGGAGGAAGTAGTGGTGGATGATTTTCGCATGCTAGTGGAGCTAGTGGAGCACTTGGTTCTGGCGGGGGTGACGATGGTGACGACCCTAATACTAACAGATGGAAATGTTGGCTATTGTGACATCATAGCGGCAAACAACAATGTGCTCCTGGTGCACATAGACGTTGAGCACGCCACCTCCGGGTTCCAGTGTAATTTTTGCTTTTACCGGAGCCGAGATCCTACTAACTTAATGGTCCATCAAAAAGCCTACCATCTGACGGGAAATTTGACGAAAAAGATTCTGATTATGCCTGGTCTGAAGAGTTTCGGAGACGATGAATGGAAAGCTATGCAAGCACCGTTGCGGAAAAATATTCTTCCGTTGCATTGTACTAGTGAGTATGACTTTAGCGGTTTAATTGAGGCAAGGCGATAGGGTTGATGTCAAATTTCCCATTTTTATAAATGCATTCATATCTTCTTCCTTTCGCAATGGAAGTCTATTGTGACATGATCTAGATTATTGTCATTCCCTTAAATGCCTAGAATGTATCGTAGTTAAGATTGGGATTTGAATTTGTTAATGTTAACCCAATCGCAATGATAAAGACTTAATATGGTCGTTCTCATTCCATTCTTCACAATGTAAGGGCTTGATTTTCAATAATAAAACCATCCTTGTGTTTTAATTTCCACTGTAAACCTTTTTTTTTGTTGAATAATATCCGAAAATTAGATTTACATTATAAATTTTACATTACTCCCTTTACGTCACGACTATATTGTGACTATACGATGATTCACGTTGCCTCGATGAGTTACGTTGTCTCGTTTACATCGACCAAATTACATCGATAAGCAGTGCATCATTTTATTGTGTACATCGAGACAACCTAACATTACATTACAGATGGAATGACCTATGTGCATCTGATTCTGTGTAATATTCAACAACTATTTTTGCTGTGTTTACGTGGTACGACAACGCGGTCCTAATGGCTGGCCCAGAATTGATACGTTGCGGATGCGGTTGCGTGAATTTAACAGTTTTTCTATAGGTTTTCCATCAAATTTACGTCAACGGAACGCAAACGTATCTATTGTGGGTGACCCTTAAGTGAACCTCGCGGTTATATCCCTGATATAACCCACCTCTATTCTTTTTTCTGAAACAAAATTGTGATGTGATGTGATAGGAAGCCACCACCAGTGCAGGACTTGCCATGGCGTACAATTCCTCCTAATGGCAAGATCAAACTGTACATACCTGTAATCCTCACTATTCCGTTGGGCCAGAAAACACGAGTGTGGACCCGTAAGCAGAAGCAATTACACAAAACCCACGGAAAGGATAGAGAATCTCCTTCCAACGAAACGCTCTTATTACAGGACATGTACAGTAAGCAATACACATTAGGATTTCCGTCTGCTGGTTTGTTGAAAATAGGGTTAACAAACTCACTGTAGACTGTCGGAAGATAATTAGTCCTTCGCTGATCTCGATCTGATGATTTCCGTCAACGAAGGCATAACTGTCATCCATGACTTGGGCCAGATAACCACGAATCCCTTATCCAGCCTACACTTCGTCTGGCACTCTGTATTTCCCCTTACCCTTTGTTATTGAATGTATGTGTGTAATGTACGTAATAGAATATAATATATGTATTTACAAAATATATCTGACATCTACTGGATTGTCACTGCAAAATAAAAATTAGATAAGTGTTAATATCTCCATAGTCCTAGAAAAGCTGAAAATCAGAGTAGATCAGTCCAATCAACGAAGATAAAATTTGAATGAAAAGATATTTCATTTGCTTAGTTTTTAGAATCAACAGACTATTCTATAAGTCGAAGAAAGCAGTTTGAGTGATCGAAATAAATGAAGTATCTTTTCATAATATCACTAAACACAAATATTTAAATACAATTCTATACACCAAGTTTTTTTTACTGAGTTCAGTAAAAAATTTACTGAATTTCAAACAGCTGAGTGTTCAGTAAGCAGTTCAGTTAAAGTAAAATCTCACCCCCGGACAAGATACGAAAATACCCAAAAGATATTTGAGTGATTACGACGGGAGATGGGAGATTTAATTCCTTTAAATATTGTGAAACGTGCTCAGAAAACTGTAATTTACAATAAATATATAGTGAACGTGTGCAAACTGATATTTGTCAGCAAGAGGACGAGCCGTTATATTTTTCTAATTAAATTTAGATACTTTTTTTTAAATAAATCATTTATTTGTACAAGCTCAATTGAACCAACTTTACAGAGCCAAGTTTTCATATTTATATACATCAGTTATCTTAAAACTAAAGTTAGGGGGATAGAACCGATTACTCGCGGCCGTCTCGAGGTTAATAGGAATAACAAATTTACGGATGGGGAGATGGGTGGAAATTTGAAGTATGGTTTACATAACACATTTATTCTAAATTCTAAATTGTCTAAAAAATTATAACTATACAACTTTTGGTTTTCTTTTGACTTGAAAACTCACAAACACAGATAAAAAATAACTAATAGTAAAAATACATGTTGAGCAAACTACAATCTAAGGCAAATGTTTGTCAAAAACAAATAAATGAGTTTCATAAACTCCAGATCACGTAGAGCCAAAATATCTCGAACCGGTACATTAGGTTGTCTACCTCAAGCCCGAAGGGAATCATAAAGCTCAGATCTGAGCCACACTCGCAGCCTTGTCCACACTCGCAGAGATTGCTGTCGCTCAGCCCAACTCGGTATAAATGAGCGTTCAAAGAATAATGATTGGACATGAGGCGAGACATCAAGCGAGTGAAGTCTCGACCCACATCCATCCCTGCAAACCAAGATGTCTTCGACACCTTTGGGATGATTGAATATTGCCATCGCCTCAAATCTTCTTTACTCCATTTAAGCTGCCAGCTGACGAGTGACTGTTGACAAAAAACTATAAGGGACAGCCCAATGGGGTTGCACGCAAAGTTGACGTAGGACTACGCAGCTATCGAATTCCCATACACGTCAGGACCATCCGCTAATTGATTTAAGTCAGTCCTGAAAAGGGCCAAGAAAATTCTATTGTACACTCTTTAGAAAGCATTTGGTGGCTCTTAATAATGATACGGCCCCGGTTGTAGTTCGCGATTGCCACTATCTCTAACGCGTAGAAGATAGTTATGGATCTGTTGGTTCATTGGTGGTTCAACGCGCTTTGCCATGTACTCCGGGACGCGGCGTTTAAAGCAATGCCATGTTCAGCCGGGGCGCGGTAATGGAAATTTCAAACAGCACAAGAGAAAAAAATCATCCAAACGAACTCTTCAGTTGGCAAACTAATTTGGTCGTCCTGAAAAGGACGGATTTAGTTGACGGGGGAGAAACAGTTCGCGATTGAACTTGGGCTTTCTTTCTTGGTTCATCTCGCGGGATGATTGATTCTTGCCTCGTTGTCACGGGAGTTTTTCCCCCCCTCCTAGGCTTCACCACCTAGGTTACGGGAGCATCGGCACCACCACCCAACTCCACCAACGCCTCTCTGGGCAACGACTGCTCGCAGCCGCCAACTGCGATCCTAAGACCACTGCACAGGCAGTGTTGCCACATTTTTTTCATGGTCAATCTGTATTTTTACATCCAAAAATCTTTTTTATCTGTATCTGACTGTTGAAAATCTGTAAAAAAAATCTGTATCGTATATTTAACTACTGTTTGGTTCCCGTTCACTGGTTGAAAAATAACTTTGCGTGCATCGCATTTGAACCAAATAGGATACCGGGATGTAATGTTAGCCTAGCTCCTTTATTCGGCCTATGTACCAAATATTTCAATAATTCAGCGATAATCAACAAAATCACGTTTCTATCAAGATGACCGATTTATTTCGAAGCAATTGAGACATTATTAATCAATTTTTAGGTGTTCACTTTCGCGTAGTTTTCGATTTCCGTAACTTTTTAGACATCATGGCTTCACTGGCTAAGCTGAACGTTATCTACATGATCTTTGAATTATCTAAATTTGGCTAAATTGAACCTATAAACAATGTAGCCAATATGCACAGAAAATAGTCACATGTTAGAAATTTACTGTGCACATAGGTATAATAACAATGATTTGTCGAGAAAACCGTAGACTCAATGTTAGAAACATATTTTATTCTATGTTCCCAACTGTGGCCTGTTGCATGAATAGCGTAGTAAAAATGTTGTTATTGAAAAAAAAATTAATAAAAATGTCTGAGTTTCGATTGTATGTATTCATATGGCTCATCTAAACACAAACTTAAAGAACAAAATCTGTGTAGAGTGAATTATAATGTTTTGATTATCAAATGACCGCTGAATCTAATGTGAAAATCACTTAAGTGTTTCGTAGCAGTTTGATTTACTTTGATTTATGAAATGTTGTGTTGAGTAAGCGAATACAGTTGGCCTTAAATCAGAAAATCTGAAAAAATCGTACGTAGACATTTAATCACAAATCTATCAAGTGGGCTGAAGTTGCATCCATAAATAGACCCAATTTGGTGCTTATAGACTGAATTACATCCATATCCCTCGAAAGTTTCTGACTTAAAAATATGTGCAGTGTACCTTTTCGTGATACATGCTTTCAAATGACTTATTAAACTGATCTAAGCAAGTGTATAACTAGTTAGATATCGCTTGCTGCTCAAATACTTTATGAGTTATATTAAAAAATGTAATCGATCATTGCATATTAGGCTGAGACATTTTATACCTAGCTATTAAGCTTATTTCCCCATTGGTTTATACATGAGCAGTATGTGGAAGCCCATTCTCGATCGAGGGTTTAATTTAGCACAGAAAATAGACTTGAAATATAAACTCCAATAAATACTTCACGAGCAAACTAAATGAGAATAGCTTACATATTTTATCATATTATAAATGTTTTGATATTAAAAACAGTCCAGTCTGTATAACTAGCAACTGCAACAAGTTTTGAAATTAGTTTTGACGTCTAAAAAAGTTGCTTTTCAACATTTTCAAGTTATCAAGCTTACGGTACTGAACATCAAAAAGTATTATCCTTGGATTAAATCTTGATTAAGCATGTCTTGCTACTTTCATGTTGACCTTGATTCTAATTAACTTGACTCCAAGCAAACATTTTGCAGATCAACCGAGTAGGGACGATATTAGTTAAATCGAGTTGGAGCTTACCACCATTGAAATAGATCACAGAATTTTGTGAAAAAAATTTGGAAGTTGATCTTAAAAAGAATACTTTACAGATTCTCCAGTGAAATCAATATATTTTACGAAAAGATTGGTGAACACAAACAACATTTGAGATAGTATGGTGAAATGACAATTTTTCACCGAGTTACTGTGATTTACTCAGAACTTCTGTAAATATAGTTGACAGTGTCAAGAATCTCATAGAACACGCTGAAAACAACACTCGGTGGTAAATCATCCATTTTTTGTTCTTATGGTAGATAAAGACATTTCCAATCGATTAAATTCTTAAAAATATGTCGAATAACACAGTACTCCGCTCGAAGCAAAAGATATCATTATTAAAATCAGGTCGTTGGATTTTATTGTTCTAATCAAACTGATTATTATTTTTGCAACTAAACAAAAAAATTACTGAAAATCTGTGGATTATTCCAAGTATACGTAAGAAAATATTCAACATAATAGTAAAACAATATTTTGCAAATACTAGTAATATAATTTGGCTTTCGAGGGGACAGCGTACGAAGATCAGATTGTATTTTATTTGGTGAGCTGAAATAGGTTGAAATAAAAGTTCATGAATAAGAATATAAGTTCAATTTGTGCATTGCTCACCAAATCAAGATATTAGTGAAAACGATCAAAATATAAATTTTATGTTTGTTTTTGTTGTTGTTCATATTATACAAGAACCGGTAGCTTATGCTATCGATGCAATAACATTGTCTGCCATCAAACCTTAAAATCAAAGTAAACGAATCAGACATGAACAGAAGTAGCCCATACCAGTTAATTATTGAGATGGATGCTGTCCACCGAGGGTGCTTGGATTGACTACTGATAATTGTCCACCCCCTGTCATCATTTAAGACCAGCGTTTGCACAATTTCTAGTGGTTTTATCAAGTTATTCAGTAGGATTGATAATAATAGCAAAAGCGTACTAGACATACAAAAACACACATTGTATAGATTGATGCTATCAACCGAAGGTGACTTAACCGATGTTTATGAAGTTTGAACTTAGAATTGAAATGGATGCTGCCTACCAAGATTAATTCGCTTGATGCCTTCGAAGCGGCCATCCTTCCAATGTGTCGATGAATATCTGACATATTCTGTAGGCGCCTCAATGAGATTTCCAAATATGGTTATTTAAACATGATCATAAAATGCAACGAAAGAGAGGATTTTTCAAAAATCTGTAAAATCTGTATTTTTTCTAAAAATCTGTAATCTGTATATACAGAATTCTGTATCCAAAAACTGCAAAAAATCGGTATGATTACAGATAAATCTGTATATGTGGCATCCCTGTGCACAAGTTAACGACTGTCGTAAGCAGCGTTGCCAATATTTTTTTTGAAAAAACTGGAAGAATGCAAAAAAAACTGGAAAAAACTGGATCCTACAAATATCAAGAAATAGCTTACGTAATGAAAAACCATTTGTCGCATATTACAATTTATATGTTGTATGTAAGATACACAGAGAGAAATTTGATAGTCAAATTTACTATTATTGGGGGTTAGAATGACTATTGCAGTATAGTGATTTAGAACTGACTATGATCATGGTCAAAACTACCATTAAAAATAGTTGATCCAACATTTGCCATAATGTCGGAATAGTCCTTGTTACCATGATCATAGTCAAGAATGCCATGAACGTGGTGAATTCTACCATTTTCATGGTTATTGTAACCATTATGTGCGATAGTCATCCTGACCATGATCTAATTGTCGGTATAACGATAGAATTTTTCTCAGAGTATATTTTTACAATATGTGGAATTGTTCTGTAATGGTTTTAACTAAAAATTCTTTACACTAACACAAATGGTTACTGTATTTCATATTGTCATTGTAAAATTTCTTTCATTCTGGATTATATCCAGAATATTTTAGAATAACATTTTGACATAAAATAGAACGAAAATAAAGCGAATAATACCGCCTATTCAGTAAAATGTTATTTGGCCTCTGCCATATAATTGAAACTGTATAGGATACGTAGTAACTTTAGGGTTATTATCACAACAATATTGGAAATAGTTATCAATAATGTGGGGAATTGTCAATGAATGGTTTTTAATTATGCGTGGAACCACGAAGGACATTTTATTTATTGTATAACGCATGACCTAAATGACGTTTCGATCTTTGAATCTGCTGTGGTATTAAACATGTACCACTACCACATTCAACCCACGGCCATTTTTGTGGAGGAATGACACAAAGTTTTCCAAGCTGAAAAAAAGATAATATTTAAAGTAATTTGTTTCCAATAGATTTTAAAAACTGTTTAAAGCATTCGTAGTGTTATTTTAAAATCAGTTGTTATCATTTATGTGTAAACAAATAAAACCTAAACCTTCACTAAATGGGTGCTGTTTAACTGGGCTGCTTTTTAACTAGGCGTTTAACTTCAAAAATCAGCATTTGACAATTTGTTGTCAAAATCAGCAAGGGCATGTATAGGGCATATAAGGTTCGTGGAGGAGTGATAAATTGTTAAATTGCACGAAATTGAGTCGTAATGCCATACAAACTGAGTCAAATATTTGGCGCAATGGGATGCACAGAAAGCTACATCACAATAATATATAAAGCATTAAAATATTATTTAATTTATGTATTGCGCAATTAAATATGCCAACCGAAATCTGATCGAAAGCCCCCTCCATATTTATTTACATTTGAAATGTCAGCCCAGTAACCGAGCAGCATCCTCTAACTGGGCTGTGCACTTAGCCCAGTTTGCGAACGGTTACTGTATATATTTATTTGTTCACCTGGTCAATACTTAAACTTTACAAATATAACTTAACCCAAATAACCATAACAAATATTCACTGTTCTTTGGTCTCTCTTCTAACCGACTCGTACATTTGATAATTATACTTGGCTTTTATGTGTTGATTTATTTTAAGTTTTCCTGATTTTTCTTGATTGAAAGTAACCAAATTGTTGGCTGCCAAAATTCCCTTCATCATGTTTGTCCCAAACCTGTTTCAAATTTTAGTTTTGTTTATATTGTAAACGAAAAAAAACTCCTTTCACCGTCGCAGATGAATGAGAAAGAATTAATAAATTTGGTATCAAATTCCGTAGATTCGGAGAAGCAAATGAAATGTCAAATCTTTTCAATGCTAAAACCTTTCCCCAAAACAGCGTGGCATCATTTTCATGCTTCAAATGATCAAAGTTGATGTTTCTAAGTTCCCAGAACTCATTATCAATATCTTGATACTTATCATCTTTGTTTTCCCTACTAATCTGTTTCCCTCTTGTTCACACTTGTTTAATTCAAATGATTCACTAGCGTGCGTCGATAAAACTTCAAAAAGCTGCAGTTGACAGATAGAGAAAGTTGATTTATAAACGCTAAAAAACAGCAGCCTTTTTAGGGGATAGGAATCTTTCCATATTTGAAAAAAAAAAAAAGTGCTACAATAAATGGGTAAAGCAAACAGGGTTGTGAAAAAAAAACTGGAAAAACTGGACAAAAGTCAGAAAAGCTGGAAGAAACTGGAAGAATCCAGTTTAAACTGGAACATTGGCATCCCTGGTCGTAAGACTGAATCAAAATGTTCTGCTAAGAGCTATGAGGTAAAGGGGTCGGATGCTAGTGCACGAAAAAAGGGGGCACCACCAAAGACAACGTGATACAAATTGCACCAAAGGGGACGAAATTCAGTTATTGCGCCACAATAATTAGTTTTAATTACTGCACGCTAGACGGGTGATTTTCTTAACAGAAATATGCCTTAATTACTTGCTATCACCAGCAACTAATCCGCTATGCACCACTTGGAACTACAACGAACTCAACCACATGGTCGGTCTGGTGTCGCAGTTCGGTTCGAATAATCCGTTCTAGAATTTCGTTCGTTGGTTGTTCAACGTTCTTTGTCATTTACTCCGGGACGCGGCGTTTAATTAATGCTATGTTCAGCCGGGGCGCGGTGATTGAATTTAAACAGCACAAGAGAAAATTTTAACCAAATATACTCTTTAGTTGGAAAATTGATTTCGTCGTCCTGAAAAGGACGGATTTAGTTGATGGGGGAGAAACATGGTTCGCGATTGAACTTGGGCTTTCTTCTTGGTATTATTGGTTCAGCGACTCGTCGTTGCGGGTGGCCATCTTCAGGTGACGTGGGATAGTTGATTCTTGTCTCTTGTCACGGGCGGCTTTTTCCCGCCAAATCGTAGGCTTCAGCAGCCATGTTTCTTGCAGTGAGGTTGACGGGAGCATCGGCAACAATAGCTAACTGCACCAACGCCTCTCTGGGCAACGACTGCTCGCCAATGCTGCTGCCGGCTACAATCCAACTGCAGATCCTACTCTGCACAGCTCCACGACCATCGAAAAACTCATTCAAAATGCGAAGGTGTACCCGTTATATAACATTCATGGCTGCCTAGGAGACGTTCGTTACTTAAATATGAAATCTGTGCTAGAAAAGTACTGTATATTTGGTAAATTTACTCTGAAAAAATCGACATTATAAGACATTACCTTATATTTGCGTTAATTTCAATAGTTGAATGTTATAAATCAATAGATTTAAATATTGGAATCGAAGCGTAGAAAATGTCCCGATCAATTGGTGAAAACATTTTGTAAATCGATCGTGGAATGACTTAGTTATTAACGTTCAAAACCTATATATTTATCGTGACGCTCCAAATTTTCGAAATTCGAACGTGTACCCCAGTATTGAAAACACAGACGTAGTCCTACGTCAAAATACTAAAAAATTCATTGTGGATCGTAAGTGTCGCCTTCTATAGCGCCCACCTTTGCAAGCGAGTCCGCTCTCTCATTGCCCAGAATTGAACAATGAGATGGGACCCATACAAAGGTGATGATAAAATAACGCGAAGATAAAGCACTTAGAAGCTCGTGTATTTTCATGAGAAACTACGAAGATTGCTTTACCGGTCTCAAAGAGCGAATAGCCTCTATAGAACTGAGACTATTCGTGAAAATGAAGTACTGATCCGGTGTTAGTGAGGCAACAATTTCTACCGTAAAGTGTATTGCCGCTAATTCAGCGACATATATGGAACAAGGAGCTTGAAGTTGTTGATTGGCGCTATGAATTTCATTGTATTAGATATTTTACGGAATATATGTTTGCAAACATTTTTTTGTACTTTTGCGTATATATTTCAATAACAAATACAATTAAAAAAAAAATTAATAAAAATTATGAATTTGATGCCAGTCGTGCTTAGCTGTTCCACCCCCATTACAGCACCAGTAATAAACAAATAAAAACTGCTTGTCGCTGAGGGAGCAGCAGTGTTGAAAACGCAGGCACGAACACACCAAACGAATATTTAATATTTTTTTGAATAGAAACTAGGATATTGTTCCACACAACAGCACAATCATTCGAATCCTCAAATTCCGCACCGTGAACGAATAATGTAGGCAGGTTATTTCAGGCTGCAACAAACATTCATGATTATAAAGTGATTTATTTTACTTACGGAAGATACTGACGATCCTTTCATCTTGTTCATTCAATGTATTTAGGATACTGTCCATTGTAGCACCCTTTTTTTTTCAACTTTCCTTCCTGCGCGTCAACCACTTCCGAACTATTTTGCTTCTGATTTGACAAGATGGCTGCTCAAGGTGTTTACAGAAGCTCGGTGAAAAATCACCGATTTATGGTAATTTGACTTCATTTACAGTTTTTCGGTAGTTTTATGATGTGTCAACAAAAAATGTAAACTCTTTTACCGAAAATTCTGTAATTTTCACTTTGCAGACTTCAGTGATTTTTATAAAAGAATTCTGTAAAAAAAAAAACTAGGTGTGTACGGTGTACGTGGCCACGTCGTTGGATCGTGCATCGGGAAAAGTCCATCTTCGATAACCTTCAGTTTTTCTGGACATAGCTCTGTAGCCATTGTTGGGCCTGTGATCTTCGCCGTGACAATACGGTACGCGTTGCGCCAGGGGTTAGCATCAGCGGCTCGGTACAGCGCCTTGTAGCAGTTTTTCTTACTCAGTCTTATATCTCGTTTTAAATTGGCCCTGGCCGCTCAGAACACCACCCTGCGCAGCTCTCTGTTTGCTGTGATTTTAGCTCTCTGGACACGTCTTCTGGCTCTGAGACAACAAGCAGGTTGCTGAGTTGCTCATTCCACCAATAAGCTGGGCGCCACTAGTTCCTCGGTTCCAGTTTCCTCGGCATGAATGCGTCACATGCCCTTACTAACGTATTGGTCAGCTCGTCCGCTTTTCAGATCGAGAGTTTGTTGTCAAACCGAAGTGCCTCAATACAGAGTTTCCTATCGAAGATCTTTGTCTTCCACTTCCACTCGCAACTATTTGTCCTTCGTATTGTAACAGGATATAAGTGACCGATACTATACCGGATCGCCAGATGGTCTCTATGGTTATACTTCTCACACACTCTCCAGTTCATATTTGTCATCAACGATGGACTACAGAAGGTAAAATCGGATTCACGACCGTCCTTGCGAAAAGTGACGGATTCATGAATTCACTGCGATGTACAGCAAACCACTCACCAGGCTTTGGTACTGGTCGCTATTCGGCAGTACAGCTGAATCCTCCTCCTTTTGCTGGTAACCAGGGTCCATCGGAATCTTTGAGCCTTTCGCATCCAACTGGCCGAATCGAGCAGCTAACTTAGTGATGTACGCCTGATGATTGATAAGATATCCGTCGTTATATTTAGTTACCTTGATCCCGACGAAGTGCTTGATGTCGCCCAACACCGTCAGCTTGAAGCATCGTTGAAGGTGGGCAACTATCTCGGCGAATTCTGCCTCACTGGAACAGGCTACAAGGATGTCGTCCACATAGAAAATGATGAACGATTGCTGGCCATTTCTTGTCCGAACGTAGAGGCATGGCCGACGCACGAATTCAGCTTGCTTGAACACGTTGTCAATCATTTTGTTCCAGACTCGAGCCGCTTGTTTGAGTCCCTACAGACTTCGCTTGAGACGACACCGGCTGGGTTCTCGGTCTCAAAACCAGGGGGCTGCTTCATAAATACTTCTTCATCCAACGAACCATACAAGTACGCAGTCTTGATGTTTACATGCTTGATATAGAGATTTCGTTCAGCTGCCAGGAAGTAAAGTAACTGTTCGACTGAACTGATTAGCGATTGACTAAAGACTAAATGTATTTGCATGTATCAATCATTACAATTATTCATAGGTTGCTTCGATTCGGAACCTCTAACATATTTGTCATCAGCGATGGACTACAGAAGGTAAAATCGGATTCACGACCGTCCTTGTGAAAAGAGCTGACGGTACCTACGTTCGACGGTATCTAACGTCCAGCTTTGTCAGAGCTTATAACAGGCTGCACCCTCTTGCGTTGGTACATCAACATCTGGAAATATGTGTGGAGGGAGGGGGGGGGGGGGGCTTCGTTGTGATCAACTTGATAACTTGAATATTCGCCGACTGCACCTCGGATGATAGTAAGTATCAGAGTCCAGGGAGGGTCCACGTCGCAGGGAGGTTGCAAAGCTCTCTAAATATCGTTCTGCGAATGAAATCATAATTGTTGAGAATTTGATGAATGAATCATATTTCTTATACTGGACAAGCTGCTTTATCAATACGCAGGGGAGTTGAGCAAGATGCATAGTTTGAGTTCTTCTAGGGGGGGGGGGGGGGGGGGGTCTTCCGAATTGGCTGATACTTTGAACGAGGCCTTTTTATTGGGTGCGACTTTATTGTGGTTTTCATTCGAGCTCGCAACATCTTTCACATCTTTCAATCATGCAACAGACTCTTTTCATGCAACAGCCTCCAATCTCTTCGGATTCGCTCGTTGGTTCAGCTATCTTTCCTCGGTCATCGGGGAGTCCACCACTGTACCAGCGTATGTACTTCCGTTGCTGCTTGTGTCCGCCCTGTGGTGCATTCACCCAGTGAGGCTTACAGAGGAAACGTTTCTCCTTATAATCGGCATGAAATATATGCCTATCGGAATGTGGTTTTACTTCTTCACATCCATGTACATAACACGTACACCTATGTACGCGTCGAAGGGCAGTTCAACCGGGAACTTTTCCCGAATAACACCGTTGGCAAATCATACACGCGCACATATTGGATGTCCCATTTGCATCATGGAAAATTAAATACTGCGAATTGAAAATCAGTGTATGTAGCATCGCATCCTCGGATATAAATTTGGGCAACAAGGACCTCTGTCATCCGATATGCAGCTTCAATTTGATCGGGATCCGTGTCCCACGCTTTCATGAAATTTACTTCCTTACGGATGGTAGGTTTCTTGCATACATTGCTGAAGCTAAACTAGATGATGTTCCACCGACAAATAATCACCCGTTGTAGTCAAAATCTAAATGAGAACTGAATTTGGAAGTTAATGAGTTCCATGATCCGTTGTTTTTTCGTCTGAAAAAAAAACAACACTTTCAAACTTGTCGAGGTTTCCGAACAAGCGAGTTCAAGAGTTCCATAGAGGCGTTTCTTATTTTGAAGATCCCTAAGTAGATATGTAGTGCACTGATATGAACATTGCGAAGAATTTTGCCGAAGTAATACGATTATTGTCAATACTAAAAAAAATTCTTAGCCAATAATTAATTCTTAGAGCTTTCTCAAATTGATACACAATATGCACTGCACGTTCAATTGACCCGGATTCCCCTATATCTAGCCAACTTCTCAAATCCTCAGTTTAACTACTAACTTGAGCTTTCCAAAAACTCACTTCATAGAAGATTCTGGTACACATACGAGGAACAGTCTTTCAATCGAGAAGAAATTCATATACGATGTATTTAATTTTTTTTTTGTTTTATTTTATATTAATTCAAGGGTGACAACTTCAATTCACTCGATCACATATCCCTTTCACATTCTAAAACACAGAATTCCCAGATGTTTAGAACCGGCAAATTGAAGCGAGACACCGCCCAGAAACAGCCAAAAGTATAGTTTACTTCAGCTTCTTCTTTGGGCGCAGGTTGTTGGTGTGGCCACACTTCTTCTTGCGGCAGTTGGTGGCTCTTGGGTGCAGACGAGCATAGCACTTGCGGCAAATCATTTTGTCGCAGTTGTACTTCTGGGCCAAGATACGCAGCGATGGTTCAATAATACCACCACGAAGACGCAGCACCAGATGGAGCGTGGACTCCTTCTGGATGTTGTAGTCCGACAGGGTGCGACCATCTTCCAGCTGCTTTCCGGCGAAGATCAAACGCTGCTGATCTGGAGGGATGCCTTCCTTGTCCTGGATCTTGGCCTTCACGTTCTCGATTGTGTCCGAGGGCTCGACCTCAAGGGTGATGGTCTTGCCCGTAAGGGTCTTAACGAAGATCTGCATCTTGGATCAGTCTGGAATAAGGACAAATTGAAATCAATAACATTGGAATGGTATGGAGAACATTGAGGTTAGAAAACGAGAACTGAAAACAGTTTGTAGTTACATGGTTGATATCTAAATTTACCAAATAAGTTCGAGTGCCCGAACAAAAAGAATTGAACTTTATAACAATGGGATTGATTATCCTTCTTTTAAATGCAATTTAACTAAGAAAATCTATAAAAACTTAACTTACACTTTCCCAACGTGTCTCTTCCGAGATGTATTTCGGTGAAAAAGAGCTTCAAGGTATTTCAGCTGTCAAACCACAATTTCAGTTCAATCCGCTCAGATTGACAGAAACACCCGTCACTTAATTTCGTATCCCCGGCAAAACAGACGGGAGCCAATTTGAACTGTCACTTGGTGGTTCCAATCGAGCATTACTGGTTTTATTACAATGAAATGGTAGAGAGTATAGTCACTAGATTAATTTATTTATTATTTTTATTTATTATTTATTATATTTATTATTTATTATTATTTATAAACACAATACTCTCCACCAATTCATTGTAATAAAAACAGTAATGCTCGATTGGGTCCGCCAAGTGACAGTTCAAATTGGCTCCCGTCGTTGTATCCGCCAGACTACCCAGGTAATCAATAAGCATTAGCATATGCAGTAAATCAACCCTAAATCTGCATTTCAGATGCTACAAGCATTGTATTAGCATTATATCAGCATCTTGAATGCTATCTGTTGTAAATTTGAATTTCAAATGCTATTTAAATGCTTGTAGCCTGTAATAAGCATTTCGAATGCAAAATAGCATTAATGAAGCCGTGTATTGGGCCAAAAGTGGCATTTATGTTGCATTTAAGGCGACTTAATTGCTTGATAGGCTGCCGTTAACACGCTTTGGAACTGCTTATTGCTTACCTGGGTATGAATCTAGTGACTACCCTGATAAAACCCCTTATTGCCTTGGAAACGCATCACTATATTCTTAAATCTAACCTAACGCTTCATTACTTTACAACTGGTTGAATTAATGCGATACCCCATTAATGATGTCGTAAGAAAATGCGATCCCGCATTAACGATATTGATTTTGGGTTGAATAAGTGCAATAATATAATGCTTGTGGTTATTTGGGTAGTGACTATAGAGGAATCCAACTTGAAAAAAAGAAGAAGACACCGAGTGGTGATAAATCTGACAGCTCCCATGTTAAAGTATAGGATGAAAACTCCTGGGGGTGCGACACATCTAAATCCAGATTCAAGATGATCGAAAAATCTCACGCTAGCGAATCAATCTGTGAAAAATCTTGTTTCAGCTTGTGAATCTTATTCCATCTTTTAGATTTATAAATAATCAAAAAATTTATCCTCTTTTTTTCTCTCCACCCCCACCCCCCCAAAACAAAAAAAATCTCCCCATATATCCCAAACTCTAAATCTTCTAGAAAATTCAAATTAAATTTTAATTAAAAGCGGTTTGTTGTATGATGTAAGAAAAATCCAAAACTGCACAATAGGGGCATTATTTTAATTTATTTTTATTTTTCTGAAAATGTCTTTATTGAGTAGTTTTGGATTTTTCTTACATCATACTACAAACCGCTTTTTATTAGAATTTCATTTGAATTTTCTAGAAGCATTTTAAAAGTTTTGTCCTTTACTTTAACATGGGAGCTGTCAGATTTATCACCACTCGGTGTCTTCTTCTTTTTTTCAACCTGGATTCGTCCATAGAAAAAACCCCTTTGTCGAGTGTGACTTATTCCTGTTTTCAGCTGGAATGAGAGTACCCGACACTGAAAATAAGTTATCAGAAATATTTTTTCTCAGGCATGCACAAGCGAAACCAATGACGTCTACATAGTCGTCATTGAAGCGAAACTACCTGTCAAAAGTCGGTCAGCGAAGTCATCCGATTAATTTTCACTCTCAGCTGTCTCCTTTTTTCTTCGTCGCGCATTGGGTCTCGGTTGCCGTGGCCTGTATTAATTTCATCGGAATTTTTCTTTTCCTCTGGAATTAATCTTCATCGGTTGCGATTGTGGCAGTTTCCTTCTGTATTCGGGCAGTTACAACTGCGCCCACTTCTCTGCTGTTCTTTTACCACGGCATTTCGTATCAAAACGGGTAGGCAAAATGCCAGAACAGCAACGGAACGACGGAGGAGGAGATGGCGGTCCAGTGGCCGCCGCAGCAGGAGCTGAAGGACAACCACTAGTGGCCGATCAAGCTGTGAGTAGAAAGTTTCCATTTCAGATAATTTGCACTATAGTGATAAGATTTTTCTAATCCGCTTTAAAATCCTCTTCATTTAATGATGGGCGCTAATCTATAAATAGAGTCACGCTTTTAAAGTGGTTAATTAACTTGTTTTGTCAAACTTATTCATGTAATACCATTTATCGTTTCTAGCAAGGACAAGCACATCAGCCAACCAGGCTAGAATCATTTTTCGCTATGACGAAATCCTTGATTCTCCGGGCATTGGTCATTTACTTTATTACCTCGTTCTTCCGGAAGCCGGCACCCGACGCCCAAGTTAACAATCAGTCAGGTGTAGCTCAGAGTAAGATAACAGCATGGAATTTGTTCGAGAATGGAACCATGATTGACATGCACGTCTACATCTCGGAAGATGCACAAAATGTTAACTTCAGCGATCCAAGCTCGCTCATTTGGTTGCAGGAGGATCTAATGTATGGAGACTGGTACGGTGGCCGAAATGGAGATGGAATCTATACAATCAGCACGCAGATTAAGGCATCAGAACACCTAATGAATAATGGATCGATATATCTACATACGTATGTGACTAGGGCCGGGAAAAGCCCCAATCCGGAAGCTGGAGATGATTTTGCCGGAAGGTACATGGGTTATGCCACAGGGATGCTTAGTAAGTACAAGAAGATAAAGCGGGTTAAGACGCACAATTTGCTTGCCGGAGATAAGGAAAAGTTCGAAAAGGAACTCGAAAATGCTCTGGTGGAAGATCGGATAGTAGCCCACTGGCATCCGAACTTGACTATCAATCTAGTAACAGATCAAACGAATTGGGTCAAAGGATCGGTTCCTCCTCCATTAGACGAGTATGTAAAATTCCTTCCGGGAGGTCAAACTTATCTGCCGATTGTATTCTATAACGATTACTGGAACATGCTCAGAGAATATCAACCAATCAATGAAACTACCCCTGTACTGGACCTGAATCTGTGCTATCAACCATTGTCCCTCTTCAAGTGGCAACTTTATGCTGCACAAGCTATGCGTAATAAATGGACGAATAACATGTTTGGAGAGGCATTAACCGGAGGCACCGAAACGGACGAAGATCAAGATTCCCTCAAGGAAACACTGTTAGAGACAAATCCCTACCTTTTGGGCCTGACGATTGCGATTTCCATTCTACATAGTATTTTCGAATTGCTTGCGTTTAAGAACGACATTCAGTTCTGGAAGGATAGGAAATCTTTGGAAGGACTTTCCGTCCGATCAGTTTTCTTTAATGTGTTCCAGTCGTTGATTGTGCTCCTGTACGTTTTGGATAATGAAACAAATTTCATGATCAAGGTCAGTTGCTTCATCGGTTTGGGTATCGAGGTCTGGAAGATCCAGAAAGTTGTGAACATCAACGTCAACAGAGAAAACCTTTTGTTCGGATTCCTCCCACGTATAGGCTTCTCGGACAAAGGTTCTTATGTTGACTCTAGCACCAGACAATATGATAACATGGCTTTCAAATATCTGGGATGGGCTTGCTTCCCACTGCTGATTGCCTACGGCATCTATTCCGTCATATATCAAGACCACAAAGGCTGGTATTCGTTCGTCTTAAATATGCTTTATGGATATCTACTAACGTTCGGTTTCATTATGATGACGCCTCAACTGTTTATCAATTACAAACTGAAGTCGGTGGCCCATCTTCCATGGCGAATGATGACCTACAAATTTTTGAATACATTCATCGATGATATCTTTGCATTCGTTATCAAAATGCCTACCATGTATAGGATCGGTTGTTTCCGAGATGGTAAGTAGTAATGCTTGTTATCAGCAGAATGTTATTCATTCATCATTGGTATCTCCTGTATTTCTTCCTCAGATATCGTCTTCTTCATCTTCCTTTACCAACGTTGGATCTACAAGGTTGATTCGAAGCGCATCAACGAGTTTGGTTTCTCGGCAGAGATGCTTGAAGAACAGCAGGCCAAGGCCAACCAAACGAATGCCCTCACCGACAGCGGATCAGATAAAAATGCGGCAGGAGACTCAATCCCGGTTGCAGCCGCGGTTAGTAGCGGGACTTCTTCGGATGAATCCAAGAGCCAACCTTCATCACCAAACGCCGGAGCTAAGCGGCGAAAGAATAAAAAATCCTCACCCAAAGCAAATACCAGTTCGACTACCGGGAAGAAGGACGATTAAGTGTAGTCTTCGAGCGCTCATTTTTGTTTCTGTTTCGCGTCAAGTTATTATTACGCCACCTTCTCCGACAACGTCGACACTAGAATCTTCAGTGTAGATAATGAGACAAGTGGTGATACTGGTTCGTTGAATGAATAATACTTATAAAAAGTAGTATATGTCAGCGATTTTTGTTACGCTTAGAAATGTAAAGAGCCCAGTTGAACTGTATCATGTTTTAGCTTTTTAAACTAATATAACAACCGTTTAGTAGGACCCCACACAACAGCATGTCTCTAAGTAAATATGCTCCAGTGTAAAGAAGACCATAGATTAAAAATGATCAAGAAACACAATATAAGTATAAGACCTATCGGAAGAGGACGTTCATCCACTGTGTAGTTAAAAGCGTTAGCACTGTGTAGTATTGTAAAACTCAACTCCGGGATAGGAGCCCTATATGAATGAAGATAATAAAGATAATGTACTCAAAAATTCAAATTGCAGCTTATTCAAAAAGTATCCATTAATTCATTCAGGAGATTCTCAATATAAGAGCCATGGTGAACGTTTTGTCGTGGACGCGCACGTTGATTATTGTCAAATCAACGTTTTTGTCGACTTATAAAAGCGTATTTTCAACTCCGCCTGATGGCATGTTCGTTATGGTTTTGCATAAACCTGGGGAGTTTTTTTTAATTAAATTATACAAGTTAACAAACGCCTCTAAGTATGCTCAATCTCTGGAAACGATCTACCTAAACACGGCATTTCAATTATACTCATAAAGGGGGGTACTTCCCCATTCCCCCCTATTCCCCCCCATTTCCCCGCCAAAAAGTTAACCCCATTGGGAGAGCCACCTTAATCCTCCCCATTTCCTACCCCTAAAAAAAATCCATCCGTATAACCGACAATTGAATCATGGTCAAGATGACTATTGCAGATAATGGTTACAACAACCATGAAAATGGACGAAATTACCACGTTCATGGCATTCTCGACTATGATCATGGTAACAAGGACTTTTCCGACATTCTGGTAAATGTTGAATCAACTATTTTTAATTGTCATTTTGACCATGATCATAGCCGGTTCAAAATCACTATACTGCAATAGTCATCCTAACCCCCAATAATGGTAAAATTGACTATCAAATTTGTTCTTGTGTACACAAAATATAGTCATAAAAGGAGTTTTCCAGATTTACCGTGTAGACCCTTTCCCAATGTCACCTCTACCACGACCAATACCTTAGAAGCACTAGCCCTTGTTGGTTGCCTGAGCACTAGCTGAAGTAATTATTATTGGACCGTAGTATTATTCAAAATATCAGTTCCAATTTTCCCGTGATGATGTTTTGTTATGCAATCGTTATGATGTTGTTTTGTTATGCAAAGCTTATCGTAAAATGGAAGCTCAAATTAATACCCTATCCTAGATATCACGAGCTTTGTTTAATGATTTCTAATGTTTCCTGGAGATGATAATCCGGGACAAAGTGCCGTCTAAGTGCTGAAGTCATCTCCAGGCCGTATGCAGTAGTAACTAGATTTCAAAAAGACATGTTAATTGCCAAGTTAAATTAAATGTATAATGAATATAGTTTGTAAATGTTATGGTAAGGTTTTTTTTTAACTACGTTGAGTGAAGTTTGAAAATAATTATTATTTAAAGTAATAATCATATTTATTATCATTTAGATATAGTTTTTAAACATAAATTAAAGCATTCTTTGTATGATATATTATTATTATACACTTAAAAATGGTGTTTAAGAATCCTGATTTTCTTTCGTTATCGGAAACGAAACAATTGACGGTTTGTAGAAACCAAAACTCTTTTTAGTTGCCATAACAATATCAACTTTACGGTTCGGATGGCAAGCCCTGTGATGCATATATTGTTGATCACATAGTTCTTATGTAAATTAACAAACATGGATGATATTAGGAATTGTTTAACCACATCAGATAACCACACAAAAAATAGGTCTTGTTTTATTAAAAGTTTTGCACTTTACTTCTGAAAAGAGTTTATTTTTTATTAAATTAAAAGTAAAATTATCTACTGTGAAAGTTTTGCGTTTGATTTGAAAGTGTATTTTTTCGGTTGAGTGTGTAAATTTAAAAGTGATTCCTTTTACCATGAAAATTGTAGAACTGTCAAATCCACCAACACAAAAGCAAGCCGTCTTCGTTTGTAAGAAAAAAAAAAAGAATCGGGTTTACCTGTCAAAGTCGTCCTGTTCTTTTCGTCCGTCCGGGACAACATTTAAGCTGCTCGCGGATATTGTTCTGTTGTGAAGAGATTTGTCGAGGATTTTAAGGTGATACTCGGTGGTATATTTTCTATGAAGATTACATTCGAAGGTTTAGCCTTATAGTAGTGCGCTCTGACAAAGTACTCTTTCCACCGATAGCACCAGCTCGCCGGACAACCCAATAAGCAACATGAAGCAGCACCCCAACGATCAACAGCAACAGTTAACTTTCTTCCAATTACGAATGTCTCACCGGCAGCGAATCGGATCCGAACTACGAATCCGTCCGAACAAACCCCGTCAACGACCGGTCCATCGTCAACGATTCGCTCTTGAAGTCCGATTCCTAGGCGACGCCAGGTGTGCATCAGGCAACCGCCACGACAACGACGGAGGACACCGGGTCCGACACTCTTCGGGCCGAAACAGAAGCGGAGACGCTTTCGATTTGCGAACTGGAAATCACCAGCGTCAGTGACTACTTTCAAAACTGATTTTGTCATGCCAATTGTGAGAACCGTCGTGCAGTATAAGTTTATTAATTGTTTTTTATATGTGTGTTTGGGAATGCTGTTATATCCTGACGGCGAGCGAAAAACGACTCCAACAAAGTTTATTTAGCTAATTAATATAATCCGAATGCAGCGTTTGAGTGAGGACTATGCATTAGTTAGAAATCCGTTGTTTACTACATGAACCAGTAACAAGAAATATTTGTTTACATAACGAAAAAATAATGTTTTATTAATTATATCCCACTTTCATTTAAAATCAAATGATTTTCAAACAAATAGCTGTCTTATTAAAATTTATAATGATTCATCTAAAAAAAAAAACAATTTATGTTAAAACTATTTTTATTTCAATCTTTTTTTTATTCCCCTTCGTTAAATTCATTTTGAAATAAAAATAATTTGCTCAAGGGTGAGTCGCTCAGCACAAAATCACATTTGCCGATTTTTTTTAGTGTGCCTTTATACGTTACGATGAAAACTGGTGTTCCGATCGTGGTGCCAATAGGTGCCCATGTGTGCCAAGGTAACTTGACAGTTCAAACATTACGGTTAGGCTACGCCTGGCAACCAGGCGATTGTTTTGTTTAGCTTTGCCAAATTTTTGCAGGCGATTTGGGGCTCAGTCAAGGTTTTTGTTGCAGAAATCGCGTTTAAATACCCTTGTGTTGAGATAGCAAGTTTGAGTGACAAATGGAGCTTAAGAAGCTAATCGCTGGAAGTAAGTGCGAGAATTCCTATATGCTGTTGCACATTTATGATTGATTTATCCGCTTTCTCTGCAGTCCACGTACGCCTACGAAAACTATGAACGCGACGCAACTTCGCTCTGATTAGTAGTCTCCAAAGATGTTCCTCTGTCTGCGTTGCAGAGGCTTACGAACTATG
This sequence comes from Aedes koreicus, assembly GCA_024533555.2. Classification (NCBI taxonomy): domain Eukaryota; kingdom Metazoa; phylum Arthropoda; class Insecta; order Diptera; family Culicidae; genus Aedes; species Aedes koreicus. The sequence goes on along the minus strand of JAHHFK020002494.1, from coordinate 230,873 downwards.
CTACAGCAGGAGGGTGACTAGTTAAACTTGATGTCGATGTGTCCGGATATGTTCGTCGTCGTTTCCTTTAAGAACATTTTGGCATTCGAAAATGAAGATTGTTGCTATGCCTGGTCAGACTGTAAATATGCCAGTCTCCTCTCTCGTCCATCGAAAACGACAATTTCGATCTTTGCCCATTCATTTAGCATGAGCATAACGCCTTCAACCGGAGCTTTCCACAGCCCCTAGAAAAAATATTGATTTGAATCTTTTTTAGCTTTTTTACAAAATGCATCAAAGGCTGAGCCGTTGATATCTCTGTTAACAGAAAGTGATTGTGAGATAAAGTTACGTATTAATCTTAAATACACTTTATTGAAAGCAAAATGCAGCATAATTTTCACGTACAATACACGTGAGTGCTGTTCAGCATCTTTGTCGAACAACGCGATGATGTTGGATGTGACGGTTGTGAAATTGATACCTTTTCTGCACATGATATTGGCGAGATCCACGGGGCACGTCACTTCTCCGCTTGGAAATCGGAATTTATCTGAGTTTCCTACGTAAACAACACCAGAAACAGTTTTCAAGGGCTGCCAGGTAATATCTTCGAAAAGTACATCTGTCAGAAGTGTGCCACACATGTTCCATTATAGTGTAAGATTTTCGACTACGGCGTGCCTGGCACACTGTTCTAAGCGACTCACCCCTTGTTTATTTTTTAAACACCCCTTATCAATAACAATTTTTAAAGAACTATTAATAAAAATACACACCAAAAAATATTTTTATATTACATTGAAAGTTTTTGTTGTGAAAAACCACCCCCTTCCAACAAAAAAAAAAAAAAACAATTTTAAATTAACAAAAAAATTTTTTTAATTCTAACAAACATTATTCTTTGTGTGGCAGTTAGATTATAACCCGAACATTATCAAATATTATTTATAATTATTTGTAATGTTGTAAGATGTTCGAACACTATTCGCACAGTTTGAGTCCATCCTGATGTTTTTATAAATCAATAGCATCTTCACTTTTTTTTAAAAAAAAAACACTTTTTTTTAAAAAAAAACCTTTGGCGAGTGTATTAGAGAACGTTTTTAATTGAAAAACTAGGAAAATTTAAATTAATACTTCACTTGATCACTTTTTCTAAAAAAAAAAACAATAAAAAATTTAAACACTTTTTTAAACTATCACTAGTAAACGCGAGCAAATTCCGTTAAATTCCACTACAGATAGCTTATCTTTTGACAGATACGCCTATTTCGTCTGCGACTTACTGACTTCTTCAGTGTCGAGTGCTCGAGTCTGAAGAAGTCGTATGTATACTATTTGAATTGAAATAAAAAAATAGTTTTAATATTAAAAGGTTTATTTTTCAGATAAATTGTAGAATTTTCGAACTGAAAGCGTGGCATGTAAGCAAATTATTTTTATTCCAAAATGAACTTTGTCGTGCAATTAAAATAAAAATATGATGTTTGGATTGAAAAAAAATATTTGTAACATAAAAAGGTTTTTTATGAATCTTAATAACTTTCACAGCATGCCACTGCAAACTGCAGGTAGTCTGTCTGACTGATTCTTTCTAGCACATAATTGCTAGGGATTCTTATGTGTAAGTCGTAGAATGTCATCCGCATTCGTTCACTCGAATGGCAATCAGCATTCGTCCATCCTCACGCAGTTCTGACAACAACTTGGCTAATTAGTGCTCCGAAGGCACTCCCAAATCACGAACGAATTTCTTCAATGTTTATTCCATGCGCAGTCAAATGTGATCGACTAGCGATTGTAGCATATCAATCGGATTCCATTATCAACCTTCGCCTGGAAATAATAGAAGCAAAGGATTACTCACTTTTTGGAACTACTTAAATCGAAAACACAGCTGACGTACTTTTTTTTTTACAGAAAACGAACACGAACAAACCATTTTCCTCGCAATTGTCACTCAACGCGTACGAAAGCGGACGGAAAACATTGAAAAACTTCAAACGACGACGACGACGACTTGCTTTGTGTTGGTGGATTTGACAGTTCTACAAGTTTCATTTTAAAAGAAAACACTTTTAAATTTACACACTAAACCGAAACATAACTCTTTCATATCAAACGTAGAACTTTCGTTGTAGATAATTTTACTTTCAATTTAATGAAAAATGAACACTTTTCAGGAGTAAAGTGCAAAACTTTTAATAAAACAAGATTTATTTTTTGTGCGCAATAGCTAAATCATTTTCACATTTTTCGTTTTGTTGTTTGCCCAATATGCTAGCCAGCACTCTTATCTTGCGATCTGTGTAAAAAAATCAATCCATAGTTTTATATGGCGCTGTAATTAATGAAAGAGAACGAGGCAAGAGAGAGTCTCTCAATTGTAGATTCACCCTAATGAATAAAAACCCTACACTGGCGTAAACAACCTATCAAAATTCATAAACTGAATGGAACTTCATGAGCCCACTTAATTTTGATTTCATAAGGTCTTTATAACAGCTATGTGTGCAACTATGGTTCTCTGAGTTAATAGTAATGATTTTCTCAAGTAATTCTTATCATTTTCATAAAACTGCCTTGTGAATTTCATGACTGTTGTTTGTGCATAATAACCATAAGGTAAATTATTGAAATAGCAAAAACCGAGCCGCATGTTATTGTTTTGGTTACTCTTAGTGAATCCTGATGATCCAAATATTTTAGAGCTGATATATGTACATCTTACAGACGTAAACAATTGGACGACGTGAACTAACCACTGGAAACACTAAAATAGGTTATATAAATTTATAATAACTTTTCGACTTAGACATGATAATACGTTGCATTAATGCTTAATCCGATGTTTATACCATGTATAATCACGTTAAAACTTTTTTTGGTTTTTTTTTTATTTTACGTCGGCCTATTTCCTCACATGGTGACAATCACCGACGCCAGGAAGACGACTCCACCACCTGGACCCTACCTAACGACTCATGAATATGAGCCGGGACCAACGGCTTTACTTCCCTTCCGAAGGAAGACGTGACCAGATTTTTTCGCCTCAGAAAAACCACCGACGTCGACTGGGATTGAACCCAGACCCACTGGGGTGCTAAGTAACAGTCACGCTTACCACTACACCACCGACGCCGGCACGTTAAAACTTAAACGCGCATCTTGACGCGCATTATTTTTCATTCATTTTTTCGCAATATTTTTCATTCAGCCAGTAATTCAACAATGACCGATGATGATACGGTGATCATCGTGAACATCCAGCTCCATTGGCACGTCGAAGGGTATCCTCATCTCAATTCTCTTGTCGTATACCAAATGCATCGGAACCACGAAGAACTTCTGCAACATCTTCAAGGTCTACCCAGCCGACGAAGTCAGCAGATCGGATATCTGCCTCTGTCCCACGTCTTCAAAGTGTTGGCTCAGAGCCTATGCCCGCTGATCCCAATCGGATATCACACTGCATTGAGTTCAAGTTTGCCTATCAGTATAAAACAAAATGGGTGCACGACGATTCCAAACGTCTATCCTTGGACACGTAAGTTCCACAAACTTTACCATTCTATCGCATATTCTTTTAAAACTTTCCTTTCGCATTCCCTCAATAGCATTCTCTTCAATAGATTAAAAAAAGTACCAAACTGATGATGAGTTCGCAGCCGGAGTGCGTGATTTTCATTAGACCTCCGCTGGCAGCTGACATTCACGAATCTATTTAGCTCTGCTAATGTGTTGAAATCCAGGTTGAAATCATCGAGGGCTATGGACTAAAAAAACAATCGTCGGATTTTATTCTCAATTTTATAACCACAAATACAGTACATGTAAAGTAAAAATTCCAGTTGAATTCAATAAATTTTTTTTACGAAATACATAAATTGTCATATAATTTAACATAACCAACGCATGAGTTCCATACACGGTTCCATGTCAATTTCATAAGGTTTTACAACGAAATTCATACGGTTGCAATAAGTAAGGTTTCACCAACCAAACACCATTCAAAATTATATTAAAAAACCAACATTTTCTTTTGCTTTTTTTCCAAAAAAAATTTAATAAAATTTAATAGGTTTTTTAAATTGTCTCGGTATGAAATTGAATATCGGCCTGAACAGCTGATTGGAGTTTCACGGTGCTTACGCCACCTAAGTACTGCTCTGTTTATTATTGACATGAAACATCTCACATACACCCTGACCGAATCAAAAGAGGAAAGGAAGGAAAAGCGATTGGTGATTAGACCAAACAGACTGTTCGTTCAATCACCACAAGAAGTGAAAACGTAAACATTTTGGTGAAAATTTTGTGATCAACTGGAGTGAAAACTTTCCGTTCTATCTGTTTTATTCGTGCGGAATGTTCCGTTGACCGTTCAACTGCTGGGATAAAATGTATTCTGAGTGGGCGTCGCTGCTGCCGACGATTACGGATAACATCACCAATGCCCAATCGCAAAGTGTTCTGGGAAAATTCGGAATCGTGGGAGGGCGTGATGTGGCAGCCGTCGTCGTAAAACAGTTAGCTGGTAATCTGGGAATTACGAATGCGGCCGAGCCCAGTACATTGGTAGCGGATCAAGAGGTAGGATCTGGGAATGCCGTTCTCTTTCTCTGTTCTAATGAATCAACAACATAATAGGTTCAATGGTGCATGGATGTTATCTGCCATGGACTTTCCCTTCCGCTGTCAGAGCACGACATCATTAAGGATTGTGTCAATATCTACTGCGAGTGGTTGACGGCTCTGTTGCCGAACCCTAAAATAAGCGTTCCGAAGCCGATTTGCGATGATCCGAATACCTACGTCCGCCGAATTATCAAGCATCTGTATAATCTGTTCGTTCCGAGGCCAGGAGAAGGTATCGTGTGCCTGTTCGAGTTATGAATTTGAAGTCTATTATTTATTGCTAGATAATATTTAATATGCACTTGATTTTTTTTTGTTTTTCGCTTACATGCACCTCTTTCGTTCCTACTAATTATAACTACCTCGCATTGCCAAATTGGTTTGATACTGATATCGTTTTATTTTTCTCACGCTCTACCAGACTGGCCTTTTGTATATCAAGAGGATTTAGGTGATTTATTATTTGCATGGTTTTTGGGTTGCTTTGTAAAATTAATGTAAATTTTCGTAACCCTTCTTTTGCAGGAACGGATACCATAAACCGTCAAGCAGTGTTCTGTCACCGGGTGCTACGAACTCTGCAGGATACAGCGCAGAATTCGCAAATCCTGACGGTTGAAACATGGGAAGCGCTGCTACTATTTCTGTTGGCAATTAATGAAATCCTGTTGGCACCACCAATCGTCAAGGATGACGTTGGTGATCAACTGTGCGAACGTGTCCTGTCGGTGTTGTTTGAGGTGTGGTTGCTGGCATGTAGTCGCTGTTTTCCGTCGCCATCGTTGTGGAAAACCTTTCAGGAATCTTGTGCTGCCTGGCGTCATCGAATTGCACTCGTGGAACAGTGGAACCGGGTCAATTTGGTTTTGACTGCCAAGCTGCTGGAATTTACTTATGGACCCGCGTTTCCGGAAATGAAAATCAGTAATGCTAGTTTTGGCCAATGCTGCTAACAGTGTAGTTTATGGTGATTATTTTTGTTTACAGTTGAAGAAGATAGTAACCTTATCCCAGCTGGTATGACTAATGATGGCATTGCGCAGTCTTGGATTCGATTTCTGAAGATCCTTGGAGCGCCTACGGATCTCTGCTGTCCGCAGGTTGTCAGTCGTACTCCACAGTTTATCCAAGCTGTTTTGTTGAATGCTGATGGAATCGAGCCACATTTTCATCCTTGTTTGCTGCAGCTACCGCATATATTTTTGAAAACAATGAAAGGAATTGCCGGATTGGTGGACGCTTTCTTAGGTGAGTTAAAGATGTTTGTAGTGGAATAACAGAATTGAACCCATTTCATAATCGTAACACCGCTGTAAATTTTTGAATCTGGAAATAGGCATAGCTCAATACAGACAGGATGATGCAAGTATCCTGGAACACATAAATCAACTTCATTTCTACAATGCTAGTGGCGGCGGCGGTGGTGGTGGTGGAAACACAACTCCAAATATAAATTTCAGGCATTCCGGTGGTGAAATCAAACAAAGTCCATCAATTCGCGCAAGCGGAGGTCTGGGGGGATTGGGATTGGGAGCGGCCTTGGGCGTAGCGGGTAGTGCAACAAGCATTCATGCCGGCGGTGGCAGTGGTAGTAGTAATCATAGTACAAGTCAAACCGATGGAAATACAAGCTCCGGAAATGTAGGCGTTAGTGTGATAGGCAATTTCATGAGTAGCGTTTCACATGATGGATCTCAGCCGGGAGGCGGAGATGGAGCACCAAATTCACCAACACCTCCTCTACAGAGGAGACTGGCCAAGAGTTTCAGCGTAGCACCGTCGATTTCCGCCCATACCGTGATTTCGATGGCCCATTCAAAGGGTGCGCATTTCACATATTCCTGAGTCATGATTTGTGTTTTGCTTGATCTGTGTGTTGTTGAAAGTTGAATGCTACCTACTTTTTATGATTTAATTTTTTTCGGTTTCTAAAATTATCTAGATGTCACCTCTCCAGTAGACAGTTGATTAACTCACCTTTTACTCATTTTTTATGATGCCGAATTACAGAATAATTTTATGAGCACATCGTAAATAATTGCATCTATCTGGTAGAAAACAATCTTTCGTAACATTAATTGTTTGTTTAAATTTACTAGGTATTACCAAGAGCTCATTCAGTGGACTGACCAGTAGCAGAACATTAACCAATCAAGCCAATCCAATTCCTCAATCGTCGTCGCTGCCTGCTTCCAATTTTTCCTGTAAATATCCTATTCAAGCATGATCGGAGGTTTAAAAATCTAAATTTTCTTAATTTTTTCAGCCATGTTGTCGCTGTGTCAGGAGAATCGCTATCCGCTGGCAACAAACCGCCCACGTTGTAACAGTATTCTGCATCTCTTCGGCGAGTGGCTCTTCGATGCGTCTCACATTGGTGGAGAAACGTGGATTCAGAACATGAAAAGTAAGTTCTCTGCAAAGCAAGAAGTGTTCCATTTTTTTTATATCCCGAATTAATTGCAGAAAAATCAGTAGAAGCAAAGCGCCGCCCGTCTTCGATGATTATGGACAATCGCAAGGGTAGTCTCTCACAGCCTCCGTCTCTGTCGGAGATGAGCGACGTTCCACCCGGTCTCACCATAGACAAGTACGAATCTGGAAAAGCAGAAGCTGTGGGAGCACTGTGCCGAATCTTTTGCGCCAAAAAAACCGGTGAAGAAATCCTTCCGGTCTACCTTGCTCGTTTCTATATGGCTCTTCAGCAAGGACTTAAACTGAATGATACGAAAGAGTGCGAGGAAACGTTAGCTAGTATTCTCTATAATTCATCAGATTTATTCCGAATCGATTTGGAAGGTATTCAGGTTCTACTTCCGTCATTTATTGCCGCACTGGAATTGATACTACCGGAAAAAGAGTTGCGAATGAAATCCAGTGTCATTGTCAACAAGACCGAGCTAAGACGGGCAGCTATCAATGTGCTGCTGTCCATGTTGGCATTACCGCTGCATTTCCAAACCCTTCCGATTAGAGACATCACCGCTGGACCAGCCGATAAGTGAGTTTTGATCTCATTTACAACACTTGATGCAAATTCCAACCTTCTCTCTTCTCTCTCTTGATTTAGAATGATAACCTTCATTCAACTGAAACCCCGTTTGATCAACATCCTGATGAATGCCCTTCAAGTTGAGAGCGACCCACAAAATACGCACATGTTGCTAGGTGGGCTCCATCTCTGCGTTCAGGATTCGGGAAGCTTTGAAGAGATGGAACTAGGCTCTGATGTGCTGCATACTTCTCAACAATCCAACGATGCCAATCTACTGAGCTCAGGTTTGACATTACCTTATGATTTTTTTCCTACCAAATATGAAATTTCCAAACACAGTTCTACTTTTGTGCTAGTCAACGCTTTATTTCCTTTACACCTACTACATATAACACATTTTCTTCTACAAACGCCTCATTTCCTCTTAACGCCAGGCTATTTTCAGTTCCGATAATTTTGATTTCGTTTCTTTTTCTTTGTTTTTCATTTTGAACTGGTTTATCGAATCATCGAAACCCAATTGGACTCTCCGCATCCTGTCCGAAAACCTGGCGTGCTGCTCCATTACATCCCCACACTGCTCGACCCATTTGAATCAATCAATTGATCGATAAAACAAAACAAAAAAAAAAAAACCAAATCTCGCATCCCCATCCATCTTTTGTAGCCTGCTCGGAGAAGAGTACGTACTCGATCAATAGCGCCAATTCCAGCATCGGAGGCAACAGCACCGCAACGCTTAGCAATGAGCCCTCTAGTTTGCCGGCTTTCGATGATTTCTCATCCGACATTTTTCATGATTTAGAATTGAGTTCGTCCGCTGTTTATGGTAATGTTTTCTTATTTTTTATGTTAGTTGTTTTCCGTAGTGGTTTAAGTTTGTATCCTAGTATGACTAGTTGGCGAATAACAGGTTTGCTTTGTCATTGTTCTAGAAAATGGTTAATGTACTGTTAACCGTTGGTATGATTTCAGATAGCTAGTTAGTTAGTTTTGCACTGCTCTTTATTCGCTGAATAGTTGATGTTTTGTGTAGTTTTGGTGACAACATTTGACAGGCCTTATGCTATAGGCAATCATAAAAATGGTGTTTCATAATTTCTGTAATTTATTGATTATGAAAAAAATGGCTGGATAACCACTGTTTTTTCATGGCACCATTTTAATGGTATTGGCTAATTCGCTATGAAGGTAAGTTTAAAAATTTTACTGTAAAGTGACTAGATGTTTTGGCCAACCACTCAGTTAAGACACCGAAGAAGTATGCACATTATAGACAAAATACGCGTCTCGGTCAAGGATGAGGGTAAATGTGTGAATATCCGAATATCAACCGAGAGGAAATCACACAGCAAGAAGCCACATACTCGAAATGTTAGTGGTTTTATAAATGAAAATTACTTATCCCTTTTTCCTTCTTGATGATAATAATGATGAAATTATACCCGCCATCAATGCAAGGATTAACTATGTCTGTAGCAAAGTCATGTTGTAGCAGAGTGAGTTAGAATTCCCTGATAACCTTAGGAAAATAACACAATGGCTGTTCGCTCGTGACAAAAGTCTGGCTACTCCCCTTACTTTTGTCCAGTCACCAGTTCATTCAGCTCCCTTAGGCTACCCCCCTCCCGGTATATAGTAAGTAAAAAATGTTATTAGTTCAATCACTTACCACAATGTATCCAATGCATTCTCAACCACAACATCGCAAATCTTGGGGATCCTCTCTTGAATAGCACACGCGATGAAACAACGTACGATCACGATCATGCCCGATAACAAAAGACAATGCGAGTGCATTTCTTTTGTTATCGGAGCATAACAACACACAAAGCTTAAACACTGAGCACTCTAATTCCCCTTTTTCTTTTTCCTATGAACTAAATGAAAGATGCAAGATCCTTCACAAGATGTCTTACTTATCAGTCAGGCTAAGGCTGGGGTGGCTTGGGCTTCTGCTGTACACAAAAGTTTCAACTGTACAAAACAAAATCGTCCTTTTCCTCATACATCCTGCAGATTCTGGATGCTGCTCAATTCCGTTCCAGCGAGAAGAGGAGCCATACATGATTTGTGTTTAGCCTTCACCTTCTCTATTCTGTCCTTCATTCGTCGTTCGAGTGTGGGTTGTCCTGTCTTACCCTCCTTCTCGATCTGATTTTCTCGCTTCCGTTTTTGCTTCCTCGTTTTTAATGGTCTCCTGAGCTGTCCTGAGCACTGAAGTCTCGCGGCACTACAGGTTGGTCAAGATGGCGATACATGCATAATTTACGGTCATTAAATGGTTGATGATTGGGAAGTTTCCAGGTGGACTATAGTGACGACCGCAACAAATTGACTGCGACCGCACCTTAGGCGAAACACTAGATGTTTATTTTTTTCCGTTCACTTTTTTCCTCCACTCCTGTCACTACAGGGTGGCAACGTAGAAATGATACACAAGAAAATTGTTCTAAAACTTAAGCAGGATTGTATTTCTCTTTCATTGCACTTCATTAAATATTATCGTTTCAGTTGAAAGCCGAATTTATCGACTAGCGACAATCGATTTTACTGTCGATCCATACGTTGTACCTAAAGGGTCACCCACAATTGATACGTTGCGAATGCGTTGACGTAAATTTGACAGAAAACCTATGGGAAAACTGTCAAATTAACGCAAACGCATCCGCAACGTATCAATTGTGGGTCAGCCATAATGTCGAAAGTAGCGCGTTGTTTACCGCATCAGATACGCCATACAGCGCACTACTTCCGACATAGGCTAGTCGATAAATTCGGTTCTCAACTGAAACCTTAATAACAAGCACGGAACGGAAGGGCAACTTAGATCGATTCAATGACACGAAAAGTGAAAAATATTGTTGTGTAAAAAGCATCTGGATTTTATTTGTTTCCGCTCATTCCATTTTTATAGTGTTGAAGAAACGTCAAATCAACTGGTATAAGTGGTATATTTGCTGCCATATGTTCATCACAGTATGCTATGGTTACTTGAAGATAAAACAACCACATTTCATTTTGTGATTTTTCTATTTTATTCTGTGATAATCTCATCCAAAAAATACTATTACTGCTTACACCTTTGAATTGTTGGGTGCGTTCCACAATCTGATGGAATAAAATGTTCGGAGCACATGAATATACGGTTGCTATCGTGAATACTCGAACCAATAATCTACGCCCAACTCTGCCTGTTTTCAAATCCCCTAGAAGTACGAATTCTGTAATGAATTATTCTTAATACATTTATAATTCACGTACCTCTTAGCCAGTGCAAAAATAGAAACAATGTTGGATGCTAATGTGCCGAACCAATTCGAAATAGCACTAGTTTTTCCTCGCATTATTCTTTGTTTTTCCGTGCTTCAGTCTCGAAAAAATACTCCGAGAAATGTCATAACAACAAAAATCAAGGGCTCTAAATCACACACATAAGGTGTAACAAAAACGCAGATGACGTCATTACAATAACCAGTTGGGAAAACAATTCGTGTGCAATATAGAGAACGGTGAATTGATGTCAATAGATCTCTATCTCTTGCTGTACAGAACCGCGATTCGCAAAATAGCAAAAGCTGCTAGTGTTTTTATGTATCTTCATTTCAATCTTATATTTTGCTATACTTTGTTCTAACTTGAATGTTTTTTGCGCCTTTAAATTAATTCTTAAACCTTTTTTTTTTCGTCGGCAGAATTCCCTAAAACGTTAAATGAAACATATGTACATCATTTGAGCTACGACCGTGTCAAAATATCAAATCTACACAGGTTCAATATACCAGTTGCTGATTAAGAAAGTTAGAGTCAAATTAAAATTCATGAATTTCAAACCCATTTGAACAAAACCATTACCTTTGCCAAACAGTTGGTTTTAATATCATCGGTAACAGCGTTGCATGCGGTTGTTACTAAACTAGAAAAATCTTTTCGAACTAAGGAAATCTCACTAGCTGCGTTCCTAGACATTGAAGGAGCATTTGATAATTCATCTCATAGTTCAATGGTTAAAGCAATGATGAAACTTGGTTTCGACAAATGTATTGTCGATTGGATTAACGAGATTTTATCAAATAGACAAATATCAGCAAACCTCGGAAGCTCATCCATCAGTATTAGAGCTGTAAAAGGGTGTCCACAAGGAGGCGTATTATCACCTTTATTGTGGTCTATAATAGTTGATGATCTCCTTAAAAATCTGAAAACCCTAGGGTTTGAAGTAGTTGGCTTCGCAGATGATATAGTCTTAATAGTACGCGGTAAATACGACTGTATCATTTCAAACAGAATGCAAAGTGCTTTAAATTATGTCTCTTCGTGGTGTGATAAGGAAGGCTTGAACATAAACCCTTCCAAAACTACTATTGTGCCATTTACAAAGAAGAGAAAATACTGTATTGAGAACTTAAGGTTGAAAGGCACACATTTGGTACTTTCAAATACAGTCAAATACCTTGGAGTATTTCTTGACAGCAAACTAAATTGGAACTTTCATTTAGAGCAGACAATCAACAGATCGACAAATGCTCTATGGATAGCCAAAAGAACATTTGGTAAGCAATGGGGACTAAGGCCAAAAATGATCCATTGGATTTATTCGGCAATTGTGAGACCCAAGATTACCTATGCTTCATTGGTCTGGTGGCCAAAAACAAAAGAAACTGTTGCACAAAGAAGGTTAGAAAAACTTCAAAGACTAGCAACTTGTTCAATCAGCGGTGCAATGAGACGTACACCAACGAAGGCACTGGATGCACTACTTTTTATGTTGCCATTGCATCAATTCATACAGTTAGAAGCTGAAAAGAGCGCTCTAAGGATCAGAAGGTTTGCGAACCTTTTAGAAGGTGAAAGAAAATTTTATTTTTAAAAATATAAAAATTCAATCCTTTAGTTTTAAAAAAAAAAAAAAGAAAGAAAAAAAAAAAAAATTTTTTTTTTTTTATAAAAATAAATTTTTCCCGCGCGTCATGCGCGCGGGGGAGGGGCCCCCCCCCCCCCCAAAAACATTTTTTTTTTTAAAAAAACGTTCCAAAAAGAACAAACAAGTGGGGGCTGGGGTATCTCGCCCAGGGATTAACCTTTCAATCCCAATGGGAAAGTGGCCAACTGTATTCCAAGCTGAAATTCAAGCAATTCTGGAATGTTCTGCTATATGCTTACGCAGAAACTATAGATATTCAAATGTATGCATTTTTTTCGGATAGTCAAGCAGCTCTGAATGCTTTAAAGTCAGCAATATGCACGTCCAAACATGTTTGGGAATGTGTTCAATCACTTCGGAAATTGTCTTGTCGTAATCAAGTCAATTTGTACTGGGTTCCTGGTCATTCTGGAATTGATGGAAACGAGAAAGCCGATGAACTAGCAAGACTCGGATCGTCTCATCAGTTTGTAGGACCTGAACCCTTTTGTGGTGTATCTGCTTCTTCTCTTAGAATGGAGATGAAAGCCTGGGAATGCTTGAAAGTGGAGACAAACTGGAACAACACTTTCAAAGCTAGGCAATCAAAGCGGTTCATTACTCCAAACATTTCAATGACTCGCAAGTTACTAGATCTTACCAAAAAAGATCTAACAATATATACAGGCCTTATAACCGGTCACTGTCCGAGCCGTTATCACTTGAAGCTGATAGGAAAACTTCAAGATGATTCATGTCGATTCTGTAACATGGATAGAGAAGACTCGGAACACTTGTTATGCCACAGCCCGGCAATTTTCAATAATAGGCTGAAGTTCTTTAACAAAGGGCTACTAGAACCCCTTGAGATTTGGAGAACAAACCCCAGTACGGTAGTACACTTTATTCGGAGCGTTATACCGTCCTGGGACAATGCTTTAGGTCAGACTTTGACGATCACTTCTATCAATAGTGATGCGTCATGCTGAAAATAACTAAAGCAACAACAAAAAGGGGATATGTCACAATAGATCTAAAAATTGGTCGCAGTGACGAAAATACCCGACACGGAATAAAAAAAGAAACACCCCACATTTAACCGCCCCCAAAAAAATACAATTTCGTTTTCGTTTTTTGATTTTCCATTTTATATGTAACCTGCGACTCTCACCCCCCGACACGAGACCCTAGCCACACATACTACTAACACCAAAAAACGACAACAAATAGAAAAAAAAACCAAAAACCCCAAAAAATAAAAAACATATAACACAATAATAACAATATTAACAAAAAAAAAAAACACAACCCTCAAAAAATTATTATAAGAAGATACCGAGAGGGAGAAAAAAAAAAAAAAAAAATTACATAGTTCTTCTAGTTTTTATATATCTATCCCCCACACAAGGGAGGACGTATTTCATTTTTTTTTTAAAAATATTTATGTCTGCTTCTGCTTTTCTTATTCTCATGGACATACACACCCCAAGTTCTCAGATTTTGAGTGTAAGTGCATTTCATCCCCCAGACCCCCTCCCCAAAAAAAAACCCCCCGGTTTTATTTACCCCCCCCCCCAAAAAAATTAAAAAAAAAAAAAAAAAATCCCAATCCCAATTTTTTTTCTAATATCTTTTTCACAAAAAATGAAGAGAATAGAAGAGGGTTTGAGTTACTTAAAATTTGGTGATAAAATTTTTCGCACAAAAAAAAGTTTGTCCTCGGTGTTAATTTTTTTCAATTAGGTTAATTATTCACTACAACTTGTTGTTAAACAGTTTTTCTATGCAACGTAATTTTTCCGAGCTACAATTTTTAAATTAAGGTTAATGCTGAAATGCATAGGTCGGTTTCAGAAATCGGGCTGTTTAATCAATAAATAAATGTCGGTTTTTATATTCCGTTAAATTAAATTTATGCGCACAAAATCAGCATAGACGATTCATCACAATTTTCAAACCAAATAAAATAAGTTTATTAATTGACACTTAAACGATTAAGTGACAGTTATCTCCCATACAAAGTCCCATAGAGGGGTGTATGAATTCTGTTTTTTTTTCAAATGCAATCGCACAAATATTTCCTGTGCATTAAAATTCATAACATTTTGGATATACTCAAGCTCCTTAGTCAAATGAATTTGGAGAATTTCGTTCAAATCAAAAAGTCGATTAAAATGTTTCATATTATCAGGCCATTCTGACTGTAAATGCTCCTGATTGATTACACACCGCAAGTTGTTACTATTACAAACGTGGCAGGTTATACATATTAAAGCAAATTGCTTATTATTTTCAACCGTGGAATCAGCTGTCATAGTGGTTGAATAAAACAGGGGTTTGTTAATTTAAAAGATGTATTATAGTCTGAATATAGACTTCTCTAAATGCTTAAGTGTGAGGTGATGGGGTGTGATATATATGGTTTGAAAAAGTCGATGTACGTACACATTGCATTTCTTATTTACACCATAGAAAAGTCAGAAAACTCTTTTTTAGATCAAATCATTAAAAATATCTATTTATTTATATTTATATACTCGTTCCACGAGTAACAAATCTTCATGTAAGTACCTTGCTTCTTTATACTAGCATGTCTAAAAATGTTTTCTAAGCTGGAGCAGATTAAATTATTTTCCGTGTAAAATGTGTGACCCCACACACCAAAAACAACAATTTCCAAAATCTTCTTTAACAACAAATAACTACATTTAAAGACCAAATTTTTTTTTTTTCTTCTTTAAAATTTTCCCCCCCCCCCCCCCCCCCCGCGCCCAATTCCACCCAACGTTTTTTAAAACCAACCTTCCTTCCACCCCCATTTCCCACAAACCCCCCAAAAACCCCGGGACAAACAGGAGACGATGCAGGCCATTCAGAGGAACTTATGAAACATGGTAAATTTTACTTACACCACTGCTGAAAAACTACTGCCTTATACGCTGGACTTTAATCCTGTTGGAAACAAAAACTTTCCTCTCCAAAAAGTTTCATAGCACAGGAAAGTAGGTGGTTTTTGATAACTTATTGTAAATAATACTCTTTATCCTTCACTGCTTTGACCGCTGAGGGAGTGCGTAAACTGCGTTTCTTACCGGGTTTCGTCTTAGGAACAACAGTGCCAGTATCCTTGAAACATTTTATGGGCCTAACACGAACAGTCTGCTCAACTTCAAATGCGACAGCTTCCGAATGATTTCCATATTTGTGAATCCGTAAAAGACGCAAGATCCGAATTTGTTCTCTTCATAAATCCATTGTTGTTTTCGTAAATTCAAGTTGTTGTTTACGAATGAACTGACACACATTCACACACAAATTCAACACAAGTTCACAAGTTCACAAGGGGTTCACCGATAACGGTATCAATTGTACCGAGGGTATCACTTTCATGATGCCAGCCGGTATCTATAGGCTTACCCCTTTATTTCTTCTAAATGGGACTTTCGAAGGCTCGATGTGGCCGATGGCTGCACTTCTGCCTCGCAGTATACGAAGGGTCCTTAGGCCACCTTCTACTTGATCGATTCACCTTGCTCGTGGTGCGTCTCTTCTTCTTGTCCGTTCGATCTACAATGATTTTAACTGGGCTATCGTCCGACAATCTTACGACATGCCGACATTCTTACCACATGTTCTCGAACTGATGCAATTCGTTGTTCATTCGCCTCCTCCACGTTCCGTCTTCCATCTGCGATCCACCGTAGATCGTACGCAACACCTCCCATTCAAAGACACCAAGGGCGCAATGTTCATGTTTCATGGCCGTAGAGGACAACCGGTCTAATTAATGTCTTGTAGATGGTCAACTTTGGTCGATCTTAGCGTCATTCGGAGTCCAAAGTAGGAACGATTGCCAACCATAATGCGCCTTTGTATCTCTCTGCTGGTGTCATTATTGGCGGTCACCAGTGAGCCCAGATACACGATTCCGTCCACATCCTCGATGTCATCACCGTGGATCAGAACTCGTGGTGGGAGGCTAACAATGGTATCTCGTGAGCCTCTTCCCCTCATGTATTTTGTATTTAACGCACGAGTGATAAGGCCAATCCTACTGGCTTCAGTCTTGGGTTTGATGTAGGTTTTTCGCCGTTGTCTTAAAGTTGCGTACACGATATCAACAGCGCCGGCGATGACAAACAGTTAGACGGACTTCCTGAAAATCGTACCATTCGTCTCTATCCCCGTTCTTCGAATCATAGCCTTCAATGCAATGTTAAATAGCAAACCTTGCCGTAAACCTCTCCGAAATTCGATGTGACTTGAGAGTGTCCCCGAGTGTAAATATTTGATTCACAGTTCTGAATGTGCTATATCAGCTCTCTGTGAAACATGGCTTACTTCTGAGGATAAACTACACTCCGTTTAACGATTTTAACATTATTCGCCTGGACTGAGATGATTTATATAGTGGGTTCTTTTGGGGATCAAAAAGTGCTACCCCTTCTATAAAATCTCACTCATAATTATCTCAGATATTGAAATCGTCGCTTGCCAGATTAATGTAAAGAATAAAGGGTGTACCGTTTTAAAATCCGCACACACTCAAATTGCTCTAACTTTTGATCCGTTGGGTAAAATTAATTGAAATTTTGTTACTACCGAGTACTTTGAGAATAAGGATTTGTCGCATCGTGCCATCGGAAATAAAAGTTGGGAATCGTGAAATCCACGGTGTTTGGTATCATAAAACGGCTCGAAGAACGTCTGACTGAAGCGAAGATCCGAAGAAAAGCCATCAGGTCAACGAGAACGATCACAAACGCGTGGTTGGGGCCTTTCAACGGGCACCGAACGCCTCAGTTCGAGATGGGGCTAAAAAGTTGCATGTGAGCAAGACTTTCGTGCAGAATAACATAACTCGAGCTGAACTTCGTACGTTTAAGGTTCAGAAATTCCCAAACCGTGACGAGAAAAAGAATAAGATCGCAAACATTCTTACCCGGAAGTTGTATGACAAAACCACACTGCTGCGTAATGGACGACGAGACATATGTGAAGGCGGACTTCAACCAGATTCCGGGAAACATGTATGTGACTGCCAAGAATAAGTGTGATTTTCCCGAGAACCTCCGGACACAGAAGATGCCGAAGTTCGCCAAGAAGTTCTTAATTTGGCAAGCGATTTGTACTTGCGGAAAGTGGAGTACACCTTTCATTACCCCACCATGAATACAGGTGTATTTGGAATGGTGTCTCCAGTCTCCGAAGATCACGACGGTTCTTCTGGCCGGATTTGTCATGCCCTACACTATTGAGGTTCTCCTGTCGATGAAAACAGTGAGGCACTCATCTTACTTTCTTTCAAAAATAAGGGAGCAAATATGTGTGTTGGTCGAAAGATCGTTTAGGATTACTTTTGTATGGGTCCCCTCACGTTGCTCATTTCCAGGCAATGAGAAGGCGGACTCTCTAGAAAAGGTGGGCGCACAAGAAGAGGAGATTTTTGAAATAAGAATTTAACATGATGAATTTTTCCCATTAGTACGTCAGAGTTCTCTTCAAAGTTGGCAAAACGATTGGACAAGTAATTCGCTTGGGCGGTGGTTACATTCCATTATTCCAAATGTTTCGTTGATATGGTGTTTTAAAGGTCTGGATGTAAGTCGGGATTTCATTCGTGAGATGTCAAGACTAATGTCCAACCACTACTCGCTAGACGCACATCTCATAAGAACTAACCTCATCGATAGCCACATATGCAGGTACGGAACCGGTTATGATGACATCGCTCACGCAGTTTGGCATTGTCCGGATAATGATGCCTCCAGAGCACGGCTATTGGATACCCTAGTGGCTTGAGGTAGACAACCCTCCCGCAAGGTAAGAGATGTTTTGGGAATGCGTGATCTTTCCTACATGCAAGCCTACGCATTCCCTTGTTTTTCTGTCCTTAGAGTGTAATGTCACATCACACCCCCCGAAAGGGACGGGACGGACGGACGACCTCCTGGCGCATCCCACCAAAAAAAACAAAAATTTAACTAAAAAAACTACCCCTCCCCCCCCCACCCAAAGCGGAAACCAACCACCCACCCCCCGCCACGACAAGAAGAAATGAAACCCCCGTTACCTCCAACAAAAAACGAATATTAAAAAAAAACAGGGGGCCCCCCCGGATCGCAGAAGGACCTCTAAAAATCTAAAAAATCTGTAAAATAACATTTCAATAAAAATATGGGGAGGGGAGAGGAACCCCTGTTTCCCACAGTACAAAAAATCATCACAATCTCCAGCCAAACAAACCACACACGGAAAAAGATGTTTAATTTCTCCGATAAACGGGCGCAGTAACCAAAAATATATAATCCTGGCAAATTAAATTAGGTCTTGAATATAATTAAAAGCTACAAAAACGTTTCGGAGACTTAAATTTCGTAAAAATAATTAGCAGTCAGATTTTTAACACAATTTCTTACCTTTGCACTACAAATTCGTCGTATTGATCTAACCGTACTAGGGAATATACCCGAGCCAGACTCCAAGTTTTCTCTTCAATTGCACTTTATCCTCACACATTTTCGTTGCGTAATTGCACAAACCATAAAAATCACACTTCACTTATTACACTAGCCACACGAGAATCTACGAATACGTGATAAAATACGAGAAAACTATGGGATTAATTTTCACAATAATTTAAATACGCTTGCACCTATTCTGAACCGTGTTTACAATCGACGTAATCGCTTGATGTTGCCAAACTATTTTATTATGACTCTTATTCGAATGAAATGGGTTTGGCAGTACATCAATATCACCTGTTTTGTGGGAGTGCTACAAATCACCCAAAGTTAAACTATTTTATTTTTCCATAGATTAAATAAATAATAACATGCTTCTAATTGTAGATTTTTTCAATATTTACCGAGAAATAAAATCCCACATTTAATAATATTTTTCCATCTCTGTTGAATTTGGCGGCACTGCTCACATACTGTATAGCATACACATCAACACGCACACTAGTTCAATTCATAGAGCATTCTATGCCCAACGTTATGGTGAGTCTTGTTGTCAATATTCTCATGGAAGAATAACAAACAAACCCGTTCATTTTGTCTTGGTTATATGCAGGCTATCCAACACAATTAAAGTGCTGGCAAATGATCTACTTCATGCGAGAAATTTAATTTTGGGTGTAGTAGTGGAGAGCGTTAACTTGTTTATATTTTTTCATGATTAAAATCAGTACGATTAACATATGTACACAGATGGGATTAATGTTTTTCGTGATATTATTAAAATAGGTACATAGCAGTGGCAACTTTTCCGTATTAAATTGGAAGAAAATTATCAGAATCGAATGTTTTGTGCGTTGCTAAACGATTAACGGTAAGTGGACGAATAAATTGTGAATAACTTGTGTACTTAGTGTTCGGTATTCAGTGCATATTCACCGATTTCCACTGGAGGTCTGCTTATTGAGCTCAAGATAGGTACCGCTTCCTTCAATAATAAATAAATAAAAACAACCATTCACTTTCCCCTCCCCAAAAAACCCTCCATATTCGTGCATAATCTGCCATAGCTGGTCTTGAACCATTGTGTCGTAAGCTGATTTGAAATACATGAAAAGAGGATGGCATAAAATTCGGGATATCCGCTTGTAGACGGCGCTCAGACGCGTGGTTGCACGATTGTTCCGGACACATCTAGTCACTTTACCTAATTTCGTAAGTTCAAATTTTGTCACCAATCTATTGACGTTAGGCTTCTACGTATCATCTACGAAGGTTTAAGATATCTCAAAAATTACGAAACAAATTAACCAACATTCCATACGCTATCAGATAGTGCACATGCTCTTTTTGTCCGGGCAACGTACTTGGTATGCCATCGTTTGATCTCCTCATGGAAAACGGATCTAAATGTATCTCTGGCGGCACTGGAGCTACTCTCCGGCCTTGCAGCTATGCATGTCAAAGATTCCGGTAAGTAGTTCAAATCATATTATCCCTATCATCATCAGCCGTTAACTCCCCTTTTTTTTTACAGATGCTCTGGAGTGCAAACGAGCTGTCAAATGGATTTGCGATTACATCTGCTATCAGTGTTCTCGACCACCCCCGGCGCACAGCAAGGACCTTCATAGCACCATCGTGGCCGCTTTTCAGTGCACCTCCTCCTGGTTGATGCATCATCCGTACTTACTTCAGGACAAGGAATGCCTTACGACGGTGCTGGAGGTGGTTGAGTTGGGAATTTCTGGTTCCAAGAGCGTGGGGAAACCAGCGGAGCCAGTGAAGCATAAAGATGAGAAAGACCTGAAACCTGCTTCAATGCGCGTGCGTGATGCGGCTGAAAATTTGCTGACATTGATTCTGGAGCAGATCGATTATTTCCCCAATGAGTGTGGAAAGCAATCGCTCTCTTCCCTGTTGGATGAGGTTGTCCTCGCGAAGCACTCCAATACCAACGACGAAGATACTTCGGAGATCAATCAAGAACAAGCAATCAGAAAGTTCAAGTATTTTGTTACGGAGAATTCCACCATCCTGGCTCTGTTCGAAGAACCGCTTGGCAATGACCAAGATCCACAACCTACAGTCACTAGTATGTTTCCTCTTTATATCTTTTAAGAAAATCTGTCTCAACTTAGTTCTCTCTCATAGTTTTGATCCGCGGTCCCTTCGGACGCCACGCTTGGACGATGCAGCTGCGGCATTTATCTCGAAGTAAATCCGGTACAAAATACCATGCGCCAAACCCTGGCCGACCGGTTCCAATGAACGACATCATGATCCGCCAGGAAGTGGAATACAAGTACTTCCCTGATTCGGTAGATCGCATCCAACCGTGCGTAGTCGACTATTCCATTCCTACACTCGACACAACGGAGCAGAAGATTGGCAATCAATCAACAAAGCATTTGGCACGCTTGCTGGAGGATCAGCTAGTCTACGAGAAACTTTCGTGGGCTCAAACGGAGTGTTCGGTAGATGGTTTGGGTCATGCACAGGAAGCTACCGCCCCAAACGTATGCCACGAATTTCAAGCTGCGCGCCTTTTCCTCGCTCATTTTGGCTTTCTGTCAATCGGACAAAATGTCAATGGACAAAAACTGTTAACTGCATTGGATACTTCCAAACCAGAGTTCTGTCATGACCTGAAAATGCTTGATACGATGAGTCCTCGAACGTGCGACACTATTCACGTTTTCTATGTCAAGGCCGGTCAATCGTCTGAGTCGGATATAATAGGAAACATGGATCCGGAAAATCTTGCTGGAATTGATGTGCACTTCTTGAACGTTTTGTACACGCTCGGATGGCCGGTCAACGTAGAGGAACATGCTGGATGGACTGGATTTATCAGCTCCAGCTGGAAAATCCCAAAAGAAAACAAAGAACAAAGGAAGTCACAATCGTTCAACATTTCCAACCTTGACGATCTTCAACTGAACGGTGAGAAGAAAGTTCTGTACTGGGCTGACGTTGCATCGGAAATCGCGATTGTTGTCCCTAACCGTAGCAACAAAAGCGAAGTCTATCTGGAAGACACCGCGGATGGCAATCCAACAACAACGTACGAACGTAGTGTAAGCGAAATCCAAACATCGAAAGCCGCGTCAAGTAAATCCCGTCAGTTTTCCTTGGACAACGAACCTGCTCGATTGGGATCGATGAGCAGCAGATCGGCGGATCCGATTCCACCAGTGCGAAGACGGACGGGTGCCTCCAAACCTACCACGTTGTACACCGCTCCGACGGCGAAGATTCTTCTTGTATGGTTGGAAAGCTACGAAGATCATCTAACATTCCCGCTCGATGATTTACTGCATTACACGCGAGCTGGTTACTCGACGGCACATGGGCCAATTGTCCCGATTAATTCAAACGAGTGTCACATAATATTTTTGCATGCTCTGAACTCCGGATTGCTACGGGTTAAATTGCACGGCCCTATCGGAAGGATGAATTTCGCCATTCCTCTGATCGATGGAATGGTGGTCAGTAAAAGGGTGATCGGTTCGTTGATTCGTCAGACGGCTTACAATATGGCTAAGCGACGACGGCTGGATAACGATTCGTAAGTCTTCAAAGCATTTGGTTCTGTTGAATTCGTGAAAAGAAAAATGTTTTTATTTGCAGATATCAACCACCGCACGTTCGGAGGCGCATCAAGGTTCAGGAAATGATGCAAAAATACAAAAAGGATATGACTGAACCGGAGCTGTTGGCGGATCTTTTCAAACCGTCTATTTGAAATGACTCCTGCATGGGTAGACTGTTACTGGAAAAAGTATTATTTTTGTCTTTATGTTCATGTTTAGAAGTAACAATGTAATTGTTTCGTGTTCGTCCATTAGTGTATTGGTTTTAGCCGAAAAGGCATTCTCTTTTAATTTATTTAACCTTTGCAAATAAACTTTAACGTTGATAATGAATTGTGTACACTTTCGCTGTATGTGTTTGAAGAATTTATTAAGAGCGAACCGAGAAAGCCATGAGTAACGCGGTGGAAGTGAGAGCCATGTGCCCGGAAGCGAGGCTCCAATGAAAGGACTTGGATGAGGTTGCTTCGGAGGAAGAAATAAGGTTAGCCACGAAGGAGCAGTGCGAGTTAAGGGAAGTTCAGATGACCATCGGCATGAGAAAGGGGTCTTGTGGAATGCCATTTGTGTCGATTAAGCTTTTATTAGAAGCAGGAAACAGAGCTTTGAATCGGGAAATTTAAAGTAGGCTGCCCACTGAGTGTTTTTCAATGCCAAAAGGTCTGCCACATTGCACGAAACTGTTGAGCTGGTCAGGAGCAGTTTATGCACAAGATGTGGGAAAGATGAGCATAAGGCAAAAGATTGCTGAAACCCACCGGAGTGTCTGATCTGTGTTAACAAGGAAATGAGAAGATTCCCTCTTCAAAAAATTGTGTACTACGTAGATGAAGGCTTCGTAATCGCCATAATCAACGAACTCTTCATCTGTAGCTGTTACGCGCCTCTATCATGGACGATAGTGCAGTTCAACCAGATGTTAGACAAGCTCGCCGGGTGACTTCAATGCTTGGGCGGTCGCGAGGAGCAGCCGTCTTATCAACCCAAGGGGCGCAGTCTACTACACACTTAGTTTTTTCGCCGAGAATTTTTTCGGTATTTCAATTTATTGAGTTGTAGCGAATAAATTACCGAGATTTGGGCTAACAAATTAAAATTTTACCGTTACTCAGCTAACAAACAAACATTAAACAGGGATATCAGCAAAAGTAACTGCCGAATTGATCGGCTGTTGGACTTTTTGCCGAGGTAAATTGAGTGTGTAGAGGCTCCAGCAAAGCTGAATGTAGGCCTAGCCAACGAATGTACCGTCAGCACCTATCGCAGGGAGGGCCGGGAGTCGATCATCGATGTTACTTTATGCAGCTGTGTTTGTCAGAAATCATGAACTGGAGAATGTGCAGTGATCATCAAGCAATCCGGTACTTCATTGGGAACAGGACGCAGATCGATTCATGTGCAAGAAAAACAAATGAGCGTAGGTGGAAAATTGCGAGCTTGAACAAAGTCGTGTTCTTAGAAGCACTTAGATTTTAGGGATCCACTTGAATCTGAGTATGGACGAGATGACAGCAGCAATATTAAGGGTGTGCGAGGCAACTATTCCAATGAATGGAAAACCGAGAATCCGTCGCCACTCAGCTTACTGGTGGAACACTACGGTTGCCAAGGTACGTGCAAATTACTTCTTTATCAGGAGACAAAACCGGATGGCTTGCAACGAGACCGAAAGAGAGGAACAAAAATTGGTATACAGAGCGGCAAGAATCGCTCTCAAGAAAGGGATCAAGTTTAGAAATATATGCCGTGAGGAGCTTTGCCACAATGTCAACGTAAATCCCTGGGGAGATGCCTACAAAGTTGTCATGGTGAAGATAAAAGGTCCAGCAGTTCCACCTGAAAGGTGCCCGGACGATAAAAGCCATCATCGATAGCCTGTTCCCGCAGTACGACCCAATCACAGGGCCGCCTTCACCGTACAGGGAGGAGGTTGACTACGAAAAAGAAGCTCGAGTAACCAACGTGGAGCTGGTCGATGTGGCGAAAGTCATGAAAGTGAAGAAGGCCCCTGGAGCAGATGGAAACCCAAACTTGGCTCTGAAAAGAGCGACACAGGAGAACCCAGATATGTTCAGGACCATATTGCACAAATCCATCGACGAAGGTAGGTTCCCGGAGAACCTTCGCCGTTAAACTGATGAACTCGGTCGGAAATTTTTTGGACAGTAATCTTGAACCGGCTCACAAAGTACACGGAGAGCGAGAGCAGGCAATCGAACATGCACACACAAGCACACAAGCACACAAGCACACAAGCACACACACACACACACACACACACACACACACACACACACACACACACACACACACACACACACACACACACACACACACACACACACACACACACACACACACATGCATGCATTAAAAAAGAGACTATGGGTTAAAAATGGGTTAAAAAAACGAAAAAAGATATCGAAACCAAAACAAATTTTCGTGATTGCTGTATAAATTCATCATTTTATAAAAAAATAATAATCCACTCCTTACTGTGGTTGGCCGGAACATTTGCCAAAGCCGTCGACAAGAAAGATTTTGGTATATTCTTCAACTCTCTGGTCGCCTTTTTAATGCAAGCGTTATGCCTCCACCTAGGCCTCCACAAACCGTTGAAAAATGCATCCAACGTACGGAAGGCATGCAAAATACCAAGATAAATAACAAATATTGTCGGGTAGGACAGGGCAAGATTGCCACCCGAGGCAAGCTGAGCACCCGTCCTGTTAACATAAAAAATCGTAGTTTTGTTAAAAATGAACATGTTTACCTGTAATCCATAATACAACTTGTATTATACAAGGATGCAACGGTCCAATTGTTTTAAAATATTTAGTAAATATAAGTACATTTTTTTATATAAACAGGAAGGGTGCTCGTCTTGCCCCGGGGTGCGATCTTGCCCCATCCTACCCTACTAATAGAAAACTTTCTTCGGTTGCGGGGCGTTAAACTGAAAATATAAAAAATGGTAGAAAAATCGTCTAAATAAAACCCGATAATGAATTGTACCAGTCACACAATCAGGGCAGGAGTAGCTGCCAAGCACATGATTGTGTAATACAAAACTCAGATGACAATATAATATCACGTGTCCGAATTTATATCACGTTGGATTTAGTGGCAACGATGTAGAAAAATATTAACACTTCACTTTCGAAGCATGGGTTGCTTCGATCCTCTGAAATTTAGGAGTTCATTGTAGTGACTGATCTACAAAAGTGCGATTTGACTAGTTTAATCATGTACAGGCTGACTAAAAGTAAATTGTTACGCCCCTCGCGCGCCGCTTGCACGCCTCTAGTGTTGGGAATCGAAAATCTTTGACATTGGTTTGTTTACACTTCTATAGAGAACAACTGGTGCAAGTTTGATCGAAGTAGTCGATAGTGTTCAGAAATAATGTCAAATGGAACTCGAAAGGAGAAAAAATACTGTGCACAAACACCTGGAAAATTCGGAGTGGTCCGGTTCCAAGCCGACTAAAGTGCTGAAGATGCCAAACAGTTTGTCGAGTGCTCAAAATCTACAAAGAAACCCTGAGTGTGGAAAGGAATCAGTGGACCTACGAAAAAACTGAAACCAGGGATCGTCAGGTGAGCAGAAAGGTGTTGAGGTGCTTTTAAGCCAACCCTGGTCTTTCGATCCGAGATGAGGCCAAAAGATACAAACGCTAACTTTCAAACGGTGTGGAACATCCTTGCCAGCGAAGGATGCAAGTCGTACAAAGCCAGTAAACATCCGAACCGGTACATGAAGTAGTATTCCGTGGCCAAAAAGCGAGCTTGTACGACCGTGTTTTGACGAAACAGAAGGGCTGCACTTTGATCGATGACGAAACATACGTCAAACTCGATTTTATGCAGCTTCCCGGTTAAAAGTGTTACATCGAGACTGGACGTGGGGATGTGCCGGGAAGATTCAAGTTCGTGTTTGCCTACAAGTTCGCGAAGAAGGCCACGATTTGGCAAGCGATTTTCAGTGGTGGCCTGAAAACGGAACCATTCGTCACATCCACGACCATGACATCGAAGAATGCCTGAAAAAGCGTGCGTAGGGGCTAAGTCATCTTTTGGCCCGATTTGCAAGGTGGTTCTGGAGTGGTATGCTGCCAACAAGATCGATTTTGTCCCCAAACTAACGAATCCGCTGAATTGCCCGGAATTTCGACCAATCGAAAAATACGGGGCAATTTCATAGCAGCAACTTCGCAAGGACATCCAGCAAATGCGGGGAAAATGAAAAAAAAAAATGCGCTGATTCCGTGTCCGTTTCTACTGTGCGGGCGCTGACGGGCTCTATCAAGAGAAAGGTTCGAGATCTCGTACGAACTGGAGAAATGTAACTTTGGAGTTTTAATAAAAGTACTGTAAAGCAACCATTAATCGACTATTTAAACTTACTGAATCACAAATTACAGGTTTTTTTGTGCGTACCAATCTGCTCAGCCTTTAGACGTTTCATACTATTCGAACCTATAGTCATTTATATGACTAATTGATTTGTCACGTTTGTTTGTTTGTTTGACATCTTGTTCGCATATTATGTTGTATAAATGAAGCAACAGATGTCTTCCGTATTTTAAGAATCAAGAAATGTCAAATGCTAACAAAACTTAATCAGATATGATGTTTTTAGAAGGACATATTTTTTCATCACCATGAGGCTCTAGGAGTGGGCAGTAATTTTGCTAGAACGAAAATATGAAGAGAAGGTGTTGATAGTTCCGTTAGTGTACGGCAGGCTGTGAAAATCAAATAGAAGTAGTAGAAAATTTAGTGGAGGGCTATTTCAACAAGCCCACATTGAAAAACTAGGAAAATATAAAATTAACACTTCACTGGATCACTTTTTCTAAAAAAATAAAAAAACTGAAACGCTGTTTTAAACTATCACTAGTAAACGCGAGCGAATTTTTGACAGATAGGCCTATTTTGTCCGCGACTTACAGACTTCTTCAGTGCTGGAAGAGAACTCGCAGTAGGTCTAGTATTTATAGTAGATGTTTGTGTACCGGAAATGTGTGTGGTGTTTTCGTTCGTAATACCTAAGAGATGAGTCTGTTAAGTGAACTTGTTTTGTGTTTTGGTATCTTAAAAACTATAAATTCCTACCTTGATCGATAGGTTGTCAATTGTTGTTGTGTCGTGTAGTGTGTAGGGGAGGAGGGTTCTAAAAACTATTGTATGGCTTCCTACCGTGTTGTTCGTCGTTTTTGTTATCTTAAAATCTAAAAAATCCTACTTGGTCGGTAGGTTAGTCAATTGTTGTTGTGTCGGGTGTTGTGTAGGTATGTTTTGTAGGTAAAAAGGTTTTGAACAAAACAGCTATGAATATCAATTTAGCAAGGTAGTTTATTGTTGTTGTGTTGTGTGTGGCCCACATTCTTTTACCACGCTACCGAAATGCTGGATAGGCAAGGGGAGGATATCCCCTTGACTGGCAAAATAATGCGCACCTGATCGTGCTCATGTACTACCAGTGGCTTGGAATGTTTTTGGCGATTGTTTGTTCACACTCCACAATGCCTACATCGGAGAGAAACTATCTACTGGAGGTTTATTTTGAAATCACATCGTCTATTTTTACCTAATATTCTCTCGTCGTAAATTTAATTAATGACTTCAGAGAGAAATACTTTGAAGTGTTGTAATACTGGTCCCCATAAGTATGTTTTAATGGATTCCCCTATTATGGGCTTTCTACACTATAACTGTTATTTTTTGTAGTCTCCATGCGCGGGGTAACGAATTATAATGTTTTTAGCAGGAAATATTTTCTCATCACTCTGAGGCTCTTGGAGTGGACAGTAAAGGGTGATACGGTCAAAATTTGGTCAAGGGAAAACGCGTATAAATCGGTGAAATCGTTTATTTAAAAAATCAAATTAAATTTCTTTTTCAAGTTCAATTAGTATAAAATTCAGGAAAAATATTCAGTTAGGCTTCCGCTTTTCCAAATCCGAATTGCCGGGCCTTACGCTTGACCCCTGCCATCAGATTTTGTACAGCCACCTTGTCCACCTTCTTCGCCGCAGAAAGCCAGTTTGCCTTGAACTGCTGCTCGTCCTTAGCAGTTTTTTTGGTCTTCTTTAGGTTCCGCTTGACAATAGCCCAGTATTTCTCAATTGGGCGGAGCTCTGGCGTGTTGGGAGGGTTCTTGTCCTTGGGAACCACCTGCACGTTGTTGGCGGCGTACCACTCCATGGCCTTTTTACCGTAATGGCAAGATGCCAAATCCGGCCAAAACAGTACGGAACAACCGTGTTTCTTCAGGAAAGGCAGCAGACGTTTATTCAAACACTCTTTCACGTAAATTTCTTGGTTAACAGTCCCGGAAGCTATGAAAATGCTGCTTTTCAAGCCACAGGTACAGATGGCTTGCCAAACCAGATATTTCTTTGCGAACTTTGACAGTTTCGTGTGCTTGAAAATATCTGCTACCTTTCCCCTTCCTTTTGCCGTATAAAACTCCTGTCCCGGAAGCTGCTTGTAGTCGGCTTTGACGTAGGTTTCGTCGTCCATTACCACGCAGTCAAACTTCGTCAGCATCGTCGTGTACAGCCTCCGGGATCGCGCTTTGGCCGTCGTATTTTGTTTATCATCGCGATTTGGAGTCACTACCTTCTTGTAAGTCGATAGTCCGGCTCGTTTTTTGGCTCGATGCACGGTTGTAGACGATACACCCAGCTTATTTGCGGCATCTCGGAGAGATAGGTTAGGGTTTCGCTTGAAACTACCGGCAACTCTCTTTGTCGTCTCAGCGGCTTCCGGTTTTCGATTTCCCCCCGATCCAGACTTCCTGGCTGTCGACAAACGTTCCCCAAACACTTTAATTACATTTGTAACGGTTGATTTGGCAACTTTTAGCGATTTTGCCAACTTTGCGTGCGAGTAGCTCGGATTTTCGCGATGCGCGAGCGAAATTTTGATACGCTGCTCTTTTAAAAAAACCCCCCCCCCCCAAAAACAATCCCCTCTTCCCCTTCCTAATTTAACTATACTGCCGTGAAACGCATATCAGTCCCATATGGAAAATCATCGAATGGAGAAAACAGCAATGAAAGTTTTGATGGTGTTTTTCGTAATACAGTATGTTTCTCATGATGTATTTATATTTTTCCACCCTGTTATGTGAACTATGGTGTGTTCAATACTTTTGTCTGAAGAAACTACAAATTTATAACATTTCCTGCGAAAAAACAGCAGTGGGACTGATATGCGATTATTTTGCATGTCCGACTGTAAAATAATCGCATATCAGTCCCAGTCTTTTTTTTGAAGTAGAATTAGATTGATACAACTGTATGATAATTGTAGCATGTTAAATGGTAGCATGAGAGTTGTTGCTTGCTGTTGCTCAGTGATGCTTTAATCAAACGCGTTTTGGTATTGTTGCCTATAATTGTCGCTGCCATATGTTTCACATGCTCTCAATTAAGTACATCCAAAACACTTAGAGGGCCGGCGAAAAATCCCACTAGGGACGTGTCTCTGCCGTTCCGTTTCCTCTATCATGAGCGGAGCTTTACATGTAGTCAAATTTAATTCCAACTTAATGATTTTTTTTCCTCTTGCTTAGCTGTCAAAGTTGCTTGTTTTGCTCGAAGTATTTTATTTTTAGTTCGCGTAAAAGTTGTTCCGAATAGTCTTTAATTTGTCCTCGTTACACATGATCAAGGTTTTTAACGCCTCGGATGATAGTTCCGATGAAGATTGTCCCGGATTCGATCTGACATCAACAAACATTGAACGGTTTTCATGACGTGAAGTGGAAACATTAAAAAACTTCCGGTGTTTTTTCAACACCTCATCAGCTTTGACAAGTGGACAAGTGGAAAATGGAAGCAAATCGACGGAAAACATCGATCCTCCGGAGGAGATCACGGCACCACCAACGATAGATCCTGGTTCGGATGGCAGCTTTTTTTATGCTGACGGAAATGATGAGGATACATGGAAAACGTCGAGGAAGAGGACCAAAAAAGAAATCCGGAAGTTGGATACCGCAAAAAAAAAAACGGCGTCTTGCACACGACGTAATTATGGAAGATTGTGGCTGTAGTAAGGAGTGTGCCACGCTGGTATCCAAAGATGACAGAATCGACATGAATAAATCCTTTTGGGACCTGGACGCGGCCGGTCAGAAATCCTCCTTCCGCGATAGAGTTAATCGAGTAACTGTTAAAAGACGAAGTCGGTATCGTTTTTTAGCATTTTCAAAAGTGTCATTCATACATTTTCCCTCAACCATATATCGACAAAATAAGACATGTTGATGTTAAAAAAGGATCCTTCAAATTACATTACAGCAGCTCTGTGGATGGACAAAACCAGAAAAGCTGTAAAATTATGACAGCTTAACATGGGAAGCAAGTTTGCTCGGATGAATTTTATTTTGAAGAGTACTATACTCTAGAATTCTCTCATTTGAAACGCAAAAGCCAACCAAAAGGAATTGATGGAGAAAGAGAAACAACATTACTTAAAACCATTATACCGTTAGTGGACGAAGGTAAGAAGCCATTCTGGATTGGATTACATGAACAAGTCCCTCGTCCATGAATTTGGAATTCGGTATGCCTACTGTAATTATTTTTTGGACTGTTTTGTTACATTTTCATTTTAAGTTGATAATACAAAAATGAAAAAAAAAAACAAATGTCTTCTTAAACTATCACATTAAGTTATATTGCAACCTCTCTAATAAAACATTTCCATACAAGAACGATAACCCAAATGCATAAACTATACCATGTATGGTTTGGATGATACCCCGAGTAGATCGTTAAAAAAAGAGCGTTTTAAGGCTTGTTTCGTATGGTGGGACTGATATGCGATTATTTTTAAGATGGGACAAACTGGCCTAATGTTGTTTTCATGTTTCGTCAGAATAAACTACCCAAGTTTTTCATTAAAACGTAAAGAACAACGATAATTAGAACTATTGATAATCATAACTCAAAACCACCGAAAAGTCATATGGGACTGATATGCGTTTCACGGTAGTACCCCCCACAAAAAAAAATTTTTTTTTTTTGGCGACACTACTTTATACTATCAAATATTATTTACACCGTTATATTTTCTAGAAAAAAAAAGAAAAAATTAAAAAAAAATGAAGCGAAACCCCCCAAACCCCAAAGTGTAGCAAATCCAACTAATTTAAACGCCTACTTTTTTCCAGAATTCTTAAAATGAGTAACCTTGTTCCTTTCCACGTTGGTGATAGTTGAAATAATGATTAATAGGTTTAAGAGGATTCTGATGGTTCCATTTCTCACATGATGAATTGGTCGTGTGGTAAGAAGACCGATCTAGTAAGCTTTGAGTTCAAACCTTGTTCGTAATAACCGTTTGAAAACCGACAATAATATGTTCTACTAAAGCCTAAGATTTGTTTTTCTTTATGACCATTGTCAAACATAAATTATGTTTAACCTTGGCTAAATGTCCCTTTTTATCGCAAATTTTGCAGACGTTACTCTTGTACTGGCACTTACGGAAACCATGATCTGCCTTTTCACAAGCAAAATGCTTATCATATTTCTTGATCCGATGTACCTCCAACATTCCACGTTGCTGAAGTGTTGATAAATCGTCGTAAGTTGCCTACAGCTTCTTCTAGCACCAAAATTGCCGTCTCACTGTTGCCTTGACGTGCTTCGAAAAATGTGGAACGTTCTCGAAAAACCACCACCGTAGCACAGTGGTTCCCCCATAGGCCATTAATACAAAAAATTGACTACGAGGAATACGTGTTTCTATCTCGGCATTGCTTTGTATAAGATGTATATTTCAATGTTCAACGCTTGATTTTGACGGTTTTAAACGAAATTTTTCGAAATCGGGTCGTATATTTGAGAGTAATTGGTATCCTCAACTCAACATTTTATTAGTGATATATAGCATTCATTTATTCGTCAGTTAAACTTCTATCTAAAGAACAGTAAGTATATTTATATATGGACATTTGCCTTCAACAAAGTTAATTTTGAAATCTTATGTCAACTACAGTGTTGATATTTACAAGTTTGATCAGTAGAAATGCACTCAAAATAGTGTTTATTGACAATATAAATGAGAATAATTGTTTTTTTTTTTCGGAATACGCAAAAACAACTTTTCCCATCGATTCCCCTCACCAAACCTTCACCAAAACTTGTTAAAAAGTATTGACTTCGACTTGTAGTAAGATCCAGCTGCGCATTTCTGCGCCCAGGATTGCTGTGGTTAGTTTAAGTGACTCATATCAATTAATTGCTTTTCCTCTTAGAACATATGTACATAAATCATTGGCATACACATCTTTTCCCCCCGATTCTTCTCACCGAATCTTCAACAAAACTTCATTGAGAGTATTGACTTCGACGTGTACTGTGTTCTAGCTGCGCATTTCTGCGCCATGGTTTGCTGTGGATCGTTTGAGTGTCGTATATCTAATACATTGTTTAAAACTACTCACAGATAAAAAGAAACATTGAATTTTCTGCGTGATCTAATGCATTCCCTAGATTTGGCAGAAAATAATGGGAGATTTCATGTAAATTTTAGCCTGATAACGCCTGAATCTAGCCTGGTGTATGAAAGAATGCAAACATTGTTGTATGGCACATGAAAGATTGCAAACAATTTCGTTGTTTACGCCTCCTTTGGCTTGAAATTAAACGAGGGGAAATTTTACGCGCTTGTTAAAAATCATTATTTTTTTCTGTGCAGTGTTTAAAAACTGAGCACGCTCAATTCTGTTATAACGCGATTTCCTTGTTTAGATTTTGTCCTCATGTAAGATAGATGTGGCATTTCTAATACCAGTTAATTTTTCGTAGATTTTTTTGTGATTTTTTGAAACTTGTTGCTTTACATTTGGTTGAAAATTGAAATCACATGATCAACAATACCTAAACAAATTGAGTATACATCATTAAGGCTCAACTTGAATTGATGTATTTTCAAAAAATTGTAAGGCAGTTTTTTTCAAAGCATCATTTCAGAATGCAAGAAGGTCTCGTCAATTTATTCCTCTTACTATCTAACAAAAATTGACGTGAGCTCGCGAGCCTTTGAATTTTTCGAAAAAGCATGTATCCGACTTGAGTCTTAGTCGATGACTATCTGAATTTTTTTACCTATCAATCTAAGTAATCCATGGATTATAGTTTGACATTTTAATATGTGTTGTTGATTGACAAAACATCTTCAAAGTGGCTGGTTAGGAGTGCCGAAGACAAAGAGGGGGGGGCTGAGAAAAAAAAAGGGGAAAAAAAGGTTAGAGAAAAAAGAAGTGCTATAAATAAAAAAACCAAAATGTGGCACAACCGGGAATTCTAATGATGGCAACACGGCCAAAAAATCTTCAAGTTTTCAGAAAAACTACAAGGTTCAGCCCAATGAGGTTGTACGCAAAGGTAACGTAGGACTATGTAGCAATGTGCAATCGAATTCGCCTCCAGTCGCCTAATTGTTTAAAGGGTTTTCGAAATTGGTTTCGCTCAAAAATTAACTGCAATATACTAAACAGGTTACCCTAATAAACATGTTATATACAAGAACGATATTACAGATGGTTTAACCAACAATCAATATGCAATTAGCGATTTGAAATTGATTCACTGTTGTAGAACCCCTTGGTCCGAAGTACCTTGTGATCAAAAAGTTCCGGTAATTTTCAATTTAAAAAGACCGCCTTTATTTTTTCGGTAAAATCTTTTTAGTGTAAGATGACAACACTAGTTCTGATATTCTGTCAAAGTGTGAGAGCAAATTATCCATTAGTTTTGTTTTGACAACTGCTTTTGTTAGTCGAAAAATAGACGCTCGGCGATTTTTACCATGGATAAAAAATTGGAACAACGCGTTTGTGTGAAATTTTGTGTTGCAAACGGATTTTCTGCAGCGGAAACGCTCAGAATGTTGCAAAAAGCCTTTGGTGAGGACTCTATGTCACAAAATCGTACATTTGTTTGGCACAAAGACTTTAAAGAAGGCCGTGAAAGCGTGAGTGACATGCCGCGTTCTGGACGACCATCGACCTCAACTACCGATGAAAACATCGCTTCCGTGAAGAATTTAGTTATGGAAAACCGCTCAATTAGCATTCGGGAGATAGCTGCACTCCTTGATATCTCATTTGGATCGACCGAACACATTTTGACGGAAATTCTGGGCATGAAACGCATTGAAGCACGACTTGTTCCAAAAGAGCTGAATTTTTTGCAAAAACAGCATCGAGTTGAGGTCGCTAAACAGATGATTGCGAACGCAGATAGCGATCCCACATTCATGGAACGCATCATAACTGGTGATGAAACGTGGGTATATGAATTTGATATGCTCACAAGTCAACAATCGTCCGAATGGCGCGCCGAAGATGAGCCGAAACCAAAAAAATCACGACAAAGTCGCTCCAAAATTAAAGTTTTACTGACCGTTTTCTTTGATTTTCGCGGTGTCGTCCATTCTGAATTCCTTCCAGAAGGTCGAACGGTTAACAAAGAGTATTATTTACAAGTTATGAGACGTTTGCGTGCAATTCGAAAGAAGAGGCCAGAATTGTGGCGCAATAATTCGTGGATTTTACACCACGATAACGCTCCATCACACACCGCGCTCACTATTTGTGAATTTTTGGCCAAGAACTCCACCAATACCATCAAACAAGCACCATATTCACCAGACCTTGCCCCGTGCGACTTCTTTCTCTTCCCAAAACTGAAAATTCCGCTCAGAGGTAGGCGTTTTAAATCGATTGATGCGATAAAAAAGAATTCGCTGGAAGAACTGAAAGCCATACATTCATCGGCCTATAAAAAATGTATGGATGATTGGATAAAGCGCTGGCATATGTGTGTTGCCTCTAATGGCGAGTACTTTGAAGGCGATAATAAAGATATCAATTAAAAATTGAAATAAATGCGTTTTTTTTCAAATTACCGGAACTTTTTGATCACAAGGTACCCCCCTATACTTCCCTTTTTTTTTTTCAAATTGGTTTTTTGGTATTTTACTGGCCCTGGCCCCCCCTCCCAAAAAAAATCGTATTTGTTCGGGACCTACTGGTCTTAGAGTTAGTCTATGGTTGCAACATGCCCATTTTGAACAACTCTCTTTTCCAGTTATTTTGGAGGCCTTGAAAGGGGCCGTTTTGGGGTCAAGGGAACAGCTAGTGCAGCCACCTCACTTCGTCATGAAGCTGAAGCTTAAAGCTTGAGCAACTCACGTATATAGTTTGCAGCCATATGCTGCGACATTTTACTTACACTTCCTCAAAAAAATTTGTTTCTTATCGAATGGTATGGACTCTATCTATCGCACTCGAACGCAAGAAACACTTTTAAACACTGATTGGAATTTGAAGATAATATTACCAACGAACTTTACACTTCACATGCCATCAAACAGAAACTATCGCATGCCATCGAACAGTGGACTGTGATTGCAAATAAACACACATCAAACGACCCTTAGTGATTTGCAAATTTGAATCATATTATGTAACATTTATAATGTATCGAATAATAAATATGATATACTCTCATGTTTGGATGAATTTTGAGTTTCGTTTGTGTGAAAGCATCCCCCCTTCCAGAGGAGGGGGGGATCTCGAACCACAGTAGAAACATTGTTTGCCTTCAAAAACTTCGACTTACCAAATTTGGTTCCATTTGCTAAGTTAGTTCTAGAGTTATGCAAAAAAATCAGTTTCATTTGTATGGGAGTCCCCCATTCGGGAAGTGGGAGGGGTCTCGAACTACCAAATAATCATTTCTTGTCTTCAAAAACTTCCACATGTCAAATTTTATTCCATTTACTTGATTAGTTCTCGAGTTATCAGAAGTTTCATTTGTATGGGAGCCCACTCCCCCTTCTAGAGGTGGGAGGGGTCTCAATCTACCATAGAAACATTTCTTGCCTTCAAGTACTTCCACATGTCAAATTTGGTTCCATTTACTTGATTAGTTCATGAGTTATTAGAAGTTCCTGTTTCGTTTGTATGGGAGCCCCCCCTTTCTAAAGGAGGGAGGGGTCTCAAATTGCCATAGAAACCTTTCTTGCCTTCAAATACTTGCACATGCCAAATTTGGTTCCATTTGCTTGATTAGTTCTTGAATTATGCCGAAATTTGTATTTCATTTGTTTGAGAGCCCCCCATTCCATTGGGGGGAGGGAGGGGGTCTTAAACCATCATAAAAAA
This sequence comes from Aedes koreicus, assembly GCA_024533555.2. NCBI lineage: Eukaryota > Metazoa > Arthropoda > Insecta > Diptera > Culicidae > Aedes > Aedes koreicus. The sequence continues at coordinate 194,099 of JAHHFK020002494.1, read as the reverse complement.
ATTGCCCGGTCCCAAAAGCCCCTGCATACAAATTTTCACGCCAGTCGGTTTAGTAGTTTCCATGTCTATAAGGGTCAGTTCGATAAAAAATCATTTTTATATTTATAAGAATTTCAATAGTTTTTTTATTTAAAATCAAAAGTTTTCAATAATGAAATTGATGAGTAGAAAGATTTGCAATCGATTGGTGCAAAAATTTTGAAAATCGGTCATGAAATGACTTAGTTATTAACTTTCAAAACCTAAGCATATTTTGTGACGCTCCAAATTTTCGTACTCGCAACGTGTACCCCTATATTGAAAACAAAGACGTAGTCCTACGTCAAAAGCTGCAGAAATTATTGGATTGAAGATCGAATTAATAGACAGGTGCAGATTCATCTTTGTATAGATTACACCTGTAATAATGGACTAAAATATAAGTATCGTTTAACTTAAGTAGTTAAAGCTATAATTAATGTATCTAACTTATACCTATGTCGGAGCTCACGGTTATTGCGTGCACCTTATCTAAAACTCAAAACATGTCGGTAGTGGTGGCCAATTTTGATTTGGATTCCAAACAAGACGAGCAAAGAACTTAATTTTTAATTCTCTTGTGATTTGAGGTGTCGTATGACAGGTTTTGGTCCAAGTCAGAAACTGGCCACTTCTCCGGGGGTACCCGGAATATGTCAGAATTTGGACAATTTGGTACTGGTTACTCAGTTTGACTGACATTGATCTTGTGATCAAATTTTCATGTGATTTGAGGAGATGAATGATGGGTTTAAAACAATTCAGGCTTATTATAGACACATGATCCATATTCACCAAAATATTTACCGGCGATATTTTCAGAACCAGTTGACCGTTTCCAAAAATGTTCAAGAGCTTTTTTTCGGACCACTAAACCATTTGATGGTTGTTTCGTCTGGTTGGATCTAGTGGTTATTGAAAAACTCCTGCGATATGAACACTTTTCTTTGTAAGAAGGATAAAAAGTTCAGTTATCACTGCAAAGTGGATCAATCCGGTCTTTTTGACATCAAATTCGAACTCAGCGCCCCAAAATGTATAAAAGATACATAATTTTCTAAAGAAATTCTCAAAAAGACTATTTTTGCGCGTCTCTTCTAAGTTGGAACCACTGTGCGTAGGGGTAAACCGCTGGCGCAACAATTCGCAGAGCTGGACAAAATTTTGGGGCTTTTTACGGATGTCACCTTCACTTTCAGTTTCACTTCACTTATACATCACCTCACTTTTGCTTTTGCTATTACTGGTATCACCGTGATCAAAAATGAACTCCGTGAGGTGGAAGTGATAGTGAAGTGAAAATCGTAATAGCCCTCAGAAAAATCTATGGTTAGCGTCACTTTTTTTGGTGGCGTGATGGTGTCTTGCCAACCATAATAACACCAAGTTCATTCGAGTCGTCACCTTGGGTGAACTCTTTCGTAATTTTTCTCTTGGGTGACATTCGTAATAAGGTTTTTTTTTTTGTTTTCACTGCTTTTTCACCGTGAAAACAGTCATAAGCCCCTTTGTTTTCCGGACAAACCTGAGAAGAAGAGGGGCTTATTACGGTTTACGGTGAAAACGAAGTGAAAACAAAAAACCTTATTGCAAATGCCACATCAAGCGAGAAAATCTCATCGTACTCCTCGCTATCAAGTTCGTAAGCCACGAAAAATCTTTCCAGTCGCTCCTGGTAAAGCGGCCAAGAATATCCAACGTTAAACTCCGATGGATTCACATTCATGGCGGAATCTTCTGGGGTTTCTTTTACTCTCGTCGCCAAACTGTGATGTCCTTAATAAAGAAGCAAAGCAGATTTAGATTTACTTCTGTTTTACTTCTGCTGCATTTGATAAGCGTTTGCTGCGATTACTGTTTGCAGCCTTAGCAACCGTAGTTAGGCATTGATGGCAGTGGTGTTGATTAACCACATCTGCAATAGCAACCAGAAAGGTTTTCCACGACCATAATGGCTACATGATTATTTGTCATATTAAAGCAAAAAAGGCATACAATTAAACATTTATTTGGGAAATACTGATCGATTTCGTGATGTTTTAAGCTCTAACCCAAATATTTGAAACAATTACATTTGAAGTTCAATATAAAATTTGTGTTATGTTACAGTTTTTATGCGTCTGAATAAGCCGGCGTCGGTGGTGTAGTGGTAAGCGTGACTGCTACTTGGCACCCCAGTGGGTCTGGGTTCAATCCCAGTCGACGTCGGTGGTTTTTCTGAGGCGAAAAAATCTAGTCACGTCTTCCTTCGGAAGGGAAGTAAAGCCGTTGGTCCCGGTTCATATTCATGAGTCGTTAGGTAGGGTCCAGGTGGTGGAGTCGTCTTCCTGGCGTCGGTGATTGTCACCATGTGAGGAAATAGGCCGACGTAAAATAAAGACTAAAAAAAATGCGTCTGAATAAATATGCGCCAGCTTACGCCAATCTTTGCTAGGAACCCGTTTTTTTTAAACATTTTGGAGCACAACATAACAACTCGCAGTCGAATGTCGAAGGGGCTAACGTTTCGCCCAAACGTGGTGATCATTGCTGAGAGCACCGCTCGAAGCAACAACAACATATTCCATCATAGAAGAGTAACAAGAGCACTCTCCATAACACCCAACCGAGGAAAATTCCGGCCTCTCGCTCTCTCGCGAAAAGCCACTGAACTGTGAAGATAATATTCTACGCATAAACAACACTACCACCGCGATCGCCGTATGCTGTGAGATCATGAAGCAAGAAGAATGCTAAGGAATTTCCTCATGGCACAGCACGCAAACACAGCCACCCATGGCAAGGATGATCGTGGTGATCGTGCGAGGCGCGATCGGCATTCACTATGCTGGAACCAACACTGTCTGCAAAGGATGTTGGCCAGCAAATGTTTGAGTGTGATCTAACACAAGTTCGAGAGCGGAGTCGCGCTGGGAGAGAGAGAATCCGATCTCGAGCAGCCATCATGCATTTTTTACCTGTTAGTCTGCGCAACGGTGCGCTCAGTATCGAACTGATCGCGCGATCGTGTGGAAGTGTGTGCCCTGGCCCATCCAGAGAGACAGCCAGCCCAACTTAAGGAGTGTGTTTAATGATAGGAGGCCTCGGAACGCGCGCCGCGACCCACCGTCGGGAGAAGCACCAAGAAGAATAAGAAATCGAAGCAGATAGAAGATTCCTCTTAATGTGCCAAAGTTGGAGGCACGAGAGACGCGAGGGTGTGCGTGAGTGTGCTGTACGTGGGGCGCGGAAACGTGAATAAGGGAGGACCTCTTTTAGAGCTCTGGAACGGAACGTTGCTGCTGGTAGGAGTAAAGAAGTGCCGTAGTTCTTTTTTTTTCGGGGGCCTCTCAGGCATGCCAGTGTGTTTTGTGTAGATTTGGCTTCTAACTTCTACACGGAAAACGATAGACGAGGAAGATTATGGTGTGACCCTGCCCGTATGTGCATGTGGAAGAGTGTGGCTATTTATCTTGTTTTTCCTATGCGCTTTTTATGAAACTAATCTTAACTGACAGAAGTTGTTTTTTTTTGTGGAGAAGAAATGAAGCAAGGAAACGTTTTGTGCATTCTGGATGGAAAAAGTTACAAGTGATTGAAGGCAAAGCGATGAGAAAAGATAAATTACAATACGAATGAATTTAGTGAAAAATTGTTCAAATTGTTTTCGGAGGTTCTGCGTGAGGAGCTTTGTGGGCAGCAAGGAAGGAAAAATACGACCTAAGCTTTGACTTTTTTGGTGTCTGTGTGTGCAGAAGAAATAGCGGAAAAAAAGGTAAAGCAGGAAGAAAAAATGGAGCAGTTAAAATAAGAGAAAAAAAGATAATTTATGAAAATGTATGCAATTCGATTTTGCGACGTGTAACACGTTCTGGATGTTATTATTGCCCTGGCTGTGGATGGTGCTTCTGTTCTGGTCTGGTCTGCCGTTGAAGTCACTGCTTGCGGCTGCTACAGCGTCCGTCTATTTCGTTCCCAGGATGCGAGCAAAGAGTTTAGTTGTGTAGTAAGGAACTCGAGATGGTGATGCCGATGATGGATAACGTCTGAGTCTGGCCGAGTGTTGTGAGAGCGACGTCGTCGTCGTTGTCGTCGTAGTCGTCGTCGCAGTCATCATCATCATCGCGCGCATCTTCCACGGTTTGTGAAAATTAAAAATGCGAATTTATTTTAGTCGACTCAGTCGATAGGAAACCGATAGCCTGTCCGCGATCCCGAAAAAAAAGGATAATAAATATTTAATGCCGCAAAGAGGACTGGCAGTGGAGTAAATGAAGGTTTGAAAGCGGAGACTCGTTCCGGTGATCCCATGGGAATGGCATTACAGAAAAAATGTCTGTTTTTCGCTAATTTATTATGACTGGAATTTGATTAGAAAATGTTTCGCGAAAAGTTGACTTTTATGTTATCAGTTATAACAGAAACTGTTAAATTTTGTGATGTTCGTTTGCAAGACCAGGTGGCAATCGCCAAGTAAAATTCATGTTTTTATAGAGCTGTGGAGATTGAAGAATCTGGCTGTTTATTGATCCTTATGACTAAGAATAGTCGTATATATTCATAACATGAATATAGTAACTAGAAAATCAGAAGAAAGATTAGTAATTTCCATTTAATTCCAACTACCTTTATTGCTTATCTTGACAGATACGCGTATTTCGTCTACTATGTCCAGACTTCTACAGTGTCGTGTTCTAATACTCGACTATTAGTATTAGAGTATTAGTACACGATACTGAAAAAGTCTGCACATTGTAGACGAAATACACGTATCTGTCAAGATAAGCAATAAAGGTAGTTGGAATTAAATGGTAATTACTAATCTATCTTCTCATTTTCTAGTTACAGGTATTCCACTAAAAAGCTCACACTCACCAGGATTCATGAATATAGTGCTGGAAAATTACTCTGGGCATTGCGATGTATGATTAGTGACAGGTAATCAAGTGCTATAAGTAAACATTTGTTGAACTTCTGAGATTCAAAAGGGCTATGGCGAAGCTTATGAATTAGTGCAACATAAAGCTATTTGGCATTGGTACTTTCGTGCAGTTCAGTATTCTTCACGCTGTAGAGTTTAATTTGCAACTGTGGTTTCCCTTTGGTTTGCAACATTGGTTGCTCAGAGAAATTGAAAATGTCTTTATGGATAAATTCAAAAGCGATAGGAAAATACCTCATGGCTGAGAGTAATTCGGAGTCACATATCTTTTCAAAGTATTGTGATATTTTAATATATAAAATACTTGAAATTGTAGTTTTCCTCCTTGAAATTGTAGTTTTCATACTTGAAACTGTAGTTTTGCAAAGCATATTTCAGCCGAGACCTTTAGTTTCAATAGATTAACGTCAACGTCTGCTTGTGGTAGGTTTAAATGTATTCTTTTACATTTCGAGGCTTGTCTTTCGATTAGCCTCCAGATTTAGTCGAAAGAAACATCATAACATAGTTGACGTTGACTTAAGACTGGGCCAATTTCTTATATCATTTTATGTAGAAAGCTGCTCATTGATGTTTTTTTTTTTGCAATCGGCAAGAAAAATGCATAATAGAGCTGAGTTAACAAATTGTGCGCATCGCAATTAACAGCTGGCAGTTCGTGTGCAAATATAACACAGAATCAGATTTCTGCTAAGTTGAAATTTATAGCTGCGAACTAAGTTGAAGTTAAAATTTATAGCTGCAACTTAGAGTGAGTGGTCTAGAATAGGGCAACATGTTGTGACCTAATTATGCCAAATAATTCCATATCTTGAATCTTGAATTTTCATCTAGATTATTTTTCGATGGACGATTCGAAAATTCTTCGTAGTACATGCATGGAGTTCCTTCAAACAGGAAAAAAAAATCTGATGTGCTCATTTAAAAGCATTACGAGTTCTTTATTCTGTAGGAAGTCTTTCGAATTCTCCTAATTCTTCACAAATAATCTTGAAATTTGTATGAGTTTCCTAAATATCTTCGCATAACTCTCCTGATATATTATCTTGCAAAACTGTTTTACAATTTCAAAATCTCAAGGAGCCTTAAATTCAATTAAAAATCAAATTGACAAATGAATCATTATTAACATAATTAATAAAACAAGTCATATATGTTTTTATATGAACGCAGAATATGAAGTTTGCATTCTGCTCGAAATTAAATGATGCGCTTATAGCTAATCCATTGTCCTGGTTTGTTCTCATGCCGAAATAAGTTCAATGGCATTTTATTGAATAATATCATTCACAACTCAAAAGTTGTCCCTGACTCCTGAATTGAACCAACTCTACTCGTGATTATGATTTATTGTTGGGTGCTTCTTTCAATATTATTGAGATTTTCAACCTCAGGCTGGTTCATTGCCCGTCGTAGTCACTCAAACGCCTTTTGCGATTTTTCCTGTGACTTGTGGTGAGATCTTAACTCCGTGACTGAGTTATGGATGTTAAACATTGCGCCGGGGTCGCCTCCTTGTTTGATGCTTTAAATTCCCTTTTAAACACGATTTCATAGCAAATCCACATATTTTCAAAGCTGTCTGGTACTCAAAGAACTTCAACTTACCATTAGCATTAGCATTGACGTTTGCACACCTCGTGGATGGAGCTACGATGAGGAATAATTCGTTGAAGACATTGCATGTCACCATGAAACGGAACCAGATACTGATACGTTTCTTCACGCAATAATCTCCACGAAGAGACTCCTCGATCGCTCACCTGGCCACGTCCATGCAACCGTTGGAGATAGGGAGGATTTGGTATCTACCTTAAGAAGACACAGGGAACCCACGTAGCCTTCAGTAGATATCGAAGGAAAGGTGAAATTTATAGTTGGAGAGAATAGTTTAACAGAATGCCCTGTTTGGTGTACAGAACACCAATTTATTAAAAATCTAAGAAGGTTAAGTGATGCTCAATTTTTTTCAAATGGTTGGACTTTAGCATTAACTATAGTCCTAGCCCAATATGGCTTATGGTTATAGCGCCATTTCTCGCTCACTGAAAAGAGAAGAATGTCTGAGAATATAAGAACGGGTGGTGAGAGAAAATCTATCACATTTCTTTGATTGCAGCAACAAGGATTTACCGAACAGGTTTTTTTTCCAACATTGAAGATATAATTTCACGTCACATTATAACTCTTAACTGTCCCTGTAGCTAATTTGTTTCTGAGATTTAGCAGTGAATATTATGATAATGAGTTTCAAGGACACAGCAGTATATTAAGGCAGCAATTTTTGAAATATTGTATAACAATTCAAAATAATGCATTCTCGAAATAATCCGAGAGAAGCAAGAAGTCTGTTTCAATAAAAAATATGTTAACTGACTACCAATGAGTGACCATCGCGTTGCAAAGGCCACCAAAACAAATTTCATTTACATGTTGGCAATTTTGGGTTTCTTGCCTCTCAATAATAAATTTAAATAAATAGTCCAATACAATATAAATGATGATAAATGCTGGTTGAGCCGACATAAGCTGAAGGAATCTTATTTATCTGCTGTGGAAGCTGTATATGTTTGAATATGCTTGGTTTAAATTATTTATCCAATATTGATAGATCTGATGTTGATTTTGTTCTTCTGGTTAGGATGTTATCCTAAAGCCTAGAAAGCAAATTGGGATCTAATCTGACCTAATCTAATTTCATCAAATCTAATTTCATCAAATAATCTGAATTTTATTGTCCAGATTGACAACACGTTTAATCACTGTTAATACTACTAGCATCTAGTTGGTTTTAAGCAGATGCACAGACATTCATTTATACATTAGTACCGATTTAAACCCACCGTAAGGATGCCATCGGGGCCACTCACAAAATGTCATAATGGCTTACTTCATAGGCAAAACAAGACTCTTAACTATGCTTAACAGCCTAATTGAACCGATTCAAACCAACGACAAGGATGCCAGCCACTCACTAAGTGTACTCAAACAAACATTTTATTGACGTTCATTTTTTTGTTGGTGAACACAGGTGTGAAGACAAACAGAAACTACCTCCAACAATGCTGAAGAGTCGATCTGAGCCGATGCGCACAGCAAGGATGTCACTGATACCGCTCTCAAAAGTGTGATGGTGGAGCTTGATTGCGAAGATAAGACAACTAAAAATGACCGATGGCTGATTTGGTAAGACTTAAACAAATTGTGACGGTGACTGCTCGTTGGGCTGTCAAAGTGTTTTAAATAAAGCTTGAGTCTGGGCCGACTCTAAGCAGCAGCAAGGACGCCGTTGGGGCCACTCTTAATTAAAAAGACACGGCCTTTCAAAACGTTCAAGGGCCGATTCGGATCTTCTCACACCAACAGTAAGGATGCTTTTGGGGTCACTGTCAAAGTGTTGTGTTGGATGTTCATTGGGAAGAGAAGGTACTTTCAACAAAATTCAAGCAGTTCTTTGGTTCATACGGAGCAAATAATCATATTTTTTTTCCAACTAACAATACGTTAGAATACGTACATACGTAATATTCAAAATTATTTTGTTTTGAATAAGAATACGTAAGAAATCAATAAAAATGTCTTAAAATGTATGAAAAAATAACAATTATTGTAAAAATAACAATATACATAGCTGGAAAAACTGACAAATGTATTCTGTTCGAAATACTTTTGAAATTTATATATTGAGTAATCGATTAAGTTAATTACATACAATATTTATTCCATCCAGTTTTCAGCTTTTTTTTCAAAATTCTAACAGATTTTTTCAAATTATGTTGACACACATACACTATAAGCTGTAATATACATGGCAGTGGTCGAGGGCATGAGTGAATTCAAATGTTTGGATTTACTTTTCTCTGCGTGCGCGAATAAACCTACTAGCAAGTGCACCGAAGTTCCCAATACATCCAACGCAAAGGCCTTCTTAAGTGCTCCCACGCAAATGGAAATAGAAAAATTCTCGCTTTATATCATGTGCAAATTAGCAATGATTTGAAAACTGTGCATTAAGAAATCAGCCAACATTATAAGCGGGTAAGGGAATCGATCTAGGCCCAATGAGGTGAATGTTAACATCTATCTCATTGATCCAAGTCAGGACCTGGTAGTAGATATTTGTTTTCCAGGTATTTTTTTGACTATATGTGGGCCCAAGCGAGGGTCCGCCACTACACAGGAGAAAGAAACCTCTGAAGTTACCTTCTTAGTAGACAAGCCCTTCTCTCGTGTAACACGAGGTGAGTCTCTAAATCACCAATTCCAATCATTCTCACCACTTTTTTCCATTCACTCATATCACGTGATGATAAGCAACATTCATCTTAGAAAAAACCCCCCAGAAATATCAAAATTCCCGAGCGCATATGGAAAAGGATGACAAAAATTAAGTTGGAAATTAAGGTTGAGTCCCTTGCAGTGCTTTTTACATCTGCTTATAAGATAGTGTAGTGTTTCTTTTGAAGTTCTTTTACCTTCTTTATAAAAATTTATATTTTATTTTCATCATAATATTTTTCAAAAATTTTCCCATTTTTTAAAACCTTCTTCTCTTATTTTCTAAAAAAATCTTTTTTTAAGGCATTCCACGTTTTTGAACTATCATCATAATGCTCTTCTTCTTATTTTCTGTTTTCAAAATTTGATCAATGTAATTTCAGTACAGGAAGAGTGATGCCAACAAGTACAGAGGGAGAGAGTGTAGATCTGTAAATCTGTGCTGTAAATAGTCACTTCGTCTCATTTGGATAAATTTATCGATAACTCGTTTCAAAAATTGAATTTATGAATATGGTGTAGAGCTACAATTTTATCAGCTCTTGCCTAATTCTAAAATCTTGCCAAACAGTGCATTTCCCTAACTGGTACATAAAAAGTGTCATTCACTATACTGCCGGTGGAAGCATAACTGTCCCATATGACATTTGGATATTTTTGATTTTTTTTATGCCAACCACAACACTTTGATGTGTACTTTCAAAATTTAATTCAAACAGGTGTTTATGGTGAAATATGGACGCATAATTGTCCCACTAGGAGCAAGTTTTGTTCCAGTGGGACAAATATGCGTTCAATTTTCAAGTGGGACAAATCGACTAGGCATTTTTCCGAAATTGATTATTTGTAAGATAGGACAGTAATGCGTCTACCGGCAGTATACTATTCAACTGATAATGATGAATTTGAATATTCCGATATTGCGCTACCACGGCTTAGGTTTTAAAGTTAAAACAATTGGGTCACGGGATGTAATGTAGCCCCTTCCTTACACAAAAAAAATTCTAACAGGCGCGTTAATTTCAAGCCGAAGGAGGCGTGAACAACGAAATTGTTTGCAATCTTTCATGCGCCATACAGCAATGTTTGCAATCTTTCATACAACAGGCTAGATTCAGGCGTTTTCTGGCTTAAATTTACATGAAGTATCTCATTATTTTCTGCCAAATCTAGCATTCCCTTTATGTGCATTAGATAACGCAGAAAATTAAATGGTTCTTACTATCTGTATATGAGCCAAACATTTATGTACATTTATCAATAATCAACAAATTCTCGAAGACACAATGGCGATCAATCTCTCCTTAAGCTGTTGAGAACTTTATCATCACTTTATTTCGACGTAATGGATCGTAATTTACGACTTCCATAACTTGAGCGCCGCGATGATTTTACTGGTTCAGCTAACAGATGATCTTCAAATTCCCTAAATTTTAGTATTATTTTTTTTTTTATTCCTTGTGATGGGTATTTTCATCACTGCGACCATTTTTTTAGATCTATTGTGATATAGGGAAGATGTACCTATATTAATCTCATCACTTTGCAATTCATCCTACTTGAAATAAAACGATATACACGTGACAATATTAGTTAGTAATGTTTGTTGTAGTTATTTAACGTAAGCAAACATTATTAGAAGACGAAACCGATCCTTCAACTGCCCAATTGTTTGATTCATCGTAGGATAACAATGAGATTAATATGGGGGCAGTTTCCCTATCCCCTTTTTTTTTAGCTCTGTCCAGGTGACGTACCACTATTGTTAGGAGTGGTCGTCAACGCTTGACTTAGAGCATTATCCCAGCACGGCATTGCACTTCGAATGAATTGCACTCCAAATATCAAAGGCTTATATTAGCGCTTGGTCGAAGAACTGACTTCTTTTAATGAAAATTGCCGGACAGGGACATAAAAAATGTTCCGAGCCTTCTTTTTCTATACCACAAAAGCGACATGAATCATATTGAAGTTTTCCAAGCACCTTCAAGTGATAGCGACTCGGACAATGGCCCGTTAAAAGACCAGTATATATGCTTAGATCTTTTTTTAGAAAGATCAAGTATTTTGCGAGTCATAGAAATATTAGGAGTAATGAACCGCTTTGATTGCCTAGCTGTGAAAGTTTTGTTCCAGTTTTCATTCACTTTCGAAGATTCCCAGGCTTTGAGCTCCATTCTAAGAGAAGAAGCAGATAAACTACAAAAGGGCTCAGGTCCTACGAACTGATGAGAGGATCCGAGTCTTGCTAGTGTATTTCCACCAATTCCGCAGTGACCAGGAACCCAGTATAGATTGACTTGATTACGACAAGACAATTTTTGAAGTGATTGAACACATTCCCAAACATGCTTAGATGTGCATGTTGCTGACTTTAAAGCATTTAGAGCTGCTTGACTGTCTGACATAATACATATATTTGAATGTCTATAGTTTCTACGCAAGCATATAGCAGAACATTCCAGAATTGCTTGAATTTCAGCTTGGAATACAGTAGACCACCTGCCCATCGGAATCGACATGTCTATCCCTGGACCAGTTACTCCTGCTCCAACTTGATTGTTCATTCTTGAACCATCTGTAAAGAAAACTATCGATCCTAGACGAAGATTCGGACCACCGCATTCCCACGAATCACGCCCAGGATCAAATACTTGATATGCACGGTCGAAGTTGTATGTTTTTTTCATCCAATCTTCGTTGTTCATAGCTAAAAGATTTAGTTTAATAATTTTTAGAATGCTTAGATGTCCTATTAGATCACCATCAAAGAGGTTCATAGATCTTTTCATTCTCTTCTAGTTGTACGACTCCAGGGTAAAGGTATATAAAAAAACACAGCGTTTGCGATTGTGTATTTTTATTCTTCCCGTGACAGAAAAAAAATGGTTTTTCTTTTTTTTCTTTTTTTTTCTCTCCGCGCCTCTCTCTTTCGTTTTTTGCCACCACACAAGAAGCGTAGGTAACCCGGGGTCTCACAATTGCCGAGTAAATCCAATGAATCATCTTCGGCTTCAGTCCCCATTGCTTCCCAAATGTTATTTTACCTATCCATAGAGCATTGGTAGTTTTGGTTATAGTCTGCTCTAGATGTGTACACCAATTAAGTTTGCTGTCAAGGGTTACTCCAAGGTATTTGACAGTATCTGAAAGTTCCAAAAGGGTATCTTTCAATGTTATTTTTTCGAATGAGTATTTTCTCCTCCGTGTAAATGGCACAATAGTTGTTTTGGAAGGGTTTATGTTCAGCCCTTCCCTATCACACCACGATGAGACAAAATTTAAAGCAATTTGCATTTTGTTTGCGATGATACCGTCATATTTTCCACGTACTATTATAACTATATCATCTGCGAAGCCAACTATTTCGAAGCCTATAGCTTTTGAGTAAATTTGATCGGCATCTGTTGTAGTACACCTTAGGTAAGAAGAAAAATCAATTCCCAAATTAGGTATTCTAACGGAAAAATGAATAAGGATTTGAATAAGAAAAACCTTGAGTCGAATTTTAAGGACAAGTTATTTTCTATTTTCCAAACCTGACCTGTTATATTCATTGGATAATTTAATGTTGGAAATGGTAAATATGCAACAGGGCGTTTATGAGTCTTTGACTTTATATTTTCCGATTGGAATATCTTATCGCGCATGTCAGCAAATAAACCTGTATTATGTAAATTACCATGTTTTGAATGTTGTGCGGTCGATAGAACTTGATCACACAAATCATTTCTGCGTTTTAATGTATTTTTGTTTTAAACATGATTTGAAAAATTTGGGTTTTGTGAATTTTATGAAGGTTATATATAATCCAAAATTTAGAGAATGAGACGAAGTTGCATCCATAAATAGACCCAACTTGGAGCCTTTAAACCGACATTACATCCATATCCCTCGAAAAAAAAAAAAATTGTCCTAAGAGAGATAGTTTTACAACATTTTAATGGTTCATAAAGAGTGCATCGAAAAGTACACAGAAAAAATTCTTGCAGTAAAAATTAGCATTTTACCCGACTATGCCTATTTTCAAAACTACCATGAAATTTCAGTCAAATTTACTACGTTTATGGTACAGCCTTCATCATTTGTGGTATATTTGACAGACCTCATGTTGATATCAACCCCACCATGGTTGATGTAATCGCAGGCATGGTAAAATCAAACGCATTTATAGTCAGGTGAAAATTGTTGGTGTTTGCGCTTTATTTTACCCTCGAAATGGTAGTTTCTACTGCGGTTATTTTTTGCGTGTAGTTAGCAACATTCAAACAGTAAATACTCTAGAATGGCTTAAATTTGTTAGTGTATTTTGCGGTGACATGTTTGTTTACATGCCAATAACAGTTGTACAATCGATTGGTTTCGGTACAGTGGGTCGATTCAAAGATGAGTCCAATTGATCTGGACACGCGAAAGAAAATTCTGCACATTTGGTGCTCGGAAAAGGGTAGCCCGGCCGGGACTTTAAAGTGGTTGAGTACATAGGGAAAACCCCATCGGCGTCGATGGGGGGTTTGGCGAAGCAATTCAACAACAGCATCGGGACGATTCAACGGATCAAAGATCGGAGCTCCCTTGAAACAGAAGGTGCCGAAAAAGTCCCTGGAGCAGCAAGCTCGGGCTAAAACAAGAGCGCGAAAACTGTATAACCGGGTTCTGGAGAGCACAGATGCATGCATCCTGGTCGACGATGAAACCTACGCCTAGGAAGATTCGTGAGCGCTGCCCGGAGCGCAGTATTATACGAAATTGGTGGACTAGTTTGGATATGAAAAAATTTAGACAGAAGGGGGAGGTCCCGGAAGCGATTTATACCTGTTTTTTTTAAACGAAGGATACAATTAACGCCAAGGTGTACGAGGAAGAATGTTTGAAGAAGAGATTGCTGCCACTGTACAGAAAGCATAAGGCTCCTCCTCTCATCTGGCCCGATTTGGCTTCCGCCTACTACGCCAAGTCCGTTCTACACATTTTCAGGTTTGGAAATTCGAAATTTAGTATTATTTGAAAATAGGTTTTTGGAATATATTTCTAATCAAATAGTTTTCACCAATGGCCACCTTCGCACTAAAGCTAGCCTCGTATGTGTGCTTCTGAACAGCATCAAAATTAAAATCTCACGTTACACCCAAACTAAAATTGTTGACCAAGATTGTATTGCGATTTCGCATGATTTTGTTTCATTTTTCGTTATAAACCGTGATTTGGAGACAAAATGCAGCATGGCTGTGGGCAAAAAAGCAACACATAAATTTGCTTCGAAAAATTCAATGTATAAATTCTTGGGTTTCTAGGAGATCAATACAGAAGCATACACGTCGGCTGATGTTTTAAACAGTAATCAATTTATTTAATCTTGCATCTTACCAGCTAACTTACATTCTATCTGAATTTCTCAAGGGCGGAACCTTGGACATCTATTTCCTACTTGAAAAAGACTATTGCCTATTAATAATGCCTTTTATTGGAAATGGTAAGAAATGTACATAAAGTGTGTTGAAAGTGTGTCATCATCGGTCAACAATACCACATGTGTTGATGAACGGTGGTGTTGAAACTCGGGTACGAATGTTGTCAAAACAAGAAGTGTTTTGGAAAAGGTTTGTCATTTGAAACTATGCATAATTAAATGAGGTCTGTTTTCTGAAAATATGCTTTTAGTTTTTGTCAATCATGGGAAACTGCTTACATATGTTTACCATCAAAAATAAGAATTGCTATGAGATTCATTTTCGGTTCAGTACAAATGTGTGCGTTAGTTGGTGAGTGTATTTGTCGTGAATGTGTTTTCTACCAACCTGAGTGCAAATCTTCAATCGCACACACTTGCCTGGTTTTGTTTATTTCGTAACATGCCTTGTGGATCAACATGGGCAACATTGTTTTTTACGTACCATGCGCTTTTCTCAAGATATGATTACAAAAATTTTTGGTAGCGCATTTTTTGCCACCATTCCAACTTTTGGGTGTATTGGGTGCAGGGCCCTACATCGTCGACGCATTAAAATAAAAATGAATCGCTTTTGTATTCATTTCACTCCACTTCAATTAGCTTTCGTGCAGTGAATGAATCTTACTTTCACTGATTCACTCCCAATTCACTTCCTGTCAAACGTGAGTAAGCTTACATTCATTTGCGATCTAGCCACCGTCAAGATCGTTTCAATTGAAATTCAAGCTTGCTTCAAACGACGTGGTGAACGACCGTGAATGAACTTCGTTGAAATTGATTTGATTTCATCCTCCCACCCCAGCAGTGGTTGGCGTAACTTTGCTCGACAAAAAGCTCCCCGAGCAGGCAAGCGCGTTTCTGTTTGATATTAAGGAGACATATCGAAATTACATTTGTTGCATTTGCGCTGGAGCTATGAACACAACAGGGATCGCATGAAAGTGACATAAATATCAGCAATTTAATTTATCATTTCATAAAATGGTTGATTATTGTTTTCGTTGCTACAATTACTTTGTCTGATGGCACTGATTTTTGTCTTAAAAATAATGAATACTTCAGAAGTGAAATTCATGCACGTATTGCATGAATTTCAATTGTCCTGCTTCATAATAGTTTGACACCGAAGGCTAAAATAAACTCCGCTGAAGCAGACTAAGAAGTGATAATGTGTTTCAATTGAAAGGGATGAATGTTAAGTTCATCGTCCCATGACAATTTTCAATTGAAATTGAAATTGTATGACCCTGATTGGGTGTAATCAAACTTCAATACTGTTTTTTTATTTTTCACGTAGAACGGCAATAATATTCATCAAATCACTCGCAACACAGCGGAAAAACACTCGTCTTTTACTTTCTGATGCTGATATTGACTAATTTTGCCACACCAATGAGCAAAACTCGGTCAAAAACACGATAATTTCTCAATTTATAAAAAGTCACTTTTTGCGTGACATAGGGGTCAATTATAGAAGTTGAGTCGCGCAACTCGATTCGACACTTGTCACTGTCGAGTCGAGCAGAATAGCGCATTACAGAAGCCGAATGAATTTGATCGATTCGGAAACCAAACTCGACTGTTTACTGTAGTGTTGAAATTTTTCAAAAGGTCATTGAAATATTACACCATGCAATAATTCAGGACTTTCATCAATTTGGCTGTCATTTTTGACAGCCGAAGAATAAGTATTTACATTTCTTACTTTTGTTTTGTGAATTATACTAATGTTTTCGTTATTCAGAAAACATCATTGGGACGCTGATTTCAGAATCGAGGATTTTTTTTATTTTCAGAGGATTCTCAAGGGGGTTAGTCACTCTGCCATATTGTGTTTGTGTTTCAGTTTCTCGGAAATTGTTTCTGTGTTTCAAATTATCTGTCAATAATACAATCGAAAATATATGCTTATTGGCAATCATGAACCTTTTTGACATTTGATACACGCACACTTATGCATCATCTAAATCACATCAGTGCAAGAGAGAGGGCAACAAAACAGTGGGAAAACAAATAATAGATTCGTATAAGTGGTTCCAGAAATAAATTTATATTTTATATGGTGGCGAGTGTGTTTGAAGTGTGGCGGATTGTGTTTCTGAGGATGTTAACACATGGTGGTCGAGTGACTTACCCCCAGGGGTTCTTTTAACTTTAGAAGAATTCTTGAAAACTGCTTTGGTATCTAAACTTCTATATTTTTTTTTATACTTCTCTACTGAACTTCAGTGAAGTTTTCTTGCCAATCAAATATCTCAAACGAGGTGAGATGGAAACCTAGGAATTGTAATTCTTACATGAGTTTGAATCCTAGCTCATAATACGATGCGAACGGCTGGGAAGATGGTGTTTACCATATTTTAATATGATGTCATAGGCAATGAATATCATTATGCCCATATGAATGATTTTTGTATAGACTGCTTCTTGCGTTCGTCAGTGACTATCTCTTGAATATCAAGGAAGCGCTCTCCTGATCTTCTGCAAATATCTTTGCTAAAATTTTGGTGAGTTTCCTCCTGAACTTTTGGCAAGTTTCCTCATGAACTTCATGGCAGCCACTCCTGATTTTCTTGGAAAACCATACCTTCCAGAAACATTTGGTTAGTTTTTACCTGAACTTAGTTACCTTCTAGACTTCTGATTCTACGAGGAAAATTTCTCCAAAACTTTGGGAAAATTTTCTACAGAATTTCTTAAAAAATCATCTTAATCATCTTGTTCCTGAATTTGTGGGAAATCCTAGCCTAATTGTTCAATTAGGAAGTACCCCCTATTAATTCTTCCTGTTCTTCTGAAAAGTATCTACCTGGATTTCTGGGAACTCCTGAACCTCGAGAAAGCTCTCAGAAAAGCTAACACTTCTTAGTAGTTCCAACTAAACTTTTGGAAATTTTTCTTTGGAACTTCAGGGAAGTCCTCTCCTGACCTTCAGAAAAGTTCTTTCGTGAAAATTGTGAAGAATTCCATCTCAACTTATAGGTAGTGCCCTCTCTGGTAAGTTTCTTCCTGAAATTCGGGGAAGTGTTTTTTCCGGCGCGTATTCTTTTTAAATTTCTGAACTTCGAGGAAAATTGGGAATGTCCTCTCCAGAATTTTTGGGAAAATTCCCCTAAATTTGTTGGAGGTTCTGAACTTTTGGGATGTTTTCTCCTGAACTTCAGGGAAGATTGTTCCTAAATTTGTGAGAAATTCTTCTTCAAACTACTAGGAAGTAACCCCTATAACTCTGGAAAGTTTCTTTTTGTTCTTTGGAGAGGTTTATTCCTGAATTTCAAGAAAGCCTCGTTCTAAAATTCTTAAATGTTCTCTTCTGAACTTCGGGAAAGCTCTGTAAAACTTTTGGGAAGTTCCAACTAAACTTTTTGGGAAGCTTCTTCTGGAACCAGAAATTCTAGGACGTATCGTCCTGAGCTATATGACAGTTTGTTCCTGATTTTTTGTGAAATTATAGGATGTGCTCTTCCTGAATTTCAGGTTAAGTTTATTCCTGAACTTCTGGGAAGTTCCAATTTGAATTTCTGGGAAGAATTTCAGAACCTCTGAAAAGATCCAAAGTGCTAAGAAATCCTCTTCCCTAAATTGCTTCCTGATGCTCTGAGAAGTCCTCTTCTGATTTCCGGGGAAGTTCTCTCCTAAACTTCTGGGAATGTTTGGTCCTGAATTTTTTTGGGATATAGAGCAAGTTTTTGCCTGATCTTCGGAGAAGTTCTTGTTTCGAGACAGTATCACTTTTACTGTTGTTCTAAATCTCCCTGTGGTGACCGACTGGGCTTGAGAGCCAATGTTAGTATAACAAATGAAATAGTATTCAAACGAGAAATAAAATTTACTTTTTGTTATTCCGACCCAACCCATTAATGGTTCTAATGAATAGAATCTCCTGGTCAATTTCCTACCATTTAACATTAGTTTTGCTGGCTCCACGCTACAAAAGCCTCTGGCGATTTCCACATAAATGTTAATCAGTTCGATGAGCGATTCGAACTGACCGTAATTTGTTGTGTTTTTAATAGTATAGACATTTTTTTGCTAGAAGTAAATTGTTTTTCAGTTTCTTCACCTGCAAGAAAATAATGTTTTAGTGTATTTCTTACCTTGCTAAGCCTATTACCACTAACCGATGAAAACGCGTATCAAAACAAATTCTTACTGGGCAAAGTCTGGCATATCAGTCGCTAGTTTCCGTGGGGTCGATTGATTCGACCAACTCGATAAAATTTCGTCAATCTCGACATCTATAATAGCAAAATAGACTTGTCGAGCAAAGTGACGGACGACTCGATTTCTATAATTGGCCCCATTTTTTTTTTCCCTATTTAAAATTTTCAAATTTCACCAATTTATAAATTTTACATGCTTCTCATAACCAACTAACAATTTACTCCAGAGGGGGGCCCCTACCAAAACCACAAAAAAAAAAATATTTTTTTCAAAACACAAACACGCTTTTTCCGTTTGATCCCAAAAATTTTTTTTCCCCTTTCCAAATCCTCATTTTTTAATAAAAAAAAAAAAAAAAAAATAATAATTTCCATTTAATTCCAACTACCTTTATTGCAATAAAGGTAGTTGGTATTTAATTGAAATTAGTAATCTTTCTTTTCATTTTCTAGTTACAGGTATTCCACTAAAAAGCTTACACTCACCAGGATTTACTCATTTTGTTTTGAAAGACAACCTTTCAGTTGTATGGTTTTCTTTTCCACCTAGCCAGTTTGTGTGTAGAAGAGCCTTAAGCTAGGGTTTGTTTTGCATTTAATTTTCCATTTTATGAATCTTTGGTAGACCTTGAGCCTAGGTAGAAGTGGATTAGAAGTTTATGGTTAAAATAATTAAATTTGGCAGATGATTAGTCGTCTATCATGATGGAATGATTATTCCGTGTCACATAATTTCTTAGCTCTGACAGCCGTTTGGTGGGTTCGTTTTGGTTGATTCTGGATTTAATGGGTCTTCTGTATTGAATCAGCAAGTTTAAAAGCGTTTTTATCCATCTTTTTCCAGCTACTCCAATAATGATCATATAACTCGACTTTGGAATTGATTTTAATATTGTTTTAAATGTGGGGAAGAGGATTAGCATGCATTTTTGTTGCTGCGAAATTAAATTTACGGAATTAAATTCACTACCTGTAAAACACCGGCACCAGGACTTAAACTCGCGATGCCTCCATTAATGAACATTGACACTGCCAACTTCGCTACGCCAGCAGTTAGGATTGTGGAGGAAACAAAAGCATGCCCTTCTAGAGCCAGCTCGCCCTAGAGAGACTTTATAATAATGTGCTAAAAGCACTTCTCTACTGGGCGAGGTTAATAGGAATAACAACTGAAAGGATGGGAAGAACCCTTTACTTTCTTCTTGTTTTTTTTGAGTTCCCGCTTCATCATTGCCCAATTAATTTCGATTGAGCGTAGCTCAGGGCAGTTTTGTGGATTGGGGACAAAATACACCAAATTAGTCTCATATCATTCCAGCACGCTTTTAAAGCAGTGGCCCTGAAGCTAAATCCGGCCAAAATAATAGTTTTTCATTATGCTGCTCCTAAAATGGCAAACGACATTTTTGAAGGCATTCAGTCTTGTTAATTTTTTCTATTGATGGCGCCTGTTGTGAATGAAAATTTCACTTCGCTTTCGTAGTCTTACTTCGAGGTATTTCAGTGTGAATTCCCATGAAAAATGAATGTATCTGATCAACATCTACAGAACTTTCTAGTACGGGTCTTGGCTACAGTTTGCTGCCATTCGTCTCGGCTTGGAAAGTTTTGAACCATGTATGCATGTAATTCAGCTCTTGTCTTGACCCTCTGGCCGTAACTTTGCGAAACGTCGGCCTTTTTGGCAACATTACCTGTTGAAATTTTGAGATTTTGGAGTAGCCTTTCCCTTCGTCTTTCTAAATGCCGCTCCCGGTTTCGCTCCACGATCCATAGTCAACCGGTTGTTGAACCTTTTTAGTACTCTAGAGACGGCATTTTTCGCCAAGCACGATAAGCCAGCTTCATTTTTTTCATGTGAGCGTACAACAGTTTTTCACTCGCCTTCACAGATTTGGTTAATTTCGTTCCAGTGGGAAAACAGTTACAGTCAGTTGTAAGTGTTGCAATAATTCCGTGTTCGCCCTTTATTATTTTAGCTTCTAAAGAAACAGTGGAGTTATGGCTGTTATGGTGCACGAAATTGACTGAATATTGCCTAACGAAGGGCTAATACTGTTTAGTGAATTAAGATTGCTTTGTAGCTGAGAGAGCACTATTTGATGTTCATGTTATTAATCAAGAGCGGTTAGCCATCAAATGGATAATATACTTCCTTTATCAGTTTAGTTTTGTCAATTTTATTCGAATGTTGATCACTGTGTTTATAATAGTGATAATTGCGTTTTGCTATGTAAGTAAAGCATCGTTTGTGAAAAAAATCGTAAAGAACTTTTGAGAATAGATTAGAGAATATAGATTTTGTACGTAAATATGTCAGAACAAATGCTCTAGATTGTAAACTCGTTTAAACCTTTATGGTTAACTTGTCAGTTTTGATGAACTGCGGTCTTCTCGACCATACAGAATGCTTAACAGAAATCTTCAAGTGCATTCTAGATTCAAATATGAAAGATTATCAAAAAGTTTCATCAAAAGTTTGCAGCCCTGAAATTTTAATCAAACATCACAACATTAAACAACATTAAAGGTATAGCAACATTCATGAGCATTATTAAATAGTCAGTGAAAATTTTGATCGCTGTTCTGACAAATCAAATAGAAACGAAATTAAGGATTCCTTGAAAACACAAAAACCAGATTTCGTCCCCAACCGGTGAGTTTCACTGATCAAATTAGGAAGCCACTGCATTGGCAGTGCTCTACACACCAGTTTCCGAGTGCGCGCTTCCCTCATTTTCAGAAAGACATCCTTACCGCATGCTCACCACAATCGCCCGACTCCATTCCGGCGGGAGCTGTGACGTTCTTATCTTATCCTAGAGCCCATGTCGGATGTTTTATTATTTTTCCCGGAGCCGGCAGACTGTTTTCATCGATGATGATGTTGATGACGATGATGATGATACCGGTGCTGATGCAGCGCCTTTTTCGCCATTGCACCGTGCAAAAATCCCGCAAAGCAGCAAACAAAAACTTGCTTTTATGTTCGCTTAATTTATACTAATGAAACTTCTTAAAAATGCGGCTCATTTGAAGGGATTTCGTTTCCACATGCGTTTTGCTGACTGTCTTTTACGTCTGCGCTGAGCCAAGTCCAAACATTTTTAATTCTTCTTTCCCTTTCTCGCACTATCTCATGGGGACACGTCGGGCAATCATGTGGGAATCAAAAATAAATATTCCGCTTTTAAAACCTACCGTTCGTTCCACCCATCTACGAAACGAAATCAATCCGACATTATCGATGATGTATTGAATTAGACGAGTGAATTCGGGTCTCATCCCATCTTTGTAACGCCCTCTGTTTACCGCCATCATGGTCCCTGAGGAAAAAGGGACCAGACGACAAATGTTACAAGAACCAGTCGCTTCTGGTCAAACTTCTTGTGCATTCGAGCAACAAGGGCATCTTTCAGGTAGTTAACTGAACCTGTAGATTCGATGTGAGAGCGATCTTCCGAGAAAAGGAAAAAAAGAACAAACCTCCAGAGAAAGGGTCTAGTTAAAATACGAAATAGATACGTTACAACTAATCACTGTCAAAAATAAGATTGGATCAAGATATGGAGTTGTAGTTCTACGATTGCCTATACCACAGCAATCTTCAACAACGAATCATCAATCCAACTACGAACGCACTAAAAGTCTAAACTAATTAAGCTACTAAATCAAGCGTTTCCATCAACCCGTGGCTCTATCTGCAACGAAGTGCAAAAATATTTATAAAAAGCAACTTTTATATCCGATTTACCATTTTGGACTGCCTACGCTTTTTATTAGCCAAACACCGGGAGAATAAATTTCACACCATTGTTCAAGACGAATTTACTACTCAGCGACTAAAGGGGCCCTGCTCTTTGCCAGATTCGCCTTTAAGTCGAATGTGCTATTTTTACACCTGCTGCTGTCGGAACACCCCAGTCAACGAGTAGGTATTTACTAGGCAATATGAATAGGAATCACGGTGCAAAACAGAGGAGAATAGTGCTGCGAACTGTGGCTAATCTGCAGAATTAAAATTGTCTTCTGATCGCAATTGAATTAATTTCTTCTGAACACGTTCTGCTGTTTTTATTTTTATTTTGGGTGTGTTCAAGGTGTTGATGAACCATTAGAAATCTTCTCAGACCAACGAGCTGCGCTGTCTTGTTGAGTTCGATGTCCCGCGATGAGGTATGGTTTTTTTTTTAAACGATTCGATTTGGAAGGGAGTCTTATTTTTCAATTATTGTGGGAAGAGGTGTTGCATTTTTTGCCTCCTTAGGTGTTGAAGTCGAACGGTTTTTATTCAGTGTTCCCAGAGTCTGAAATGAAATGAAATTTTTAGTATATTAGTAACTTCTTTGTATCATATCTCACTTTTTACCAACTAGCACCAACACAGCTATTTTCTGTAACAATTTAATTTATTTGTACAGGCTCAATCGAATCAAATTTACAGAGCCAATTTCACATTTTTATGTACATCAATTATCTTAAAACTAAAGTTAGAGGGGTAGAACCGATTACTCGCGGTCGTCTCGAGGTTAATGGGACTAACTAATTAACGAAGGGAAGAGGAAGTGGGAATTAAAAGTATGGTTTATAAATCACGCATAGTTTTGCTTCTAAATCGTGTAAGCATAACTATACAACTTTTGACATAAACATTTTCGAGAAAAATAAAGCACACACACACATACAGGAATCAATAACTAATATCGAATTCGTTTTTGAACCTGGGTTGGAACTAGTTCCAACCTGCGATACCCGAACCTATTGTCAGTGCAAACCTCAATCCGATAAGAGTTACAGAAAAACACATAGACACTGATGTTTGACACACAACAAGCCAACCCAATTCTGATACCCGATCCAGTTTGGAACTGGATCAAAAACGAATTCGCTATAAGTCTAAACATATACACTTCCACTACACATCCATTATTGCAACATGTTTTGTTTTCATATTGGCACGTATTTAGTAGTGTGAATTTAATATATTTCTATAATTGCTTAGGTGCTCCATTAGTTCCATTTTTAGTATTTTTCTGTAGCTTCTTCGTAACGATTAGCAATAAGATTAATTAGTAAGAGCCTATCAATACGTCTACAGTCCCAATCCAGAACACCACCCTCTAAAATCACACTTCTGTTTCTTCCCGCTCTTTGTTCTTACACAACCCCGATTTCTTTTCACTTGCTTTCTTCACATTTCAACAGTTGCAATCAGATCACAGATCGTTTAGCTTTTAAAAGTATATTGATAATCAACTAAATAATTAATTTGAATGTTTAGTGGAAAGGAGCTGAAAAAAAATTACAGGAAAAAAACACGCCTGCTCGTGGCCAAGGCACACTACGTTTTTCTGTGTGACCGACCCGCCGACTGAGAACAAAAACTACCGCATTCCAAAACCGATGAAGTGTTGTCCGGTACAGGCAAACTTCGATATAACGTACATTTTGATTTCACACATGAACTTTATATCGAATTGTACGTTATATCGAAGCGCAATAAAAATCTAAAAAATTAAACTTGTTATATTTTGGTTTGTTGCTTTTCAAGCAAATTTATAAAATTTCAATAAATTATCCAATATGGAGTGCAAAACAACTATCATTTTCTTTTCTTTTTTCTCTGTATCTTTGATTTTTACTTTGTGGCTCGTTCATCTCTTCATCACTGCAAACCTTTTTGTGATTGTATGTCTCTTAGGTAACTTACTTACTTACAGTCAGGATAAAGATTGGGTGGCCTCTATTGTACTCAGAAATCAACTCCAAATCGTTCGGTCCATGGCTGTAATTTGCCAGCTTCGCCGTCTGCGGAGGGTGCGCAGGTCGACTTCCACTTGATCGACCCACCTCGACCGAGCCTCTTCTTCTTGTGTCGATCCGTTCGTCCTCAAGAGCCATTGTCACTGGACTATCGTCCAATATCCTTACGACGTCCCAAGCCCGCCGTAGTCGGCCGATTTTTGCAGAGTGGATGATGGTGGGTTCTCCCAGCAACCTGATGCTATTCGTAATTCATTAGCCTTCTCCACGTCCCGTCTTCCATCTGAATTTCACTGTAGATGGTACGCAGCACCTCCCGTTTGAATACATCTGGTGCACGTTGGTCCTTCACAAGCATAGTCCATGTTTCATGGCCGTAGAGGATTTTGTAGATGGTCAAACTCGTGGTGTTTTGTAGATCCACTTCGGTCAACTTCGTGGTACGGCGACCTCTATTCGATCGTAGCGTCCTTCGGAGCCCAAAGTAAACACGGTTTCCAGACATAATACGCTCTTTTATTTCACTGCTGGTGTCGTTGTTGGCGATCACCAATGAGCCCAGATATACGAACTCGTCGACAGTCTTGATTTCATCTCCGTCAATATGAGTTCGGGATGGGAGGCTAACATTGTCCTCTCGTGAGCCTCTTCCTTTCATGTATTTGTTTTCGACGCATAAATGACAGGTCCAATCCGGCTAGCTTTGACCTTAAGTCTGATGTACCTTTCCGCCATTGTCTCAAAGTTGCGTGCTACGATACCGATGTCGTCGGCGATGTTGGACGGACTTCCTGAAAATTGTACCACTCATGTCTATCTCCGCTCGTCGAATCACACGTTCCTTCTTCTTCTTCTTCTTCTTCTTCTTCTATGACATTTTAAAGCTTATTGCATCGCAATTAATGCCGGCTCTCAACTTAGTATTCTGATTGCACTTCCACAGTTATTAATTGAGAGCTTTTTAGCCGTCGCCGGTGGTGTAGTGGTAAGCGTGACTGCTACTTGGCACCGCAGTGGGTCTGAGTTCAATTCCAATCGATGTCGGTGGCATTTTCTGAGACGCAAAGTCTCTGGTCACTTCTTCCTTCAGAAAGGAAGTAAAGCCGTTGTTGCTGGCTCATGTGTGGATGAGTGCGATGTGTAGGATCTAGGTGGTGGAGTCGTCTTGCTGGCATCGGTGGTTGTCACCACGTGAAGAAATAAGCCGACGGAAAGTAATCGAATAAAAATAAATAATTGAGAGCTTTCGATGTCAGGCGTCAATACATGAATTTGAATATTGTGTGAAAAGAAAATAGTAACCTATGCCCAGGGAGCCGAGGAATTTTCCTTCATGACCGGAATGGGAATCAAACCCACAACCTCCAGCTTGACGAACCGTGCTCTTGTCACTGAGCTATCTGAGGTCACAACTTCCAAAGCAATGTTAAACAGCAAACACGAGAGCTCATCTGGAAAGGGTAGGTAGGAAAGCAAAAAGAAAAAAGGAAAAGAACCACGATGAACCACTTGAAGAAGGGGTGTTAAAAATGGCAAAGGGTAAATGCATCCTTCTTTTTGGGGAAATGCTCCTTAGATGCGTTTGCCCGGCATAATGCAATCGGAGGTATTAATCTTCTGGTTAGCGCTTGCCGGGTGTTTTGACGGGTCTTCAGTTTCTTCAAGATTGTATAGTTTTGACGGGTTTTAAGTTTCTGAATTTAAGAGTCGTCAAAACGAAATTAAGACCCGTCATAACGAAATTAAGACTTGTCCAAATGAAATTAAGACTCGTCAAAATGAAATTTAAACCCGTCAAAACTACCGCAAAGATTGCGGAGCGAAGCTCCGCTATACAATCTTGAAGAAACTTAAGACCAGTCAAAACACCCGGCAAGCGCAAACCAGAAGGTAAATACCTCCGATTGCATTATACCGGGCAAACGCATCTAAGGAGCATTTTTCCAAAGTTTAAGGAGCATTTCCCCAAAAAGAAGGGTGCATTTACACTGCTGCCATTCGACCTCGTTCCTGTGAATCCCGCTTCTCTTCTCTGAGAAATGACTCAAACCAATTTTTAATTTAGTTGTTATTTTCTTCATGTAACTGCAGAATATGGTCACCATGTAATTCCAAATCAAGCTATATTATTAAATCAAAAGAAAGATTACAGCGACCTTTCGAAATGTTTATTTAGTGTATTTGTATTCTTCGAAGTGCTTCACGTTTACGGAATACTTTAAACGCGTCAGACTTTTTACGGTAAACTTCGGAGAAGGAGGTGTCTGGGTAAATTACGTTTCAGTCTTTGAGTTCTCTATTTATGATTTCTTTTATCATTGTCCACTGATCAAACAGAACATTTTCATTAAGCTGAACTTCTACTGGTAACCCTGTACTTCTACTAATACTACCTTATATATCGCACCACTCAGGAACGGTTTTTAACAATACCCATCTGAACCCATTTGTTCAAGATTGCGCTTCCATTTCTCATTATATTCCAGTGAGGTGTCGTAGAAGTTTCTAACTGTTTTCGTTGACTTTACCTCTCACCCGAATCAATGACATTTTTAAGAATGGTGCGCACTTCACTAGTCAAAAACACGAACTGCGTAGATGTGAAAAGACTTGTAAACCTTTACTGCGAACTCTCTATATCAAACGGACGTCAATCAATAGCTGTCTGAAGACAGTTGTGTAATATCCCAAGTAACAATTTTAGTTTTATTCCAGCCGTATAGCACTCCTCTGGCTTTGTTGATAAAACTACATTCAAAACTGTTTTGTCTACCAACACCTCCTCTATGCTTAATTTAAGCCGAAATTTGAAATTTGTTCAAAATAGCCCACTCTATAGTTGGGGTGCAAACAAGTTAATACAACCTTTATAAGAACATAAAGATTTTGAAAATTTTCTAGTGAAAGATGTTATGACAACTTGAGAACCTTCATAAAACCTATTGGCTGCCATGAAAACCAGAATGTGGTTAAATGGCCACAGCTGTCAAACTTCACTGTGATATCGAGGTTGGTTTTTGTTGTTCTGCTTTGTTCGATTCTCTGATCTTCTGATGCATTTAGCAGTCAAAAAAAGGTCTAGTGTTGCGGAAAATTTTGTTTGATAGCAAAATATCCAAATCCAAATTATATGCGCAATTATTTTTAAGGTGAACATTGGCACGATAAGAGCCGAAAATTAATGCGCCTCGGAAATTATGCGAATTTACAATAACATAAATCAAATTAAATCAAATATATTCGTTAAATTTATCATGAATTTCCTGATAAAGGGCGATACGGTCAAAATTTGGTCAATATCAACTTGACGTATTTCTTTCAATTTTGAATTTAAAAAACCTGAACACCCCTCATTTTGAAGGTGTGTGTATGTAGAATGTTGCTCCTATTTTTATTTTGGAATTCACTCTTCAGTTGTCAAAATGCCGTCCAAGCAAGAAGAGCAGCGTATCAAAATTTTGCTCGCGCATCGCGAAAATCCGAGCTACTCGCACGCAAAGTTGGCAAAATCGCTAAAAGTTGCCAAATCAACCGTTACAAATGTAATTAAAGTGTTTGGGGAACGTTTGTCGACAGCCAGGAAGTCTGGATCGGGGGGAAATCGAAAACCGGAAGCCGCTGAGACGACAAAGAGAGTTGCCGATAGTTTCAAGCGAAACCCTAACCTATCTCTCCGAGATGCCGCAAATAAGCTGGGTGTATCGTCTACAACCGTGCATCGAGCCAAAAAACGAGCCGGACTATCGACTTACAAGAAGGTAGTGACTTCAAATCGCGATGATAAACAAAATACGACGGCCAAAGCGCGATCCCGGAGGCTGTACACGACGATGCTGACGAAGTTTGACTGCGTGGTAATGGACGACGAAACCTACGTCAAAGCCGACTACAAGCAGCTTCCGGGACAGGAGTTTTATACGGCAAAAGGAAGGGGAAAGGTAGCAGATATTTTCAAGCACACGAAACTGTCAAAGTTCGCAAAGAAATATCTGGTTTGGCAAGCCATCTGTACCTGTGGCTTGAAAAGCAGCATTTTCATAGCTTCCGGGACTGTCAACCAAGAAATTTACGTGAAAGAGTGTTTGAATAAACGTCTGCTGCCTTTCCTGAAGGAACACGGTTGTTCCGTACTGTTTTGGCCGGATTTGGCATCTTGCCATTACGGTAAAAAGGCCATGGAGTGGTACGCCGCCAACAACGTGCAGGTGGTTCCCAAGGACAAGAACCCTCCCAACACGCCAGAGCTCCCCCCAATTGAGAAATACTGGGCTATTGTCAAGCGGAACCTAAAGAAGACCAAAAAAACTGCTAAGGACGAGCAGCAGTTCAAGGCAAACTGGCTTTCTGCGGCGAAGAAGGTGGACAAGGTGGCTGTACAAAATCTGATGGCAGGGGTCAAGCGTAAGGCCCGGCAATTCGGATTTGGAAAAGCGGAAGCCTAACTGAATATTTTTCCTGAATTTTATACTAATTGAACTTGAAAAAGAAATTTAATTTGATTTTTTAAATAAACGATTTCACCGATTTACACGAGTTTTCCCTTGACCAAATTTTGACCGTATCACCCTTTAAGTGCTTTGAATTGGATGAGATTATTAAAAGAATGCCGAAATTAGTCTCCGATCTACAGTTTATTTGCAAACCATTGAAAATTTGATGCATTTATTTTTCCACATTTCAATAATTTCTTATATTTCAATATGGCGATTGGAAAAAATCACTTATTTGCCATAAAGCCAATTTTTCTGCGCAATGACTATTATAAAACTATTTGGTCTTATGGCGACTTCCTTCAATGCCAATTTGCCGTTCAATGCATTTACTGGAAGCAAAATGGTTTTAAAATGCCTTTTCAACTGACCATCATAAGATAAAATCAATGCGTCCTAAAACGGCAATTTAATACAGCAATTTACGAGTTCATAAAGTCTAAATAAAACCTTTGATAGGAGTAAAGGGAATTTAAGAAACTAGGTTTTAAGATCGTTGTAAACGAGATGTATAGGTTCTCATAAACCTGACTTAAATATAAAACCTATTGGCACCTCTTGGTGCTATAATAAAACCAAAAGGATTTCATGTGGCTTTCATAAAACTTTAATAAAACTTAATATAGCAGGATGGTGTTAGCAATGTTACTTGGGATATGCGCTCCACATCCGATGCTTTTAATCTTCCGCTAAAGCACACTTTCCAGTTTTCGCCAAACGTTATTTTTACCCTGCCCCTTGCATCCGCTAAAGTTGGTATTTGTGTTATCCGCATAAAAAGCAGCCATTTTGCTTCGCAAATTGAACCTGTTATGTTCAATTAGTCACAAACCCAATCAAACCCAAGATTAGAAATAAAACAAGTAAGCACGAATACCTGTTGCAAGTATCCGTTAACATCAATTTTGTTTTTCAATAATGGACAATGTATCTTTAATTTCAAACAATCAGATCTTCTTCAAGTATGTTTTTTTCAATTTTTGACAGCTTAAGAAAAAAATTCCAAAATTTTAGTTGCCACCCGTTATGTCGATAAATCTAACAACAGTAGATTCTAGTTGCTGAGAAATTCTGGATAACTGACAGTTACTCGCGAATTAAAGCACAAACAATTATTAGATGACAGAAAATCAGCTTAACGTGATACGCACAGAAAATAATAATTAATTTTAACAAGCGTGTAAAACTTTCCCTCGTTTAATTCCAAGCCAAAGGATGCGTAAACAACGAAATTGTTTGCAATCTTTCATGCGCCATACAACAATGTTTGCAATCTTTCATACAACAGGCTAGATTCAGGCGTTATCTGGCTTAAATTTACATGAAATATCCCATTATTTTCTGCCAAATCTATCATTCTCTTTATGTGCATTAGATAACGCAGAAAATTCAATGTTTCTTTTTATTGGTCGTTATTTCTTTAAATATTTATCTTAAAATAAGGTTTAAATAACAGATTTGAGCTTTAGAAATCACTGTTACAAAAAAAATGTCTTCTTTTGTCCTCTGCTTCTGGATGGAGAATGACAGGTAAGCAAGGGAAATTCTATTCGATAAATTTCAATGGAAGAAGATTTATATTCACACGATCGTGTAAAATCACATGAAACTGGAAGGTAAGCAAGAAGGAGGTAATGAAGGAAATGAAGTCGTTGAAGCTTAACTTGTTTACTCAATAGTTGATTGCTCGCGGGTTCTCGAAAAACTTGATTTTTTTCTGAACTTTTTAATCCCCACAGATAAAAAGAAACATTGAATTTTCTGCGTTATCTAATGCACATAAAGGGAATGCAAGATTTGGCAGAAAATAATGGGATATTTCATGTAAATTTAAGCCAGATAACGCCTGAATCTAGCCTGTTGTATGAAAGATTGCAAACATTGCTGTATGGCGCATGAAAGATTGCAAACAATTTCGTTGTTTACGGCTCCTTTGGCTTGGAATTTAACGAGGGGAAATTTTACACGCCTGTTGAAATTCATTATTTTTTTCTGTGCCGTTGATTCAAATAGCATGCCAAATAGCACAGAAAATAGGCAATTATTTAAATACAAAATGTATTTAAAAAATGTATTTTTTTAGCATATAAGAAAGCATCAATCAAATAAAGTAAAATTTAACGCGTTATTCTATACCTGACTGCAATTCAAATATTTTTCAGCGTTCCAATTATGTGCATGAAAAACAATTGAAAATTACAAATTTTTATTATCTGTGTAGAGTATTGAAATCCAGAACAAAATGCAACTCTACTGGTAGATAAGGAAATTTTAACAGTTATTCAACTCTCACCAACTGTATAATCGGCACATGACAAAATCCAAAACATAAAAACAAAGCCTTTACGAAAGTCAATGACTAAGCATTTACTGAAGATTGCAAATGAAAAAAGTGGCACAACATATGGACAACCTAACTGAATATGAAATAGCTCCGCGTGAAATAATCGTTCCGTACAACAAAAGAAGAAGAAGAAACATTAAAAAACAAAAACACCGACCCAGGAATAGGCAAATTATCGTTTCATTATCCACGAATCAGTCAGTCGCCAACAACAGCAGGACTCCCGACTGATCGTCCGACCGACCGGCCGACCGACCGACCGTCCGATTGCCATCCGCATCTGTTTTCGTCGCAGGCGACCTGTATGCAGTGGAAAGTTTCACGCAAGCTAAAACCAGAAGCCGGGTAAAATACAGAAACACAAACTGCTGACTCAAAGATGCTGCCCAAGAATACGCCGGGCCCAGAGCGAGAGCAATCTGTGGGTTGTGTATATCAACTCCTAGTTTCAACTCTATACACAAAGATTTCAATTATACAATTATATATAATTTCGTATAAATACGTACTTCTGTTTGTTCAAAGATGTTAATTGGAATTAGTTTCCGAAAAAAAAATACTCCAGCCTCTTCAACGAGACTTGGGTTTGGGAGAATAAGGGGTGAGAGGTTGAGAATAGATCAAGGAATAGCAGATAAAGGAATCGAAGGAGTAGAGCCAGAAAATGATGAGCCATATCGTTCTTACTCTCAGTCAGACGCAGCGCCTGTTAGTTGATGATCATGATTCGGCGGTTTTGAAACAGCTTTGAGCTTCCTCTGACTCTTGCGAAGATGTTGTTTAGCCAAAGTGGGGAACGGTTTCTAATGATGCCCACGGAAGAATAACTATTTTCAGCTGCACTAACAATGCTCATTCTAGGAAGCATATTTTTCGAGTAATTTTCATGTTATGAAGTTGACATTAAGTTGCTATCTGGCACTTGGATATTCCTGCAATGCCACAAATAGCAGAGAGTAATCTAGCGGAAGGAAAATGCTTCGGATTTTAATGTCCAAACTGTATGGAACGCTAGTTTATTTTAATCAGAGATGAACCGTTTCTGTTCGCAATCTTGAAGTTGCTGTTGCACAGAATGCATATATACAGCAGACTCACACAAGCCGGCCATTCTGTCCTGCAGTTTTCAATTTATTATTCATCTCGCCAGAGCATCGGCCGAAGAATTTTCATTTTTCCTTGTTTGTCTTTCCAATTACGTTTGATTTTTTCGCTCCGCTTACACTGACCATCTCCGTTCCGACCCGCGATCCTGGTTAGGCCGTCATGCTCAGGCTGAGGGAACACACATTTATTCCCTATAGCACACATCTCTGCACTATGGATGTGCTTCGGCTTGGGGAATCTACTTGTAACTTACCTCTCGGTGTCTTCTGGCTCACAAGGGCTCTAGCCGGGGCTCGTTTGCTATATTTGTATTTATATTTCTCTATTTGTTTACTTCTCTATTTGCTTCAATTATTTTGTGTGTACACGCTTTCTTTCGTGGCCCATGCCATTGCAGGTTGGAGTCACCGCCACCGTCATCGACGTCATCTATCCGTGGAATCATAGAGCAGCGAAGATGCAGCACTGCTATAACAAGACGAGCAAAGTTGTCTGCCTCCTTCTTTGCGGGGATTATCGTCGTTGAAATACTGTTGCATTTAATTTTACCGATGATTTGTTTTTCTTGAGGCTTCTCTTTTCGTGCATTGACTGCTGTCAGAACTTCGGAACAGATTGTTGTAGTTTCGTGATGGTTATTGAGGCGATGGGTGGGAAAACTTTTCGGGATTCAAAATCCTGTGTGGAAATATAAAAAATAACCCAAATCAATTCTGGCCACCGTTCAGTTGGAAAACTTTGAAAAAAACTTGATTCTTGGCTGCGGTTTCACCACGGGAATGAGTGCTTGTGCCAAAGCCGTTCTCTACCCAGTCTACAGAAAGTGCGTTTGATTTTTCATCCTACAAGCGATAGCATGAAAGCTAGACTGAATCCCACAAGCGTTAAAAAGTAAAATGTAAAATAGCTGCCTTCCGCACGGTAAGATGGGTTACCGTTCTAGTTGCTAGTTGACCATATTTGCTTGATTCGCATCGCACCGCATGTATTATAGTCGTCCGTTCGGATGCAGCGGCAGCACCAGCAGCGAAAAAAGAAGCTACCTCAACAATGTACCGGGCGCGTTCGATTCGGTTCCCCAGTTTGTCACCCTGGAACAAGATCAGTGAGGCGAAGTAAAGGGGGGCCTTGAATCGCCTTCCGATAGCAACGATCTCTGCTCTTGTTCGTCCTGCAGTTGCAGGCCGAAATCTTACCACGGCGTCGTCGTTCTCGGTGGCTCTCACTCTCAGAAAAGGAAGACGATGCGATGCGGTTGAATTTGCCGCATACCAGAAAGCTGTATATTTATGACCAAACCGGAGGAAAGGACACAACACGCGGGCAAACGAGCAAACCACTGAGTGGCACTGCTTTCTGCTGCCACGAGAAAGAATGGTGTCGTAGTGGAATTTTCCTTTTTCGTAGCTCACATCTTCGCAATCAGACTCTCGCTATCCCCTGAGCGACGAAATTCAACCAAAGTAGTTTCCTCTGCAAGTACATACGAGAAGATTTCGAATTCATTCAGCTTACAGAGGCACGACTTTTTGATTCAATTCGTGCGACATTCAACACCAATTGCGTCGAGAGATGATGCCGTGGCTCTGGCAACTGTTGCCTAGACCACTGGCATTCTTTCCTGCCCAGCATCGAGGGGTTTCCAGATATTATGCACTGGATGAATTAGATTCTAGCATTCGTAACGACGTGTTACGTTTCAACTCGTTCTTTTTTCTTAATCTGTTTGCTCTTATCATTTTCGGGGGTCTCTCGTACTGCATTGTGGTAAATGTTTAGGATGAGATTTCCTTCGTAGGGAAATCATGTTTTTCTTCTCTTGGCATTTTCGAGCTTCGTGCTTATTGCTGGTCTAGAATTATGTGTTTTCGATGCACTTTTACTGGCGTTGAGGAATCATCGCATTATGTTGTATTCTTTGCCCCGCTTCCGACACGCAAAACTCATAGACTAGACTGAGTAGGCCTTTAAAATTCCAACATCATTAATTCGCAAAATATTGATTTTCTACCAGCTTTCCTCGCCGTTGGAGGTAAGCGATCGTCTTAAGCTTTGGATAAAGTATGAACAAATAATTCCTTACTGCTCGAATTGTTTCTAAATTGGATGGGGAAGAGGCTTAGATAAGTCAGCTCTCCATTCCTCGATTTACTATATTTTGATATTTCTGCCTATCTCGATGATTTGAACAATTCCTTTAGATTGCCTCTAATCATCTAGCTAAACATATCACTATATTCTCTCTGTATCGATTTGTTTGTTGAAAGTCCCTAGTAAATATTCGAGAAGAAATTCCAAGTAGATGGAACTGCCATACGGGCGTTCCCGTTAACATTTCCAAAAATAATGGTGGCACTAGATTTGGTAAAATTGGTTCACCGTTTGTGGTGTTCGCATTATCCATCGTCGCCTCGCATCGGTTGCTCGGGTGATTAAAGGTAGCAAACATTGATCACAGCAAGCGCTTATTAAATGCAGCGAATAGAAAAGTTTGTTATTAAGTTACCGTCATAAAAAACAGAAAGATATTTTCAAAATTGTTTTCTTTCATATAAAAATAGGGTATGTGTCCCTTGACTCAGCCTAATATTCAAAGAACGATTAAATTTTTTATCATAACTTATAAAGTAATTGTGCTGGAAGCAATATTCAACTAGTTGTACACTTGCTAAGATAAGTTCAATAAGACGTTTGGTAGCATGTATCACGAAAAGTTACACAGCTCATTTTATAAAGCCAAAAACTTCCGAGGGATATGCATGTAATGTCGGTCTATAATCACTAAATTGGGTCTATTCGTGGATGCAACTTCGTCCCATTCGATAGATTTGTAATTAAATGTAGTCTTCGCACGATTTTTTTTGTCTAATTTTTGGATTTTAAGGGGTTGCCAGCTGTATTTGCTCTACCAACCAAAAATTTCACAAAACCAACTTTAATAAAACTGCTTAGAAACACTTAAGTGATTTCCACATATGAGTTATCGGTCATTCTATATCAAACTTATACTATACTATACACAGATTTTGTTTCTTTGGTTTGTGTTTAGATGAGCTATTTGTAAAACATACAGCCGAAACTCAAAGATTTTTTATTGAAAATTTTACCAGCAACAACATTTTTAATACGTTTTTCATACAACATGTCAAAGTTGGGAACATATGAAAAAATATGTTTCTAACATTGGGTCTACGGGTTTCTTATTAAATCTTTGTTATTTTATCTATATGAACAGTCAGTTTATAACGTGTGACTTTTTTTCTGTACACCTTGGCTGCATCACTCGGTTTATAAGTTCAATTTGTCCAAATTTAGATCATTCGAAGATCGTGTAGATAATCTGATCAGCTTAACCACGATGTCTTAAATGTTAGGGAAATCGAAAGTTACGCGGAAGTCAACAACTATAAATTGATTAATTATGTCTCAATGGCCTCAGGTGCAATTGGTCATTCTAATAGAAACATGATTTTGTTGATTATCGTCGAATTGATGACATATTTGGTACATAGGCCAAATGAAGGAGCTAGGCTAGCATTACATGCCGTTACCCTATAACTGTTTGTCGAAGAGAATAAATATAATCATGTGTCTTTTCTTCCAGTTTAGTAATAAATATACAGCCTAGTGGTGATGTGTGATGTGATGTGATAGGAACCTCCACCAATGCAGGACTTGCCATGGCGTACAGTTTCTCCTAATGGCAAGATCAAACTGTACATACCTGTAATCCTCACTATTCCGTTGTATGAAGGGCCAAAAACGGTGGTGTGGACCCGTTAGCAGAAGCACTTACACGAAACCCACGGAAAGGATAGAGAATCTCCTTCCAACGAAACGCTCTTATTACAGGGCATGTACAGTAAGCAATACACATTAGGATTTTCGTTTGGTGGTTTGTTAAAAATAGGGTTAGCAAACTCTCTGTAGACTGGAAAGATAATTAGTCCTTCGCTGATCTCGATCCGTTGATTTCCATCAAGGAAGGCATAATTGTCATCCATGACTTGGGCCAGATAACTACGAATCCCTCATCCAGCCTACACTTCGCCTGGCACCCTGTATTCCAAAATTCAACCGCATGCCATCTTCTTCCTTTTCTGAGAGTGAGAGCCACCGAGAACGACGACGCTTTCGGCCTGCATTGGTAGGACAATTAAGAGCAGAGATAGTTGCTATCGGAAGGCGATCAGGTCATAAACGTTAGGCCACCGTAGTTCAACGTCGGAGATACCTGACCGCTATATCAGGAACAGATCAGATCATCAGATCAGATCATCAAGAACCTGAGACGGCGGTGGTGATGCAGTGGTAAGCACGGTTGCTTCTTATCCCAGTCAGTCTAGTATCACTTCCAGTTGGCGCCGTTGGGATTTTCGGAGACGAAAAATCTTTTTTTGCCACACGTGCAAGCAATTTAAATCTTTCGTCACTACAGGCACAATCAACAAGGAGATCTATCAGAAAGAGTGTCTGCAGAAGCGATTGCTACCCTTCATCAAAAGTCACAAAGAAAAACCTTTGTTCTGGCCCGATTTGGCATCATGCCACTATGCTAAAACTGTGATGGAGTGGTACCAAGCAAATCAAGTGAACATTGTACCAAAAACCTCAAACCCGCCAAAATGCCCAGAGCTACGACCAATCGAGAGATATTGGGCTCTGATGAAGCGGAAGCTTTCTGGAAAGAAGCAAGGAATCAAAGACTTGATGACACTTCCAGCAAATTTGGACAAAGACGGCTTCTACGAAATTTATGTTTTATTCTTGTTTTGAGGTGTCCGGACTATTGCGGATACAGACCTTAAAGACGAAACAAAAACCAAGAACCTGTGTTGCCCTGACATATAAGAGAAGAAGAATGCGCGTTTTGTTTGCGAATTGTTACGCAAGTGGTTTAACCTCAACGGTGCTGGTTTTTCGAGAGCGTTCCAGATTTTTCGAAGCATGTTCAGGCGACAATGCAACGGCTAAATGTTGGCATAAACATTCAGCCACATTCATAAATCGACTGAGATTTCGGTGTTTGTTTTTTTTTTAAATTATTTATTCAAGAAAATGTTCGTCGTTGGTTAACGTCAAAACCTCATTTCTAACGAGCTTGTGAAGAAAAATCCACGGCAGCTTTCGATGGTTTGGCAAAACGATAGAGAAAGATTTGATTCTATGGCAACATAAAGGGTGTTACATCAAATCACGTTACATGCATTACGGAAAAAAACGCTGTTGAAATTTACCCATTAGGTATTTTCTCTTGAAAATTTGGATAGAGGTAGTTTAGAGTATTTTTTTTGTTGTATTTTTATCGCTGTAAGTTTTTCTAAAATTGGAAAAAAAGGTGTCACCCGAAAAGCAACGTCACGAATTG
This sequence comes from Aedes koreicus, assembly GCA_024533555.2. Lineage (NCBI taxonomy): Eukaryota > Metazoa > Arthropoda > Insecta > Diptera > Culicidae > Aedes > Aedes koreicus. The sequence goes on along the minus strand of JAHHFK020002494.1, from coordinate 156,195 downwards.
ATTTTGCGCAAGCACCTGGAAAATTTTCAACTCTCTTATCGGGGCATCGGAAAACAACTCGGAATCGTGCAGTCAACGAAGAGTCGTGTGGTTAAACGTTACTACGAAACTTTGAGCATCAAACGGAATGAGAAATATAGTCAGATTGGATGTTCTATTAGTGATCAGGATCACAAGCGTGTCGTGAAAACGTTTAAGCAGAATCCCAATGCTTCGGTCAGGGATGTGGCTAAAAATTTAAATCGGTCCAAGTTTTCGTTCAGAGAGCCAAGGACCGGGAGGGACTGCATGCGTACCAAGTGCAGAAGGTTCCAAATTGTGATGAACGGCAAAATACGGTGGGAAAGTCACGGCCCGGAAACTGTACACCCAGATGCTGACGAAGCCTCATTGTCTCATCATGGATGATGAGACTTACGTCAAGGTGAACTTCCGGCAGCTTCCGGGGCTATTGTTCTTCACCGCCCAGCACAAGTTTGATGTTCCGGAGGAAGTGAGGAAGCAGAAACTTTCAAAGTTTTGCCAAGAAATACATGATTTGGCAAACGATCTGCTCATGTGGCAAACGGAGTACACCGTTCGAGATCTACCTCAAGAAGTGTTGAAGCAACACGAGGGCCCTACAATCTTCTGACCGGATCAAGTTTCGTTCCACTATTCAAACGTTGTCCTGGAGTGGTACTAGGCTAACGGGATCACTTTCGTACCCAAGGACATGAACCCCTCCAACGCACCGGAACTAAGGCCCATCAAAAAAAGTTGGCTATTATGAAGCCGGCACAACGGAAGCACCCCAAGGAGGTTAAATCTGAGGAAGTTAATCGTAAGGTGCAAGCGTACGGTTATGGTATTGAAGTTTTTTTTTTAATAATAATCGTTTATTTGTACAGGCTCAATCGAATCAACTAATTTTCATATTTTTATACATCATTTATCTTAAAACTTAAGTTAGGAGGATAGAGCCGATTACTCGCGGCCGTCTCGAGGTTAATAGGAATTATAAATTACGGATGGGAAAGAGGGTGGGAATTTTAAGTATGGTTTACATGACACATTAAATTTAAATTCTAAATTATCTAAAAACTTATAACTATACAATTTATGGTTTTCTTTTGACTTGAACATTTTTTGAAAAAGAAAAAAAACACACACATACACACATACACAGATAAAAAAAAACTTATAGTAAACATACAGGTTAAGCTAACTACAATCTAAGGCTAATGTTAGTCAAAAACACATAAATGAGTTTCATGTACTCCAAATCACGTACAGCCAAAATATCTCGAATTGGCACATTGGGTTGTCTACCTCGAGCCCGAAGGAAATCACAAAGCTCAGATCTGACTCCACGATGCTCAACACAAACACAAAAAAAGAGCTCCGCCCCCCTATAGCCCTCCCCACCCCCCCAGAGATTGGTGTCGCCCCCCCCAACCCGGTAGAAATGAGCGTTCAAAGAAAAATGGTTGGACATGAGGCGAGACATGACACGAATTGTTGGCCATCCCTAGTTGGCTGCGCATCTCCACTATCCAGAAGGCCCCTCGGTTGATCGAGCAAGAAGAGCGAGAACAACTCTAATGCTGACGTTTGTGACGCCTTCCTGACAACAATAATTTGATAGCAGTATGTCATCGGCCGATAAGAGATGGGACAAAAAGAACAAAAGGTGATTGAAAGTGTACAGGATTAGTAGCGAATATTAGTGATAAATTAATTAATATATAAACTTAATGCTAGTTATTATCTAATGCTAAGTGAGTATATGAACCTGAAACCAACAGTGAACTTATAACTATCCTAATTCTAAGATCTTACAACTCTAGAGGGATTTAAGATTTACGTGCAGTCTAACCTAAATCTTATCTTAGAGAATCTAGAATCGTGGTAAGCAACCGAGATACAAATAGAATTTCTTCTTATCTAATGCTAAAGAAATTATTTACAGCAAATAAACAACCTGTTCTTAAAACTACTTATATTATAAATCTACAGTAAGGGGACTAAACGTAAGTACACATGCAACATAAACATATACCATATTATGAGCTAAACTTACATCTAGAACCTACACCTCCACCAATTGATCCACGACTTAAAATAGAATTTAGTATTACACGCACTTATATCTATAGACGATACACAAGCACACTTATAAACAATCTAAAAATATGTAACTATTTACAGGAAAATTATAATATCTCTATGAAACCCTCAAGACCGGGTTCGGATATTATTATTACGGAAGAAACCCCCTGTCCGTTTGTTGTCATTCGCAACACGAATGAAGTCTCGACCCACATCCATCCCTCCAAACCAAGATTTCTTCGACACCTTTGGGATGATAGAATGTTGCCATCGCCCCAAATCTCCTTTACTCCATTTATACTGCCAGCTGACGAGTGACTGTTGACGAAAAATAGGAAAAAATTCGTTGAAGGCGATTTGTCGATCACAAATATCGCCTTCCATAGCGCCCACTTTTGCAAGCGAGTCCGCTTTCTCATTGCCCGGAATTGAACAATGAGATGGGACCCATACAAAGGTGATAAAATAACGCGAAGATAAAGCACTTAGAAGCTCCTGTATTTTCATGAGAAAATACGAGAAGTGCTTTACCGGCCTCAATGAGCGAATAGCCTCTATAGAACTGAGACTATCCGTGAAAATCCGTAGTACTGATCCGGTATTAATGAGGCAACCATTTCTAGCGTAAAGTGTATTGCCGCTAAGTCAGCGACATATACGGAACAAGGAGCGTGAAGTTTACGATTGGCGCTATAAATTTCGTTAAATATACCAAAGCCTGCTGACTCCTCTATCAATGATCCGTCAGTGAAGAACGATTTAGTGGAATCAACTTGGCCAAACTTGGCAGCAAATATTACCGGAGCAATCATAGGACGATGATGCTCTGGGATTCCATGAAGCTCCTGCTTCATGGATAAATCAAAATGAACCGAATTGTCGAAATCGGAGAAGCAAACACGATTGGAAACGTTCGGCGAAGGGCTGACATCCTGTGTTATGTACAAATGGTACAAGGTCATGAAGCGGGTTTGAGTATTCAACTCAAGGAGCTTCTCAAAATTTTCGATCATCTGGGGGTTCATAACTTCACACCTGGTGAGGAGCCGGAGAGATAATTCTGAAAACCGATCCGAGAGTGGCAACATGCCAGCCAGCACATATGCCAGCCAGTGATGAAAAGAAAAAGGACAAAAACTTATGTACAGGCAGCCGACATGCTGCCATGTGTTCGAAGCCAACATCTCAGGCACCACAAATGTCAAAAATGGATGCCTGAGAAAATCCGCATGAAAATAAGGAAAATTCACTGCATACTCTTACGATCAGGGCCTTGCAGTTTCAAGTTCCAAAATGAACTCGATTATTTATTTCTTTAACGCACACTGTACAGTGCATCATTTAGATCATGCATCATCATATAGTGGCGGGTCAGTATGAAACAAGAGGCAAGACAGCTCCGAATATCGAGCAAATTTCAAGTTGATTTGAGGCATCTCGAGTAACTCACGTTACTCTGTGAGTAAGATCACCTTCATATACTTTTTTTTTTGCATAATTTTTCCATAGTGACATTAGGAGACGGTGCCGAAGAAGTACAATTATCACCAGCGAATACAAGACTTTTTTCGCCAAAATGGATCTACTTGTATGTCCGTTTTTATCACCACTCGTTTAACGAAATTATTTTGAAGCACTCTTTCACAAAAAATCAGCATCACTGCAATTGTTCACGCGTTTGCCCTACTTTTCCACATATTGCTCCGGTAGAGATTATTTTGCATAATTTCTTGACTTCACTCTTCACTGCCCGAGTTCAGGTTTATACATGGCAATACATTGTATGTCAATAAAAATATAGACAACAACAAAATTGGCAGCATAGAAAATATCGATGAACTCGATCAAATTTTGAGGTACATCGAGTTACTCGAGAGCAACACCGTGCATTAAAGTTACTCAAAGCAGACCCGTCTCATCCCTTGGCATGAAACGAATATGAAAATGAAAGACAGTTAGAACGAACTACACGCCTTTCTCCACGTTTAACTGTAAAGGCTTTCGATGCTCGAATTAAAGCAGTCTCAGTATGCCACTCCAGTGGCGATCATTGTTGCTAGTTTGTTGCGAGGCAACTCGGTGTAGATAGAAAATTGAACGTCAATTGTTTCTTCGTCGCTCCGATTTTGTCGATTGGTGCTGATATTGTGACGCCCTGCTTACGGTATATCAACGCCAATGGTAGAATATTGTGACCAAAACATGGGAAACTCAGAAAATCAACTTTAATACTGTCGGAAGTGTTTGGAAAACGTGAACAACTAGAAAAAAAACTTTTCAACCGATTACTTTGACCGACCGTCTTCGATCACTAGTTTGTTTACAAATTTTAACTGTCAGTGGGGTCGGTGACTCGGAGCTGCGGAGCGATGTTAGCTCTTCAAGGCAAGGCAAATAGGATAGGGGTGCCAAGTTCTAGTGAGCATTCAAAGCATGGCCGCCATTTTGTTCCAAATCAATGTTTTTTTATTTTTCTATACGGGATGAACTTGATGAGATATTCGTCATGAGTAGAGAGGCATCAAAATTTGTAGCCAAACGGCTTTCCTGGGATGAATTGCTTCATACAGTTCCTTTCGTACTAATGCTCCATAGCTTCGTCGATAGCGAAATGTTTTCCACGTGGTTGTCCATTTTCGGAAACTTGTCATTCGTACGTTTAATCAAAGGTTGAACCTTGTACAATTTGTCGGACCTATATTTATGTAAGTTGCCGTTGATATGAAAATATTTCAAAATTGTCCAGAATTAATTCCTCGGCATAGCGTTGGCAATCAACATACTGTACGTATCTATTTCAGCTTCCCAGTAGAACCGGTAGAACTGGGTACTTTTGCATATCCAGAAGCGACCACAATTCCTAGACATTTGTACATTTCCGGTACAGTCACATGAAATCATTTATCTCCTTTTAGCAGTGCGTACTTATTTGTCTCTGTGGTGATTAGTCCAACATAAGTCCAAAATCTGCGTAGCGGTCATGCCCCTCTACAGGCGTATTTCGCAGACAGAGACTTGGAGTTGAAATAAAAGGGGAAGGATCAGGAATATTTGCGGCGGAAAGCGAAGAGATCGTCGATAGATGTGGGTGATTCAACATTTAAACCCAAGAGCTACGTAGAGTTATCCAGCGGAAAACCAAAAATATCGCTCATCTTAAGAAGATTGCTAACTCCAACGTGCCAGCGGAATCACCACCAGCATCACACGATGTTGCGTGAGCAGGGCTCTGAGGACGAATTCAATTGTTTTGAGCAAGATGAGCTATTCAAAGTAATCGTAACTCCGCGCCAGGGACGAATATAGAAAAGGCCAGCCAAATTTGAAGATTATCAGTTGCAAAATTCTATTTGCATCTGTAGCGAGGGTAGTTTAAGTTTAGCAGCAGCAATCTTGCAGTATGGGCCTGGAAAAGGACTATGATTCATTGATTGGTATTTGAGCGTGTAAAATAAAGAGAATATTGATTCAGTTCTAATTAATTGCGTGTTTATTGAATTGCGTTAAGTACAGGATATCACAACATAACATGAAAGCTACCATGAATTTCAAACGAGGGGAAATTTTACGCGCCTGAAATTCATTATTTTTTTCTGTGAATATTAATTATTTCTTCAAAGCTTATCAGTTCAAACCCTGATCATAATCACCAAAATGATTTCACCTTGGGGGCCGTTGACCCCCAAACAGTATCCTTCGTGTCCAATAGCGATGGAATCTCTAGCCGTTCTAGCCGAGCCATAAATCAACGTTTTCATCCAGTGACTTCAATGACAGCCAGCCAAAACCAGCAAGCGACGAACCCTCTTTTCGCGGGCAGCAAAACTTCTTCACCGACCATATGTCATTTCATTCACGTCACTTCGCAGATAATGATTTATGATTGATCAATAAAGTTTGCTAATTTTTTCTTCTTCTTTTTCCGTTTAACTTTACAGATATTTTAGCTGATTAGTGTTTTTGTTGCTGCCCCTCTCGTACGGGCGGCGAGTACCGAGAGCACAACTTCTTCCCTCATAGCGCCATCGCGCTCCGATCATTGCCGCCAGCAACAGGTCATCTCTACTCGCGGCTGGTCCGGGAGAGAAATTCGGCCGTGGACGAAAGTGGCGGCAACGGGGAGAAGCTGCCTGCGTGTGCTTGAACCCACCTCACCCGGGCGAAAGAGGCAAACAAATTTGGTTACCTCCATCGGAATAGACATCATTCTCCAGATTGAAGGCGCATGTGTGAGTGTATGTGTAAATCTGGCACAGCAAAATAGCGCAATCCAGATCTAGCTCGCCAGATCTAATAAGTCGAAAAATTAAGCATTGTTAGTGGAAAACATACTTGTGTATAAATTGTGTCTAATTTGGTGCAGAATTTCGAGTGAGAATAGCGCATACAAGTGCCAAGCCAGAATCTGATATTCATAGATACCACAAACGAGTCCGGAATGTGAGCAGTGACTAGCAGCAGCAGCAGCAGCGGAATAAAACGCGTAGAAACGAAGTGTAAGGGAAAAGTGAAAAAAAAATCTGACTATTTTTCAAGAAGAAATCCGAGAAAACTGAGCCAACAACAGCAACAGCGAACAAGAGTGAAAAGACGAAAATGAAGAACCGAAGCGTAATGAATAGAGTAGAATGGGATGGAAATGTGGGCACCCGGGAGTGTTCACAGAGGGAGGGCAACCGGTTGGTGAGGTCTCTAGCGGGCGAGGAATTTGGCTCTAAGGAATTGTGTAAGAAGAGGATCGAAAGCAAAACAGAGACTCTCTGACCGGGGCAGTGAGCGTGTTGTGCTGCGGGCCTATGGGTGTAGTTGTACGGGGACGGGTCCATTGCGGCCATATTAAATACCTTTTGGGAAGTGTTGCTGGATTGGTGGTACTTTGGTGGATTTTTTTTTATCGAAATATTCTCAACTGGAACAAAACGTCAGTCAGAGAAATGATCACTTAAATTGTGAAAACAATTGATCAAACATTACGACAACGTTGTTCGCACATCATTTCGTACGTGCCTGGCTGATTTCGCTCATGAAACTCACATGTTGACCACCAGAAGGGTCCCATCAGACAGTGTTAATTTATCAAATTAGTGTTGGTAGAGCAGCTCCTCATGAGCAGTGTCGTTGTCGCTGTTGTTGTTCAACTGCTGAATAATTAAACAGCCGACGATGGAGTTGCTCGCTCACACATGCACATGTGGTTTTGGGTGGAGGATGGAAAATCTCTTCGAAGTGGAAAGCTGAGAGCCAGCGCAACAGCAGTGGGCAAAAAGTGGGCAATTGTAGGGTCGATTGGGACCGGGGATGGATGGAAACAAGTCGTCGTCGTTGTCGTGAGCTTCGATGAGCGACCGGGCTTCAGTGGGAGAGAAAGAGAGAGTGAGAAGTATGTAGTATAATATGCATCATAAAACCGGGTTCTCCAACCGGGCGAATGCTCGTCGGCTATGTGGGGCGAATGGGGGAAAGGGACCATAAGTGCGGGCACAAGTTGGGATGTAGGGAAGACGATGGATGCTGGATCGTATTTTGTATATTAATAATATGATGATGCAGTAAATACTTGCATTGCTTAATATAGAATTGTTGGTTCGAGGCATTGGGCAGATGAATTATTTTTGACAATAGTGGGTGATCAACTAGTCCAGTTGAAATATCACCCCGGACAAGGACGAATGACCCAAAAATGATGAAAAGCCGACGGTTAATATCAAGGCAACCTTAAAATACAATCCAGCTAAATCTGCACGAATTGGAGTTTTGACAAAACATTATCCTCATGATCAAGGAAATCACTGAGTTTTAAAATCAATATTTGTTTGCGTGAAATTTGGTGCTTTGTTTTCAATGCATTTCATCACTCGGGTATAGATTATTTGGAAATTTTCTAAACGCAATACTACCTATGGTAAGGAACAGTTTAAGTTCTCCGGGAGCCCATCCCAAGCACGATAGCTTACAGTGCTAATTTATTGCAGCATGGTGCTTCATCTAGTGAAACATAATACTGCAACAATTGAGCGTTATCGGTCAATGTTTACCCCATGCCTGGAATAGGGTCCCGAGGAGCTGAAGCCATTCGCTACCATAGCCATTTCCTACCACCCTATGTCCTTTTAATAATTTATTGCTAAGACTGTTTCTCACCTTGTGGTTTTTTTTTATAGGATTATTCAAGTGCATATTCAAGTTAAATTATTTATTTTACTTAACAGCCTGGCAAGTTTAGGCATTTATTACTGCCGCTCTTAGCAAGTCGGAGCTATTTGTGTTTTGCGTATTTCAAATATCTTAAATGAAGATTTCCAATGGAAATGGTAGCTTATCACCTATACTTTCATAATATTGAATAACATTTTAAAAAATATATTGAAAACCATTGGAAAATAGAAAAAGTGATTGCAGTGATTGTGATTGTCTGATTGCATAAGAAGCTTTAATAAGATGCAAACTTCAAACCGGTTTTTCTGGGCTAGATGATTTGTGTTATAGGACTTGCCATGAGTGGCAGTATTATGGACTACCAGGATGGAGATAATGGAGAGTATCACTTATGTCAATTGGTTTCATTTTCCATGCGGACTTTCCCAAAGTATTGTACGGTAGATGAGGTAAATTCTCCAAGATGGCATTAATGGCCGCAACTTTAGCATGACAGGTATAGTTAGACAAGCAACACAAAACTGACATTATTGGTTACTTGATTATGACTTAATTGAGTTGCATTTAAGTAACTTTAACTGATCTGCAACAAGTGTGTTGCTAGGGTTAGTAACTCGTTCTGTAGGAATTCTCCGAATTCAGAAGAATGGTGTGAATATCAATGAGTAATACAAACCAAATCAGTTTTGAAGAAGCTATTTGAAGAAACTGGTAACTCACAAGACTTAAGAGAAGACTTAAATTAATTGAGAATTTTATTCAAATTTTATTGAAAACATTTAACATAGTTTGCCAAGTGTCAATTATGGTTTCCGAATTCCTTAATAGTTTTTTGATTTTATTTTTGAAACGAACCACAAGTCTTAAACTACTAGTTTCGAATCAAATCTTCTGAATTTGTTTCTGAGATTCCAGGAGGCTTGGGAAATTTTAAATGCTAGCTACCATTCTGAGACCACTTGTCAAATGCAATTTATGATATATTGCTAAGAATGTTTTTGAATGATTCTAAAAAAATTCTTTTGAATATTTTGGTTCAGCTCGAAAATCACATTTCTTAGCAATTCCGATAACATTAAATAAATCAAAACATGCCATATTAGTCACGCAAAGCTTAAACAAAGCAAGTATATATATGTGTGTGTATGTGAGTGTGTGTGTCTTAACAATCAATCTCCCACTGACCGGCAGTGCTTTTATGGATGAAACTTGTCAACTTGCCTTTCTTCGGTTATTTATATGTGATCACTATGTGCAAACATTTTTAGCTCTGGAGATTGAAGGTAACAGCTCTATTGAATATCCAACGACCCATTTCAAGAATGCCTGTTCATACACGTACATTCTGAGGTCATCTTCAAATGGATATGTGAAGAGTTTTCACACTTCCAGAATCAAAAATGGAAATTATTGATCCTGGCGTGTATATAGTTAAGGTATATTTTTGATAATATAAAACGACCTCACCAATGTTCCTTATCTGATGCTGGAAATCTCGTCCGGACGCGGGAGCGGGTCACTAAAAACACAAAAAATGGGAAAAAACAATCCATCTCAAGAAACATGACCATAACACACTATGAGAGGGATTACATTCACAACGTCCTACGCAAAGCACACGGAAAAACTATAATTTCACCATTTATTTTGGTTGAATGAAGGAATATTTTTTTATTTTATTTCCTCGAAAACGACGTAGCAAAAGCAAAGCACGTCATTTTCAAAGCACGGCTTGCTGCGATCAGCTTAAAAAAAGCAAGTATATATTATAAAAGTATTTCTTAAATCAGGGTGGTCATGACCTTGTGAAATCTTTGCAGTATCCTTCAAAAATTCGAAGTAGCGATGCAAATTGGCCATGACCGCACCCATCTTTAGATTCTAGCAACGTTCACCTTGCACTTATCTTGAACATTTTCATTTCCTTAGCGGTTTAACATTCTAAACCTGGGCGCTACTTGAAATCCGCCTTGACGCATGTTTCATCGTCCATTATGACGTAACCAAAATGGCAGCAGGGTAAATGCACCCTTCTTTTTGGGGAAATGCTCCTTAAACTTTGGAAAAATGATTCTTAGTTGCGTTTGCCCGGTATAATGCAATCGGAGGTATTTACCTTCTGGTTAGCGCTTGCCGATTGTTTTGACGGGTCTTAAGTTTCTTCAAGATTGTATAGCGGAGCTTCGCTCCGCAATTTTCGAGGTTGTTTTGACGGGTTTAAATTTCATTTTAACGAGTCTTAATTTCATTTTGAAGAGTCTTAATTTCGTTTTGACGGGTCTTGAATTCATAAACTTAAAACCCGTCAAAACTATACAATCTTGAAGAAACTGAAAACCCATCAAAACACCCGGCAAGCGCTAACCAGAAGGTTAATACCTCCGATTGCATTATACCGGGCAAACGCATCTAAGGAGCATCTTTCCAAAGTTTAAGGAGCATTTCCCGAAAAAGAAGGGTGCATTTACCCTTTGCCAATCAAAATTGACAATTGTCGTGTAACGCTTGCATTAAAATAAGAGACAATTTTCGAATGGCTGAATATAATAAAACGACAAAAGATGTCAAAACGAAACAAATTTTCATTGGTTCCTATATTACGAGGGCTATATGATAATTACCTGTGTTAGGCAAGAAAACACATTTTTTTAGATCCTGGTGAGTGTGAGCTTTTTATTGGAATACCTGTAACTAGAATTTTTTTACCCTTTTGTTTTTGTTTCTCAAAATAGTCTTCTTTCAACTCGATACAGGGATATTCCAACTTTTTTAAGCCATCCAAAATATATGATTTGCCGAATTCCACAAAATAGGCCTCTATTGCGGCAATGAATTCCTCGTTGGACGTGAAGCGCTTTCCACCATGCCATTTTTTCATATTTGTAAACAAAAATACATCTCATTGGGCCAAATCTGGAGAATACGATGAATGAGGCAGCAATTCGTAGCGTAATTCGACCAGTTTTGCTGTGGCGATTGCTGATGAGTGCGCTGGTGCGTTGTCATGGTGGAAAAGCACTTTTTTGGGGTCGTTTTTCTTCAATTCAGCATCGAATTCGGTCCAATAAATCAGCATAGTACTGCCCCGTGATTGTCTTTCCCTTCTCCAAATAGTCGGAAAAGATGCCTCGCAAATCCAAAAAAAGGTTCCCATGACTTTTCCGGCCGATGGAACCGTTTTCGCCTTCCTTGGAGCAGATTCGCCGGGGCAAGTCCACTGTTTTGACTGTTCTTTCATTTCAGGCGTAAAGTGATGGATCCATGTTTCGTCAACAGTCACGAAACGCCGTAGAAACTCTTTCGTATTGCGCTTAAAAATGTCCAAACAGTGCTCTGAAGTTGTCATGTGATTTCGTTTTTGCTCCTCTGTGAGCAAACGCGGCACCCATCTCGCCGATAGTTTTCTCATGCCTAATTTTTCGTCAAGGATATTTTGTTTGCGGTCAATTGAGATGTCTACAATGTCAGCAGCGGCAGTTCTCTACGGCCACGAAACATGGACATTGCTAGTGAAGAACCAACGCGTCCTTTGGTGTCTTTGAACGGAAGGTGCTGCGTACGATCTACGGTGGAGTGCAGATGGAAGAAGGAACGTGGAGGAGGCGAATGAACCACGAATTGCATCAGTTGCTGGGAGAACCTCCCATCATACACATCGCAAATATCGGTCGACTACGATGGGCTGGGCATGTCGTAAGAATGTCGGACGATAGCTTTGTGAAAATGGTTCTCGAAAACGAACCGACAGGTACAAGAAGTAGAGGTGCGCAACGAGCAAGTAAAGGCTGGCGAAGTACAGCCATGGACCGATCACAATGGAGACAGCTTCTGTGTACAGCAGAGGCCACACCGGTCTTAGTCTGATTGGATGATGGATGGATGACAATGTCAGCAATCTTTCTGATCTTCACCCGGTGGTCTGCTAACACGATATCATGAATTTTTTAAATCCTATCCTCAGTGATTGAGGTGACAATCGGACGGCCTGGACGCTCTTCATCAAAAACGGATGTTTGGCCAGGCTTGAATTCATTGAACCAATATCTGATGGTAATTATCGAAGGTGCACGGTCCTTTGAAACGGCATTCAACTTCACTTCGATTTCCTGACCCGTCTTCTCATCAAAAAAAGAAAAAAGAAAGCGAATCATTGATCAATATTGCTCTTCCTCCATGGTTACAAACAAAAACAAACTTAACAACTTTCAACAGCTATCAAAACTAAATCTCTCGATAAATCTGTCTGAAATTTTGACAGCTACCCAACAAACATCCATGTTGGATAACTGTTTGTTCAAACGAATTTGGAGAAATTGTTCAGCTTTTTCTTCTAGAAAGCTGAATAACTTCTCCAGATTTGTTTGAACAATCGGTTATTCAACACTGATGTTGGTTGGGTATTGTTTAAAATATGGCGTTGAATGATGCCATACACATTTTGCGTCAGTGATGCCATCAGTTGCTAAACACGGGTAATTATCATACAGCCCTCGTAATCCATGATTTTACAAAAATGACTCCACTCCCTGTCGGGCGGCTTTACGGCTGTTGGCCGGAACTTTGGCCATATCCGTCGAAGAGAAAAATGTTGACATATTCTTGAACTCTCTGGCCGTCATTTTGATCTGTTCCATTACGGTTTTCACCACGAAATTGTTCGAATAGATCCTCCGCTTCACGTTCACTCAGACATTTGTAATCGCAGCTGATCCACGTTGGAGGGGTTGGCATTCTTTGGGGACGAGTGGGATCTTCAAAACCGCCATCTCCTCCAGCGACCGCTTCGCATAATGTGCCAGCCAGAATACGACGTCGTCCTTCGGCTGGTGTTTTTTTTAAAATGAAGGCCGCCATTCGCTTAGCGTAAGTCCCGAAGAAAAGAAAAGCGGCGTTGACATCTCCTTCTCATTGATAGTCAGCCACAAGATTACCTTCTTTGGGAACATCGTGTGGGACTTCACGTTGCTGCACGTCATCTGGGGGACGTGAAATAGCCGGTACCCTGCCAGTCATTGCCATACCGTAGTAACAAATCAATTGGAATGAATCAATTGTGACTCAATTAAGACACAATCAAGTTATTGCAACCAGTTTTGACCATTGCGTGCTGCTTGGATATAGCGTCGTCTATTATCGCAACCACGTTGCGCTTCGTAAGGAAGACATCCTTGACGATAATCTTCAGCCGCTGCTTCTGAGTGCCCGCTTGCGCTTCCGACACAGCGGGCCTCGATTTCTGTTTCCTCATGACGATATCCATGCTGGTCAAATATTTTTACATGCTGGCCGGCCGCACTGACCTCACGAAGGCACGGAAGAATACCGCCACCTTGCCTTCCGTCTTCCGCTTCAGCGCTTGCTGCACCTTCCGGTCACACAAAACCGTCGGACGGTTGAAACTCGGCTTGCACTCGATGCTCGCACCTTTCTCCAGGAATATGGCCTGGAATATGGAATATTCTCCAGGTATTTTGTATATGGCCGCTTGGCTGTATCACGCTGACATTAAGTGCGGCACGTTGACGAACTGATCCGACGAACTGATAGAGCTATCATTTTTTTTCTGTATAAAGATGGTAGTCGAATTCAACAGACAAAAATGATCACCAAAAATTCATTGTAATTCGGATATTTTTGAAACTCTCATAGAATAAATAAACACATATTAGCTATGTTTTTGCAAAAATGGTTTATTCAACCTCTTCTCCTAGGCTAAATGCACGCCCCTTCATCTACTCTTTCTTCAAATCCTTGTCGTTTATAAAGACCTTTCCTGTTTCCCGAAGCTTGCCCTTCATAATCGCCCATAATTTTTCTATTGGGCGAAGTTTTGGGGAGTTTGGCGGATTTGCCTCCTTCGGCACAAAAAAAAAACTTCGTTGGCTTCGTACCACTCCATCACCAGTTTCACGTAATGGCACGATGCCAGCCGGCCAAAACAGAGTGTCACCTTCGTGGGACGGAAGGGCAGCAGGCGCATTTGGAGGCATTCTTCTTTATACATTTGGCCGTTGATAGTGCCGGTCTTTATGTACGGCTTGCTGAATTTGTCACTCCCACAGATCGCCATATCAAGTACTTCTTGGCTAATTTGTCGACCTTCTTCTTCCACAGCTTCTCCGGAACATCCAGGCGGGACTTGCTGACGAAAAACTCCAGGCCGAGGATCTGCTTGGCGTCCGCTTTAATGTACGTCTCGTCGTCCTTTCCGATGCATTTTGGCTGCACCAACCACTCGTGGTACAGCTTCCTGGCGCGGGATTTGGCCACCGTAGTCCGGCCCACTTAATTGTCTGCTGGATGAACCAGACGGGAGAATTGACCTTTTCGGCGTCCCGAATCGAATGGTTCGGATTGCGCTTGAAGTAATCCCTCACCTTCCTTGTGTTCACGGGGTCGATCGTCTTCGCTTTTCTGGGTTTCCTTGAACGATTTTACTACACGGGGCCAGGTCGAATTGTCGATTTCCAACTGTTTCGTGATCCACCTGTGGGACCTGTGGCCTGGGTTTTCCATGACCGAGCCTAAATTTGTTTGCCGAAGCACTTCTGCTTTGAAAACCTCCTCGATAACCGATTGACAGATTGTGACGAAATTTTGCACATGCACATAACACTTTAAACTAGTTTTACCCAAAATTTCATCAACTTTACTCATACAATAAAAAGTTATACACAAAAAAGAATGTGTTGCCTTTTTTTCGAGTACAATCTTTTTATTAGAAAATAGACTCAGAACAGTCTAAGGAAGTTCCTTAGGTTTAATTGGATGTCCTTCCCAGATGGTTTTTTGGTTGTTTTCAGGGGCAAATACTCATCTTAGAGAAAATTGCTAGAACAAAAATTGTTGCTTACAACTTTAGGTTATGAATTTCTTAAAGATTTTGTTTTGTTTTAAATCAATCGTTTGTCAATTGTTCTTTAATGGTGACTTGAATGAGGGCCGAAGAATACATATTAGTTCTATTAATGAATATCTGGAAGCCTTAATAGCCTTAATAAGTATTGACTAATCAATGGTTGATACGCAAACATTAGGTGGGCCAAAAAGCGGTAGATCACTTGTGCTACCATGGACAAGTGTAGGTTGATAGCTTTTTTTTTTTTTTTTTTTTAAATCCATTTACTGGAAAGCTTTAACTTTTGAGCACTCACGCTGTTTTACTTTGTAAAACACATGTAGATTTTCTCTTACCATTCTGATGCAGAAGCACCTATTGATGTAGAACCAACGTGTATTCCTTGATTACAGAAATTCCTAAAAGTGCGTGGTAGAATGCGATATTGCGAGACGGGTCCGCGTAAATAAAATACGCAGTGTATCGAGTTTGATATAACTGGTTCCAACTTGGTTTATCTCGTAATCTCGACCACCTAGACGGCTTCTATCTTTGACAAAAAGGGGCCCAGTAGATCAAGGCCTTTTCATTGGTGACTATTACTTAAGAATTGTATCAATGTAAATTTCTTAAAAATGCTTTATCTTTAGATTCTGACCAAATTGATGGTTTCAGTCTGCGACAAAGTTGTTCAGCCGGTCAAGTTCTTTTGATTGATGAACAGAAGTTCAGAATTGTCTCAATACGAGGCGCTAGTGTATAAATAAATCTCCCGAATATGCTGTATATTGAGGACCCTGGCCATATAAAACGTTCCTGTCTTCGATACAGGTGTTCAGTGGGCCATGGCCTTTTCATTGGTGATAAATATTTCTGAATTCTCTCGCTACCCGGTGCTAGTGCACAAGTGAGTTTCCTGAACATAATGCTCTGTTTATCCTGTACATATTGAAGTTACCTGTCTTCGACAAAGTTGTTCAGTAGTTCAGCGCCAATAGTTTGATGAAAGAAGTTCAGATTTTTTTCTTTGTACTATACTTTTTATCTCCGTCAGTTTTCTTCGTCTGTTGCTATGGGTGGGAACAGAGATATGAAAATAGATTAAAATCTACAGCATCAGGAATGAAAAGGTATTGACCTTGAATAACTTTTTAATGGTCCTTTTAATGGTCAAAATTACAAATAACAGCTTGGTCAGGAAACTTAATTACACAACAGTGCCGCGTAGCGGAAAGAATTTGAACTGCTGGTCATCAATTTAAAGGTCTAGTTCCACTGAACGACTTTTTCGAAGACAACATATTTTCAAATGATCAAGATCCCCTTCCCCCAAGCAACACACAAAACATCTCTTTAGAATGATTTATAATTGTTTGTATTATAAAAGGATTTTAAACGTATGGCAAAACATGTCAAGCTGGGAGCGGTTTCTATCTCTCGTATTCCATATCACTCTGACTAACGGTCAAGCTAAAATACTTTTTTTCACTGCTGCAAGTGCTTAATTCTTTATTTTTGTTCTTAAAAATATGGTTCTATACATTAATAAAACATAAACAGGACAAGATTTTATGGGCAGTTCTATAAAATGTTGAAATTACATTACACCAACCATGTTTTGCAAAACGTGTTTTTTTTTCCATAACGATGAATTTGTTGTACAAAAGATTGTGGTTTCACTGCCAACGGGAAGAAGATCATAGATACTCGTCAAGGGCTAGTGTTCAAATCCCACGCTTGGCGATGTTATATTTTTGTATGAGGATAATTTTTTTCCATTTTATGTTTTATAAGGCTTCACTTTTTGCGCTTTTTACGTAATATAAAAGTATGAAATAAAGTATTATACACTTAGATTTATAACCTGTTTTTGTTATTTAACAGTACTTTCAACTTGTTTAATACAAGCTGTGTTGCTTGGGCCAGGTATGGCACCTTCTGGAAATAAATTGGCACACTAGCGCCGCGTGGCGCATAAATTTTGAACTGCTGCTTCCATTCAGAAGGTCACCCACTGAAAACATTGCAGAGGACTGAAACATTCTATCTGGTCAGGATACCAAGATATAGCATGTTCCTGAAAATAGTAAACGCCGCGCAGTGGTCATCAGTCAAACGGTTTTGTTCCTCTGAACAACATTGTTGAAGGCAGAAACATTTGGTCAAAATACCAAAATATAGCGTATTCCTGAAAATAATCAGCACATCAGCGCCGCGTAGCAGGAAGATTGTGAACTGCTGTTCATCAATCAAAAGGTTTTGTTCCACTGAACAACATTGTCGAAGACAGAAACATTTGATGTGGTTTGGTATCTTGATATAGCACATTCCTGAAAATAATTAGCACACTAGTGCCGCGTAGTAAGGAAATCCTAAACTGTCCGCCAATGAAAAGGCCTACTTGACCTACTGAATGTTATAAAAAAATATTATATATTATATTTTTTGATGTCAGAAAGTAACATTCTGTTTGATCCGTTTCACGAGGTATTCCGGGAAGGAATGTGTTGTGAAAAGTACAACGCGCGAGTGCTCGTGTTACAAAAATTGGCGCCAGTGCTGAAAGGTTAAATTAAAGATGCAACTAGTGCAAGGGAACTTGTTAAACAGAATTCGGATTGATCGTTATAAATAAACATTGACGCGTGCATTGTCTCCACCAACCTTGACTTCCATATTGTACGGTTCTTCCCAGATTTTTGGCTTGTTTGCTTTTTGAAATTTTCAAAACAAATGTTTCAAGTGTGTCCAAAGATTCTAAGGAGTAATTAAGTCGATTCAAATATAAAAAATTAATCACAATTTTTGTTTGGGGGGCCGCGGGCCCCCCCCCCTTTCCCCCCTCCCCCGGTTTTTCCGCGGGTGCCCCCGGGCTGAAAATCTCGATAATCAAGAAATAATAGATTTTTTGACGAAGATCACATTCCAAGCTACATTGTTAGTTTTAGCATCGTTATAAAGCATTTTATAAGTACATAATAAAACCAAAATTGTTACTTATGATCACCGTGCGGTATTCACCGTATAATTAAAATTAGGGCGTCCCGAAAGGTGGTCGCGTTTTGAATATAATCAAAGTGAATTCTTCTTAAATTTATGAAGTATTTGCATTAATTATTTGAAAATCTTTGTATCAACTAGTGAAATGGAGAACCAGCTGGCGAGCCTGAATCCAGTTTTTCTCAACCGGAAAGATCGAAAGGAACTGTCTTTTACAAAGGCAGAACCAACTGTCTTGAATGACAATATACATGCAGTCGATCAACAAGGAAAGTGTCCTTTGTGTAAATCAAACGATCACACGAGCCTGGTTAAATGTGAGCAGTTCACAAAACTTTCCGTAGAGCAACGCCGCTCTGTAGCAGGATCCGGTTCGAGGGACCGAATGTTCAGGATCAGGAGGCAACAATGAATTTCACACTGGGCTTGACGTTTTTATTAGGAGGTTTTTGAATATACATTCTGATATAGCAACGGTTGTTGGGGTAGAGACAATTTTTCTCTTCGTTGGGTTCCATGGGTTGCTTGATCTCAACAACTAGAAACAATATTAAAAGCTGGTTTTCATTAATTATTTAATAAACAAAATTGAGAATTTCAATTATGAAAATTATGTTATGGCTTTCTCTTGGAGTTGTAGTTAAAAATGGTCATACTCGGATTGATAACGAACATGAAGATTCTGCAGTTCAATTCCGTATATACTTCAGTGGAAAGATATAAACCATATCAGAGAGGTCTTTTCATTCCGGTCATATTTAGGCCTTGGATTTTGCTACTATATTCATTAGTTTCGATTATATAAATTCAAAGACTTATAGCTTATTCCTGAAGAATTCTCGAACCTTACTCCTGATGCCTCCTACGAGGCTTTGCCGTAACTTCCTGTAACGGTCCCGATATTCAGATCAGCTTTATAATAGAATACTCATATGACTATACATGTGTAGACAATATTCGTTCCATGACAAAAAATCACAATTTGACCGGAAAACCCTGTGAAATTTGCATTCGCCTGCGAAATCGAAACTACCGATCATTTATACTCGGCCAGCAAGCAACCGACAACCAACGGAGGAAGGTTCCTATGCATTCCTCGTCGGCATCGCCGTCGTCACCGTCGTTGAGTGGAGTCCAGTGCAAAGACTCGTTGTTACTTAGCCCCGAGCGGTACTGGTTGCGCTATTGAGAAATTACATGCTGCCTGTTTTTTTTTCTTCCTTCAGTGCGCTCTGGCCTTTTCAGCAGAATCTTCTGCCCCATGGGTGCCCTTGGATGGTTGCAGCACGTTTCGATGCAGCCTGTCAGCAAAGATTACGTTCTAGATCACGCTATTAGTCGACCATTTTTCGTGCATTTCGTCAACCTTCTCCGGTTGGGCCAAGCCGATCATTTTTCAAACATCTGAGGAGCAGAATGGAAGGGAAAAATTCTTGAAAAATGTTTTCCCTTGAGTCATTTTTGGGAGACGACGACAACCAGCAAGAATTTTATGCAACAAATGTGTTGAATGTAACCTCCCTGACTGGATCGGAGCGGACGAGACGACCATCGTCCGTCTCGCTGGTGGTAGTGTGAACCTGTAATCAACGTGCTCCATGCCATAGTAGGCTTCGTATGGATGTGGTTATTTTATGCTGTGGCACCTCCGCAGGGCTCAGTAGGCTTTTGTATTGGATATTTGCGGTGTACATGTTTGAGTGTGCTCTTGACTATCTCAAGAAAGTTCATTCCTTTTTAGCCAAGTTCTCTCTGCTCGTTACGTGTGTGTTATTGTTGTTGTTGTTGTTGGTGCTTTTTTCTTCTCTCGGGCAAACTTCCTTTGCTGTGTTGTATGTGCAGATATACTTTTAATAATTTACAACAACAAATTTGAAGAGAAAAATTTTGTGTTTCAGGATTGCTCGACGCTCAGGTGTGTGTTTTTAGTGTGGCTGGAATATTGCAGCGCAGAGCAGTAAACGAGTGAAAAAAAAGTGGAAAAATGATGTTGGAAACTTGAAGTTTTTAAATTTTCAAGAAAAGAGAAAAAGAGAGAACCATCGGCCAGCAGGAGTGGCACAGTGCGCGGTGTCAAGAAAGGTTCAAGATAAAGTGCACAAGAGTTAGAGAAAAGACCACGAAGAAGAGTTAGGAATCGTCCAACAGCGAGAAGAACCGAGAAGACCTGTGTGCGTAGTTTGTATTCGGGTTGTACGGCTATAATGATTTTTAATTTTTAAAATGAGCTCCGTCGTTGGCTGAACACATGAAATCGGAATAAAATTAATCATCACAATTAGCGTTAAATAGTGTAGTAGTTGATGCTGTGGGCATTGCCGAAAAGTGAGACGTCAAGCCACGTGCAGTTGTGTTTGTTGAAGATATGCGAAAAGTGTCAACCGTTTGTGATGGATCGTGAAGTGAGTGCTCACGGTAGCCGAAAACAATCACCTCACTTCGATGGAGTTCCAGCAGTATTATGACGCACCGTTTATGTGGAGCCAAGAAATTAGGTGCAGCAAGTAGTGAAACAAAAGTGCACTAGAAAGGAAATAGTTCTGATTCAATACAAAAGCCAGATAAAATGCGGTGTGCCAGTTTAAAAATTGCCTTTTGGCTGCTAGTCATACTAGAATTGTACGCCGCGATAGAATGCGTTGGTGCACACGGGCCTGGTCCAGGTCCGGGACCCGGTGTAGTGATAGGAGCCCGACGAAGATCGTCCAATGATGGCGCAATGCAATCACGTGCCGTTGATACCAGAGTTCAATTCGAAGTGTTCGAGAATGAACCTCGTCTTACGGTTGTGGGGTACATTCCAACGAAACCAGGGTTCACTTATCGTTTCAATGAACCACCTCGGGAATTCGTTCTCGATGCCAACACCGGTGAGATCAAAACAAACATTATTCTCGATCGAGAAGTCACAAAAAACGATCGCTACGATTTGGTGGTATTATCCAGTCAACCAACGTACCCGATCGAAGTTCGCATCTCAATAGTAGATGTCAACGATAATGCTCCGGAGTTTCCGGAACCTAGTATAGCAGTGACTTTTTCGGAAAGTGCCATCTCCGGTACCAGACTGCTACTGGATGCCGCAACTGACAAGGACATAGGTGAAAACGGTGTCACAGACGATTACAGGATTGTAGACGGAAACCACGATGAAAAGTTCCGTCTGGCAGTTACCACTAATCCTAGCGGTGACGTATATTACCTGCATCTCGAAACCACCGGAAAACTCGACCGGGAAACAATGGGCTCTTATATGCTCAACATATCCGCCAAAGATGGAGGCACTCCTCCGAAATTTGGTTACCTGCAGGTCAACGTGACGATCTTGGATGTCAACGATAATCCTCCTATCTTCGATCACAGTGACTACATTGTTTCGCTGAATGAAAGTGTTCTACCAGGAACCCCGGTTCTGCAAGTAATGGCCTCGGACAACGATCTGGGAGATAACAGTAAAATAACTTACTACCTTTCCGATACCGAAACGCAGTTCACAGTTGATCCTGAGACGGGTGTAATTTCAACTACAGAACAACTAACCTGTCCCCATCAAAATTGTCAATCACTATCCCGACCCGATGGGACATGTCCAAAGAGCTGCGTGTTTACGGTATTTGCCCGCGATCACGGTTCACCTCGACAGGATGGTAGAACTTACGTAACTGTAAACCTGGTAGACACGAACGATCACGACCCGGTAATCCGATTTCAATATTTCCCACCCACGGGAAGTCATGCAACGGTTGATGAAAATGCAGTCAACAGCTCCGTTGTAGCAGCCGTATCAGTTGTTGATATGGACGAGGGCCTTAATGGCGATACCAGCTTGAGGATCATTGCCGGCAATGACCTCCATCATTTTCGATTGGAAAAGTCTCCCAGTTTTTACATCGTGCGTGTCAATGGTGTGCTCGATCGTGAAGAAATAGGAAAATACAATCTAACCGTGGTGGCAACCGACCGTGGAACGCCTCCTCGAACGGCTACTGCTCATCTCATTATCCTCGTTAACGATGTGAATGATCACGAACCAGTCTTTGAGAAGTCAGAATACTCTACCGTTCTAAGTGAACTTGCCCCTCCCGGAACTTACGTTGCCAGTATTACGGCTACGGACGAAGACACGGGAGTAAATGCACAAATTTTCTATGATTTTGTTTCGGGAAACAACAACCAGTGGTTCAAAATTGATCCGTCGTCCGGTTTGATCACGACCCAGGCTCAACTGGATCGCGAAGTAAACGGAAACATCGAGTTGAGCATCTCCGCTCGAGACGGTGGCCCGAATCCAAAGTGGGCACATACCCAGCTCAAAGTGACAATACTGGATGAAAACGACGAAGCTCCCCAATTCTCACAACCCCGTTTGAACATAACCTTAAACGAGAATACCAAACCGAAAACAGTGGTTGCTATCTTAACAGCCGTTGATCACGATCAGGGAACAAATGGTAGCATAACCTATTCCATGCATCCAAGCGTAGAGAAAAACTATCCAGGCGTGTTTCATCTGGATTCGATTTCCGGTCAGCTGACTACCAAGAGCAACCTCGACCGGGAAAAGGTTTCCTACTACAATATTCAGGTGATCGCACGTGATCAAGGTACACCACCGCAATCGTCCACGGCAACGGTACAGCTGAGAATCGAAGACACCAACGATAACAATCCGGAATTTTATCCAAAGCAGTACTTCTTAGCCTTACCGGATGACACTGCTCCGGGGAGATCGATTCTTCAAGTGAAGGCAAGCGATCAAGACGAAGGAATCAATGCGATGGTTTCGTATGAGATTATAAGTGGGGGAGATGGACTGTTCGTGATCGACGGCAACAGTGGTCAAATTACTTTGAGAGGAAGTTTGAAAAAGTCCTCCAAGCCGATGCACAAAATCGTAATCGCTGCAAAGGATAAAGGAGGAAGACGAGCTGAGAAGGATGCTGTGGTGGAGATCATGAAGGAATCGATCATGGAAGAAATTGAATTCGACACATTGAGTGGATACGAGTTTCAGTTGGTGGAAGACAACGGCCTTGATGGAATCGGCAATGAACGAGAGGTTGGACAAATCCGGACGAAATCGTCCCCATCAGTGAGAAATGTGGAATATTCAATTCTCCAAGGCGATCCGAGGGAGAGTTTCAAGATCAACGCGAGAACCGGTATGATCAGCAGTGCAAAGAACATTGATCGAGAAACAACTGCATTTTACAGCATAACCGTGGCAGCCAGGAATGGATTGGCATTTGGACAGACTGTAGTAAATGTTACGATAGTGGATCTGAATGATAACGCTCCAGTATTTATGCATGATCACGATGAGGTTAGTTTGCCGGAGAACACAGCTGTCGGACAGGAAATTTATCTTTCCAAAGCGAAGGATGCCGATTCCGGTGCGAATAGCAGAATTGTCTATGGCTTGAGCTACAATCCACAAAATCTGTTCAGGGTTTCTGAAACGACCGGAGTTGTCTATCTCAATCGGCCAATACTGGTTGACCCAGGAACTGTACTGAATTTGGAAATAACGGCATCGGACAGTGGAGATCCTCAATTGTCAACCAAGAGCACCGTTACGGTAACGATCGAAGATGTAAACGATCATACTCCGGTGTTTGACCACACTTCATACGAGACTTCTTTGCTGGAATCGATGGCTGTAAATTCGAGATTTTTTGCTTTGGCCGCTTCCGATGCTGATATTGGAATTAATCAACGAATAACATATGCAATTATTGAAGGCAATGTGGATGGTAAATTTGGAATATTTCCTGATGGCTTTCTGTACGTGAAAAGTGCATTGGATCGTGAGGAACGAGATTATTACTCATTGACAATAACGTGCACGGACGAGGGTGACCCATCGCGCAGTTCTTCCGTTCCGGTGATTGTTCATGTGATCGATGAGAACGATAACCCACCGCAGTTTACCAATAGCACGTTTATGTTTAGCGTGGCCGAAAATGAACCGACTGATACGTTTGTGGGTAAACTGACTGCGGTTGATCGTGACATTGGCCGGAATGCCGAGCTGATCTATATGCTGTCGAGCAAGCAGGAAGATTTCACAATTGACTCGCGAAACGGATTTATAAAAACGATGCACGAATTCGACCGAGAAGCGCTGGTGCAGACAACCGGACAGAATTTTATCATGCTGGAAGCGACCGTGTCCGATAATGGATTGACCCGTCTGCGGGATAAAGTTAAGATAAAAGTTTTTATAACCGACGTGAATGATAATGCCCCTCAATTCGTGCGGGCCCCTTATAAGGTTCAGATCTCGGAAGGATCATCGATCGGAACCCAACTGATTCGGGTGTACACGAACGACGCCGATGAGGGTCTTAATGGGGATGTGTTTTATTACATTGCCGAGGGCAATAGCGATGAGCGATTCGTAATTGATGATGCTACCGGTCAGATAACGCTCGCCAAAGCCCTCGATCGTGAAACGGTGTCAATGTATAAATTAACGATCGTTGCTCATGATGCATCGATGCAGAATCGATTAAGCACCAGCACGCTGGTAACAATTGAGGTATTAGACGAGAACGATGATGCACCGGAGTTCACCCAGACGCTCAGTCAAATCTCGATCAATGAAACCACGCCAGTTGGAACTGAGTTGATACGATTCCGGGCCACCGATATGGATCTTGGTGTTAATAGTCAGATTACGTTTTCGATTGCCGCCGGCAATCGTCGGGACACGTTTCACATCGATCCAATCACGGGCTATTTGTACCTGCATAAATTGCTTGACTATGAGGACACTCAAAACTACTCTCTGAATATAACGGCTTCGGATGGAGGCAACCCACGACTATCCACAACGATTCTGTTCATGGTGAACGTGATCGACTCGAATGATAATCCACCGAGTTTTCCAAACACGGCAATTGTAAGACAAATTCGTGAGGGAATTCCTGTCAAAACTCCGATCGTGACGGTAACGGCTGAAGACCCAGATTCCGGTCCAAATGGGAAAGTCACATACGAGATCTCCAACCAGGATCCTGAAAATCGTAATCGTCATTTTGGAATCAACCCAACGACAGGTGTTATTCATACGCTGCATGCCATCGACCGTGAGGCGATCGACACGTACCGACTAACGGTGATCGCGACCGATCAAGCTTTAGTTCCATCGCAACGTCTGTCCGCGGAAAAATTAGTCACAGTCATCGTGGAAGATATCAACGATAATGCCCCGGTATTTGTTTCTATGAACGCTGCCATACTGCCCATGAAAGACATTCGAGTTGGTGTTGATAATAGTCCGAATCCGGTCATGTTCATCAATGCTCATGACGCTGATTCAAGCTCGAATGGATTAGTGACGTACGAGATGACGGGTGGCAATACAGATTTGTTCAAACTGCACCGTTCGACTGGTGCCATTACGCTTCGAAAGTCCATATCGAAACCGGAAATTCGCTATCAACTATCGGTCCGGGCAACCGATGAAGCCGTACAAAATGAGCGCAAGAGTAGTGACGCATATATCACGATCCTTACGACAATCCCAACGAACAATGGACCAGTTTTTGTGAAGAAGGACATGTTCGGTAGTGTTTCGGAAAATGAACCAATCGGAACGAGCATCCTGACTGTGTCGGCGTATTTGAATTCTGTCAGTGATATCGAGTACTATGTGACGAATGTGACCGGTGATGGTAAACAAGTGAACCGTTTGTTTGATATCGATACCAAGCTGGGGATTCTGTCCACGGCTGCGGAATTGGATCGCGAGTCGGGAGTGGAGAGTTACGAAGTCGATATCTATGCCATCGCACTCGGAGGAATGCCACGAACTACCAGTACTAAGGTGAGTACATTTGATTTATGTTATCTTTAGCTTTGACCCACAACGAACACAGTCCCCACACATCGACCCCGTCGTGTTTTGGTGATCAACATAAAACGGTACCTTTCATCGAATTCGGGTAGGGGTCCCCGATTATCTGAGAAGAGCTATTTCCTCCCGAGCGATTATCTAAAATTCCTTCAAATTTTCAATTTTTCATATGCTCTGCGCCACGAGCTCTTTGCCTCATTTGTGCCACAGGGGGATACAGCGCAGAGACAGCAAGCGGGAGACGCGCAGGGGAACCATTCCACATTAAACGCAAAAATCCGCGCTGGTACATCTCGTTTTGTGTTTTGCCTCTCTAGTATTTTTTTTTTTTTTTCATTTTTTGTTTGCTGCTGCTTTCGAAGCTAACTGTTTGACCGGAAAATAATTACAAACTATTACTCTTAAACATTCATTGTACGAAATTTGATTCTCACCCGAGCTGGTTGGCTGGCGGGCATATATGGGTGCGTTGCTTGGAAGGTAGGCAAATAGCAGCAACAAGAGCCAGCAAATCACACACGCGCTCCTCACAACCATATGTATCCTTCATAGTCGTGTGTGCCATCATACCAGTCTTGTTGATTCTTAGGCTCTGGCTGCTGATGGGAGCGGAATAGACTGGTGCGGAAATCGTAGAATCACCGCATCATTTGGGTGATGGAAATTCCATCATGAGAATCTGGATCTTTTCCGATGGTTGTTCGTGAACTGAAAACGAATAATCGCAGCAGGCCACACTGACTGTGATGTTACGTGTTTTTTTGTTTTGTTTTGCTGTGACAGTTTTCAGTTCGTGAAATTTTTGAACGTTTAAATATCTAATTTTAGAAGTTGTGTGAAAAAGTTGCTTATAGTAGCAGTTACAATATCCATCTCTTACTATTTCGTTCGATCATATGGTTTATCCATCAACCTCGAGTCATACATTTCGGAAATTCTGGAAATCATGATTTAGATTTAATAACCGTGATGTATGTATGTTCATAGATTTTTCTTAATATCATAATTAGGTAGGGATTATATTGGGGACACTAAAATGAAAATTTATTATAATATTCAATGGTTTTGTTTTCACTAGCTGCTAACTTAGCCACAATCATAAAGAGAAAGAGAAAATGACTAGTGAGGAAGAGGAAAGATTCTACAACATTAAAACTTGCCTGGAATAACTTAAATAGGCACCTTCACCTACCTTCCTTATTTGACAGATTTTATTTTGATTACACGAGTAGGGATCACCATTTCCAGTCACAACGCAGTCACAATTAATCCGATGCAAACGAAAAATTGTTTATTGCTTCGTCACTTTCATCATGTCTCTGATCCAAATCAGCAGAAAACTCATTCACCGCCGGATAAATTCGGCAAAAATTCGCTCGTTCAATCAATCATCTTCAAACTTTCAGGGAGTAAAATAAAACATTTTATGAATATTTTCCCATGTTTGTTTTAATCAATTTCAATTCCATATCCAAATGCACGAACCTTCTACTTTACACTACTCATAAGGTCCTGTACAACATTTCGACTATTTTTTTTTGCGTGGCAATCAATTTTTTCTTCATATCTTCCTCCGATTTCACTTTCGAAAGTGCTTGCTTCATGATGGCTTCCAAAGTGCTTGCTTCATGATGGCCGCCGTTCCGGTGCGTTCGGGGGGTTGATATGCTTCGGCACTAAATGGACCTCCTTAGCCTTGTACCACTCGAAAACCTCTTTCGAGTAATGGTACGAGGCTAAATCCGGCCAGAAAATCGTAGGACCATCGTGTGACCTCAGATGAGGAAGTAGACGCTTTTGGAGGCATTCCTTTAGGTACACCTGCCCATTGACCGATCCAGTTGTCACGAATGGAATGGTCCGCTTTCCACAAGAGCAAAGACATCGAATTTATGATGAGCAGTGAAAAACTGGAGCCCCGGATGCTGCCGGAAGTCTGCTTTTACATACGTCTCATCATCCATAACGAGGCAATGTGGTTTCGTCAACATCTGGGTGTAGAGTTTCCGAGCAATTCCTCTTGAAAGCTTGAACTGGATTGGGAAAAAAAATAATATTGGGAAATTCTCTGAACGCTCTGCGAATTAATTATGTATATCAACCACTTTGCCAATTAATCAACAATAAATGATGTTTAATATTTTTTTTGATTTCCGTTTTTATGAATGGTTCAAAAATTTTTGTTTGGCATGAAGTCCACGAGGTTGGGTAGCGTTTTAGATGGAATTGAGTTCCAGGCTTCTCTAACGGGCAGCTTCTAGCTAGCGAACTGTTTCAAGCTATCTCCCCCGTTTGTTAACAAGCCGTGCAAGGAAGCCTTTGGAAGCTTTTGGTAAGATTAAAATCCGGATTCGAATCTCGAATCTGAAAACCATTGATAAGATCTCTTGCTGACGATGTCTTCAGTAAAGGAATCACTACGGCGTCTAGCAACTCTATGTAGTTTTCCGAGTTTATCCTGTGTCTCGAAAAAGCGGCTCAAACCATGAGCCCCACCTCATAAATTTTGGCTAAGCGCTAGCTGTGGATTTTTCCTCAAATAGACCTTTCTTGTGGATTTTTTTTTATTTGCTTTTTTAGTATACTTATTTATGGGACCTATATTTTTGGAAGCCTGTAACTATTGAAAAGAAAAAAAAGTTAAATGACCATTTCACCCCATATATGCCCCCTTTTTTTACCGTGGCCCATTTGGCTCTATCTTCTTCAATCTGATGTTTATCTTCTGTTGTGAGTTTCACGTTAACTTATTAGCTCTTCAGATCTATGGAGAAATACCATACGCAGATGTCAGTGCTCGCGTAAAAAATATGGTGGTAGTTTTCTTACTCAGTCACTCTATCGGATAGTCTCGTAACAAAGTGTCAATCTTTGCGTAAAAAGTTACGTCTTCGAAAGTACTGTCGTAAATATGTCAAAAGTATAGAGCAGCTGTAGTAATTAATTTGATCCGAAGGACTGCTGTCAGAGTGAAAAGTTTATGGACAATCAAATATTATTAAAATCACAAATCTCATTTGAACTTAATCTAATAATACTTAACGCGATGTTCTTCAATCGTCGTTAACATTTTAATGTTGACATATGTGCTGCTTAATGATTTACTTGATTGCTTGCTCTTCTAAGCTTCCAATTTCAAATCTCGAAACGGAAAAAAAATCCTCAATTTGTA
Organism: Aedes koreicus; assembly: GCA_024533555.2. Lineage (NCBI taxonomy): Eukaryota > Metazoa > Arthropoda > Insecta > Diptera > Culicidae > Aedes > Aedes koreicus. Next base: position 127,077 of record JAHHFK020002494.1, on the reverse strand, counting down.
GAATTTCGAAGACATCCAATAAAAGGCATTCATGAAGAAGCACAATATCCATAAATGGTCGCTTTTGAAATTGATTCCATTAATTGAATGACTCTTGTTTTCTATTTTATTTAAGTTTCGTTGCGTATATAAAAAAGCGTCACAAAAAAAAAATTGTATTTCATGGTTCATAATTTCACCACTTTACAGAGTTGCCAAAACGCTTCATTTTTTTTGCCAACATGGTTATATTCACCATAAAATGTGAAACAAATTGGAGCTTTCAATTTTTTTTTAGCAAAATGAAGAGTGCATATCACAGAAAAAAAACTAAAGAATTTTAACACGCGCGAAAAATTTCCCCTGGTTTAATTCCAAGCGAAATGAGGCACAACCAACGAAATTGTTTGCAATCTTTCATGCGCCATACAACAATGTTTGCAATCTGTCATACAACAGGCTAGATTCAGGCGTTATCTGGTTTAAATTTACATGATACATCCCATTATTTTCTGCCAAATCTAGCGTTCCTTTTACGTGGATTAGATAAGGCAGAAAATTCAATGTTTCTTTTTATCTGTGTAGAAAAATAAGCTTTTAACGCTTTTGTTATGAGAAGTTCATTGCCTTTAAAGGAAAAATATATAAAATGAGAGTTAATATGCGCAACAGTCAAGGCCGTCTAAGTTGATTATTTGTTGTCAGAAAAAGTTATATAATTCCATTCTTTCGTTCAGGACATGTTTTTTTTTCTCGCAAAATTCATTCTAGATACCATGTGAGCTGGTGCAAGATTGGGTTTCTTGGTATTTTGGTGTACTTTAAGTGGCCACATCTACGCAGAATCTCAGCTGAACGCTTGTCGGTGACTGTTAGACCCAGTTCTTGCTTGGTCACTGCCAGAGAAAACTATCCAGTCGCATTCACTTTTACAATACGGTTCCGTCCACGGTTGGTTATCTTCGAATTAATTTTTGTTTTTTACTTAATGCCATTATTTTCTCTTTTCTTCAGTATATTACACTACATCCGTGACTTTGTTGAATTATTTCACGGCTACGCTCATCACGATTCTTGAGTTCACGAATCACTGCTTGCTCCGACTCACTCAAATATTTTCCTCTGGCTTTTTTGCTGAACCGATGCAACCAATATAACGTAACTCAACATTAAGCTCCCGAATTTTTTTATGTCAATTCAAATCATATTATAAAAACACGAAACATTTGATAAGCTACATAAAACAAATGATAATATTCAAGGAGTGGATCGTTCAGCACACTTCTCCTGTGCTATTTTTTAAAGTGTGGAATGTTGGGGGAGTTCTCGTTATGTGCCGAAGGTGACGATGTGTTGACAGCACAAATTGTTATTTTCTGCTGTGCCTGGCAACCAGGCAATGCCTATTGACAAGGTTGCTGGTTTCTTATTTCTATAAGCTCAACTGTCAGAAGTGTTCCTCAGTGTGCCACACATGTGGTATGGATTGAAAAACAAAGTTCCGCAGTTATTAAACATATTCGTCTAGTGTGTAAGATATATTGGCTATCACACTGTTCTAAGCGACTTACCCTTGATAATATTACATTCTTTTTGATCTACTTATTTAGTCTTTAATACAAAAACGATGACATGTGTGAACTTATTTTCTGCACTGTACGTATTTTGTTACACAGATGCTCGTATTGATGATATTATATAACGGAATTTGGTCTTGTTTAAGATCGTTTCTATAAATATTTATAGAGTTCTCTAGAATCTAATTAAAAAAAAAAAAAAAAAAAATGCAAACACCAAAACACATCATATTTGAGCCTGGTCCTATCATTCGGTGTTGGTGAATCCCAAACCACCTTGCTCGTTGTCATATATAAAGGCGTTGATGAGCAGCTGACCGACAATGGTAATTTTCATGCTTCTGGTTGAACAACAGTTAATGCCCAAACAGCTTTCCATAAGCAATCTAAATGAGTGTGATAAAGTTAGTACCATGAAAGAACCTAGTATGCAATCTACGGAATACTTTTTTTTTTACTAACGCAACACTAGGCATCGTTATTCTTAAGGGGTTCACCGGAAGTCAGTCCCATTTGTATTTTCACAAAATTTTAGTTACCAACAGCTTTTGATCTGTTTTTAAATGCTATGCGACAGTATGATTTTTTTAGTAATGTTTAGAGGAAATTACAAAATCAAATGGTTTCATCATATTTCACTGAGTTACACCATGGTAACTTTTCAGATCCTCTAACATAGGATTGATCGATGTTATTTACGACAAAATATTTTCAACATTATTAAAATACAAAATGTTTTTTTTTTTTTTTTTTGTCTGGATTATCGAGATTTTCAGCCTCGGGCTGGTTCATCTCCCGTCGTAGTCACTCAAATACCTCTTTTGGGTATTTTCGTAGCTTGTCCGGGGGTGAGATTCGAACTCGTGACTTTGGCGTGAGAGGTATGGATGTTAACCACTACGCCGGGGTCGCCCCCAATACAAAATGTAAAAATGTACCTGATTCCGGTTGGCAATATTGACTTAGTATATTGTCGTCTATAGCAAGAACTGTATCAAAAACAAACTGGCAATACATTTTTTCACGAAGCGTGAAAAAAAAAACAAAAAAAAATCAAAATCAACTGTACCATTTAATTCGAATCCTGCTCTCTTAGTTTAAACAAAAAATAAATGAAAGAAAGCAACTTTATTTCCAGAATTTTCTGATTTTGGATTTGGAGTCAAATGAGGTCCATGAGGTTTTGGACAGTATTTTGTCGCGTTTTCTGGAAGCCACAGACCAATTATTTTTTAACTCTTCCATGGTCTTTTACTCCTTAGAGCCTGTTCATGAATCACGTGGACTCATTTTTGAAAATCTCAGACCCCCACCCCCCTCCTCCCTCGTAGACTTTTCTCCATACAATTTTTTGAAATTTTGTATGGAGCGTAGACTTTGGTCATCCCCCCATCCTCCCAGAAAAGTCTACGTGGTTTATGAATAGCCCCTTACCACGCTTCTTGAAGTTGCGCTTGACTATAGCCCAGTAGCGTTCAATTGGACGAAGCTGTGGACAATTGGGAGGATTGATCTTTTTCTCAACGAAATCTATTCCATTTTCTTACACCCATTGTACTGTGGTTTAGGCGTAATGGGCTGACGCCAAATCAGCCCAAAACAAATGAAAGACCTTGTGCTGCTTGCATAACGGAAGCATCGTTTTCTGAAAACACTCAGTACAGTAAATTTCGGCATTGATCGTACCTTTAGTGTAGAAAATCGATGACTTGGAGCCACAGGAACAATCTGTCTGCAATACGAGAACCTTCTGGCCAAATTTTTCCACCTCGAACGACTTTTCGGAGATGCTCACATCTTCGCCGATGGCCTTGGTGTGAAATTTCGGTCCTGGAAGTGTTCTGAAGTTTTCTTTCACATATGTTTCGTCATCGATCGTAGACAGACGGTCGTTGCAAAAGTCGGCTGTACATTTTTCTGGCTCTGGTTTTCTCGCTGGATTTTAGCTCAGCACTTTGTTTTACTATTTTCTGCTTCTTATAAATCTTCAGGTTGTTGCGCTTCTTGATGTTTTGTACCATTCCGAAGGAAGGTACCAGCCTTTCTGGCCAAATCACGACTCGACATCGATGTGTTCCGAAAGATGAGGTTCACTACCTTCCGATTCAATGTTGGGCCAGCCGGACCTGATTTTCTGTTCTGGCAGCTCATCGAACGAGTCGTGCTCCCCGAACTTTTATTTACGCTGTCGGGATGCATTCCGAAATGTTTCGCTATTTTGTCCATCGAGACATCTTTCTTACGAAACCACGTGTCCACCACTTGAACTTTAACAATCTGTTTGCCGAAAGTTTAGGAGCTCATCAAGTAGTTGATAGATAAACGCATCAAGTGTTGGTAGCCTCATACCGATAGTCTTACGCTTGTATGTGTGAGCGCATCATGAGCGTTGCCACTTTATTTTCGATACAATCTATATTATTATATTGAAACTAATGACCAGTGTTGTAAAAAGTCATTTGGAATAGGCTGGATTAATAAACAGAAAACTTGTTTCTGAAACTGAATTTTGAAATATGGTGTGAGATGCAATTGTAGGTCTAGATTAATTTTACACTTAGTCTAACTGTACTTACTGTAGAAAGGTACACCGGAGCAAGTTAAAATGTGAGGTAAGTTGAAATGGAAAGCATATATACCTGCGCAACTTAGTAGCCACTGTGGTTATTTTTGACGGTATAAAACATACCTAAACGCACCCTTTGACTGACATAAAGAATAATGATGAGCAGCTAAACGTGCCTCCCAGTTTCCTGCGTAAATTCATCAACAAAATTTTTTTTCGCTTTGCTTGAATTCCACATAAAATGTTGAAAACTCAACATTTCCCATTGCTTTTGCACTAGGTAAGTAAGTTGTGATTAGTTAGTGTAGGGTCATAGAAAATTCCGGCTACACAGGTGTTTATCCGGACCAAATACACACGATCTGTAGTTATTTATGCCATGATTTTAACTTATATAAACCACCTATAACATAACCTACGAGTGTGGGTGTGCTTAATTAAAGACTTACAGTACCTGCTGGTCGAATGATTCCATTGGAAACATCCACCCAGAGTAGGTTTATATTTAATCAAACTTGAATAATACAGCAGATTTTTCTCCGTACACATTTTTAAAAGCAAGAATATACCGTGAATTTTGACTTTATCTACTTTCTCTAAAATTTAAGAAAGATCTTGTATTAGATTGCATCCGATTATTAAAAGTCTCACCAGTATGGCTTGAACATTAGGGGCTGTGTATAAACTACATGTGGACAGGTTTTGAGTGGTTTTGGAGCCCCCCTTCTCCTACATGGACAATCATCTATATACATTTTGAAAAATACAGTATGCAGTATAGTTCGCCTTAATGGAACAACGCTCTTAAAGTATTACTTTGCATAATGACTCGACTGGTTTTAGAAAATTTTCCAAGAACTTATTCTGGAATTAAGTTAATTGAAATTCAAGGAATCTTTCGATAAATTGAAAACAAATTCATGTGTTTGGGATGTACTACTAAGCTCGTTAGATTTTTTGAATCTGCATTGAACTTGTTAGTTCGAATCCGCACTTACAAAGTTTATGGATCAGTCTATCGCCGAGGGTGTTCAATCGAAACAACTTCATATATTCATCAATCCGGTTGAATCTAGCTGACGAGTCTTTTTCGCCCTCCCTGCCTCTTCTTTCCTACATTGTAGTGTGTTTAAATATTTTGCTTATGCCCATTTCTTTATGATCTTTTTCCTTCCCCCTGTTCTCCTCAAAATTCATTCGGTCTCTTTCCAACTCACCCATGGCTAGTTTGTTTGAACAACTTTAAGACAACGGAACGGGATAATTGCTCTACCGGCACCTCCCCTCGCCACCCATTCCCCATCACCGCCAAACTTACCCACCTTCTTTTCTCGCACAACTTTCCTTCGTTCGGTGTGCTAATTGGGGAAGAGGTGAGTTTGGTGAGTCTTCGTCCCCACTCGTTTTTAATGTCGGCTGCAGCGTCATCCTCTTTCCCAATGGGCCACCGAACACAGCGCAATCGTATAAATATTTAATCTGAGAGTGATTATTTGCTATAATGTAAAATACATATTTTTTATAGTTATGGTTCTAAGCTTGCTCATCGCCCCTGCCAAGACAGAAACAATGGACGATTGCATATTTCCCATGCCTACTGGAGGTCGCCACCGCGGCGTGCGTAGAACATGATAATTTCTGGTTCGTCAAAGTCCCGTCAAAATAGAGCGATTTCGGCGTAAAAAAAAATGCGTTGCTTCTCAAGAGCGTAAAAACCACCCCGCATAACAGAGCTATCAGCTTGACTGATCTACAAATAAATTCAACAAAGTTAATATACTTATTCCATCTCAATTGGTGGCGATGAAAAATGGAAAGGGTCTCAGTGGCAGTCGGGAAAGGGCAAGAAACAACATTCTGACAACCGTGATGGAAACTCGTTCCGGAATGTTATCACTTTCCCCCAATCGGTACTTGTAAAACAGATAATCCCCCGCAGACTGAAAAATCCACTTTGAATCAGTTTGATGGCTGGAATATTTTTGAACTAATCTGTTTGACTATTCATGAAGACTTTGACTACACAAATAGTTTTGATTTACAAATAATATAAAGATTAAAAAACGTGGACCAGTGATCAAACTTGGTTTTGGGTTGTTAAATTCATAACCAAGTTAGCTTGATCATAAAAAAGTTGAGATTTTGGGTTATCCTCTGAGAAAATACCAACAGCTTAAGCCCAGCCGTTGGTTTATTATTTGTACCGCAGTGCCTTTATTTTCACATTCCATCGATCGTTCTCCAAGATGATCATTCCACCCAAAGGACACACTTTCACTTTACTTTTAACAAACCCGTAAAATATAAATACCTAAATTCAAATGTATGCCCTTCTCTATGCGTACTCCTTGCACCAAATAGCCAGCAATCCTTGATCCCATTGCGATGGTTTGTTGAAAGCAAGTCAGTCAACTCTTGCAAAAGCGGCTAACAAAAAAAAAAAATGAAGTGAGAACAAAAAAACATACCAGCAGCAGCAGCAGCTTGCCACCATAACAGGCCGCTACAGCAATAGCAAACCTTCAAAAGAGTGAAGACTTTGACTACAATAATGCTCGCGCTCCAAGCCTCCAACAAGTCGACTGATTGAAACTCGCGTCTGTTCAATGTAGGTTTTTTTTTCGGGTCAAATCATGATCGCTTTATTAAAGTAATAATAAAAGAAACTGGCAAAGTACATAGCTAACCTTACTTTAGGCCTCAGTAACAGTTGGCAGGCTGAGCTTTCTGTTCAGCGCTCAGGGACCAGTTTTTTCCGTCACACAAAAAAAAAAACAGCGCACGAATTCGTGTTGACGACGATTGCTGCTAGAGCCCTCTCCCCACTTTTAACAACAAGTATTCGATAATAACAATCAAAGCCCAACGATCACATTAAATATCATTTAAATAATGCATTTGTTATATTTCACCCTTTCCCTCGATCATGCCACAGCAGAGGGAATCGAGGGTTGGGAGTTTTTTTTTGTTGTTCCTCTATTGCAACAAATTTAGCGGCATAAATGCTTGCAAGCGCGCGTACCGAGGATAAATCAACAATAAATTGTCCCTTGTTTCAGTTCCCCACCATCCCCTCACTCCTATTTGCTGACAATCACGTTGTTTGGGTCGCCTATAAATACCGATAGCTGCTTGCTGCAAAACCAGAAAGAAGACCATGTGCGAACCTTCCCTTTACACTATTTGGCAGGAAAATCGCTTTTCACTTTTCTTTTGTTTGCTGCAGATGCATGGTGGCCCGAAGCGGTGCAGTTTTTCTTATCAGAAGAAATTGAGCTTATTGCTGTTTGCTTTTCCTCTTGTTTTTTGTTCAATTTGCTCAAACTGTGATCGCCAGGTCTGATTCGACGTCAAGAAACTGGGAGACCGAGCGGTTGTGCTCGAAACGTTTTTTTTTTCTTCTTTCAATTGCGCTCTGTGGGGCTTGCAGTGCAGTGTGCGCGATTGCCTCGCAGGAAAAATCAATAGAAGTAAATAAAAATCTCAAAGTATGAATGTTCGCTTGTGTTTGGTAACGTATTTTTCCCCAGTTAAGGCAGCCAGTTTGGCGCAGGCAGAGTTTACTCGTGTGGCCATAGATCAATAGCTTGGTTGGTCTTTTTTTTTTGGTGCGATCGAACAGCAAGAGGCATCGTAGGAACCGGGGAAAAGATCACCGAATGAGTTAGGAGAGACATTCACATGAAAACAAAATGCCTATAGGGAACAGTAGGCTTTGGTGGGATATTCAATCAACCGTTCGGACCGATTCAGGTTTTTCGTATAACATTATTGCTAGACATCTGAGCGTGGAGAGATACGGTCCATGGTGGAGTATCAAAAATATAATTTTTCACTTTCACGTTTTGCTGGCTGTTGCTGTTGCAGTTGCTGCTGTCGTCAATGCCGAAGCCGTGTAAGGCATCGATTGGGTATGGTTTTCAGCTTGGAGGAATGGTCTTTTTTTTTCTCTCTTCTAGGTTATTTCGTCACTGTTGCACGGTTTCGGTTAAGGAGAGGTACTTATTTATTATAGCACAACGGCAGGAATAATGGTGATCATTATGCCTATAATTCAATGTTTGCTCGGAAAATTACTATGTTCAACACACAGGTCGCACAAAACAAACGAATGGCAAACAAACGCTGAGACAATGACGGAATTTCTGGTAATGAAGAATTATGGTGATTTCACTAGACGGCAAATAGTGGTCGGTTAGAATTTTGCTGGAATCGCATGTGGCAATGTCAGTAATGCGTTTGAAGATTTTGAAATGAATTTTAGGAGTGAATGTTGAAAAGTACGTTTTTAGGTGTTGAAGGAGTTTTGTTTTGTATTTGGATCGTTGGATTGCTCATTTGCAGGTTGATTGACTAGCGAAAGATTTAATTTGTTGTGATTCGAATGTGTAGTCCTTACTTATTCCAATAAATATTGATATCATGTTGAAAACATACAGTTGTGTTCAAAATAATAGCAGTGAATGTTACAGAAGTGCAATAGTTGCATTTATGTATTAGTTTAAAATTTCTTAGTAGCTAATATTTGATAGAAGTTCAAGCTTATTTATTTATTTTTAAATTCATTTATTTATTGTTTGAATTTGCATACATTTAAAGTCACTTTTAAAAAAAAATAGCAGCTTTCAGTTCAACTCAAGCAAACCATGATTAGAGGCAAATCCAAGGGGTGGATCGGTCAACACACTTTTCTCCTGTGCTACTCTTATTTTAGTGTGTTTACAAGCGTTGCAATGTTCTGGGAGGTCCAATAATGTGCCGCAGGTACCGATGTGTTGACAGCCCAATTTGTTGTTTTCTGCTGAGCCTGGCAACCACGCAACGCATATAGGCCAGGTTGCTGGTATCTCATTCCTATAAAAGCTCAACTGTCAAAAGTGTTCCTCAGTGTGCCACACATGTGGAATGGATTAAAAATTGAAGTTATGAAACATATTCGTCTAGTGTGTAAGACGTCGAGGCTTGCACACTGTTCTAAGCGACTTACCCTTGAGCAAATCTCCTCAGTAAAGTATGTATACTCTTTAGTTGTTTGTAGAATTGTTGTTGTTTCTAATAACAACCGCGCACCGTTTTTGCATTGCACCCACAAGTAGTTGAAAACAATAGGCTGGTATTGGAGTCTATAAATCACAAACTACAGACCATAATTCTTCGACATTTTTCGGCTTTGCTTCAGAAACGGCGTATTTGACATCACCCCACAAGTTTTCAATTGGACTGAGGTCTGGAGATTGCGCTGCCAATCCATAACTTCAATCGTATTAATCTGAAATAATCTTTTAGCACGTTTTCCTGTATGTTTCAGGTTCTTTTCCTGCTGGAATACCCATTTCAGCGGCATTAGGCAGCATTACTTCACTGAAAAATAATTTTAGTTCATATTACGAAATCGAAGGTAGAACTAACGGAGCTACCCGAGTAACACATCTTCATGATTTTATGTTGAGTAAACTTCAATATAACCAAATCTAGTCAAATAAAAGTATTTTCAACCGTTATAAAACTTGTGTGTTGCTTGGGTATTCGTTGTTTTCTGCAACGAAATGGCACACGCGCAACTGTCAAAGGCACGAAGCATTTGTTGATACAAAAAGAACATTCGTGCATTGTACGAACACAGTTTTGTCACATTTGTATTTTATATTTTTTCAAAAATTAAAAAGAAACGTCTCTCTGGTGGTTCCATGAATGACTGAGAGATCTACTCGACTCGAGATATCGACTCGAAAAGTATTGAAAAAAAGATGAAACCACGTGGAGTAGTCTAGCGTTGTTTTTATAATGTTTCTGACATGGGATGCAATCCTGTATATTTGGAAAGAGCTGTTTCTGAATCCGTGGTTGATCTCACTAGGCCATTGATTAATGAGTATGAAGTTGTAACTCTTGACAGCGGTTTGATTTTTATTTTGGAATAAATAATTTACTCCCGCTCATACCAACAACAACTCCATCATACATGAGAACGATAAAAGAGAAACAGCGATTGGCTGCCCAAGTAACAATTTTAGTTTTATTCCAGCCATATAGCCGCCCCCCGGCTTTGTTGATAAAACTACATTCAAAACTGTTTTGTCTGCCCACTCTATAGAAGGTTGTGAAAACAAGTTAATAAAATCTTTATAAGAACATAAAGATTTTGAAAATGTTCTTGTGAAAGATGTTATGACCACTTTAGAACCTTCATAAAACCTTTTGGCATCCATTAAAACCAGAATGTGGCAAAATGGCCACATCTGTCAAACTTCACTGTGAAATCGAGGTTGGGTTTTGTTGTTCTGCTTTGTTCGATTCTTTGCTCTTCAGATTCATTTATCAGTAAATAATATCTAAAAAAAAAGGTCTAGTGTTGCGGGAAATTTTGTTTGATAGCAAAATATCCAAAACAAATAGTGTTTTCTACAGCGTATTATGCTCCAAGTTATGTGCGCAATTATATTTATGGTAAATATTGGCACGATAAGCGCAGAAAATTAATGCGCCTCGGAAATTATGGGAACTTACAACAGCATATATCAAATTCAAACAAATATATTCGATAAATTAATTATGAATTTCCTGAAAAGTGCTTGGAATTGGATGAGATTATCTAAAAGAATGCCAAAATTAGTCTCAGATCTATAGTTTATTGGCATTCCATTGAAAATTTGATGCATTTATTTTTCCACATTTCATTTATTTCTTATATTTCAATATGGCGATTGGAAAAAAATCACAGTTTCGCCATAAAGCCAATTTATCTTCGCAATAACTATTATAAAACTATTTGGTCTTATGGTGACTTCTTTCAATGCCAATTTCTGTTTTATGCATTTACTGAAGTTGAAATGGTTTTAAAATGTTTTTTCAACTGACCATAATAAGATAATATCAATGAGTCCTAAAACGGCATTTCAATACAGCATTTTAAGAGTTCACAAAGTCGAAATAAAACCTTTGATAGGAGTAAAAGGAATTTGAGAAACAAGTTTATGAAAGCCACTTGAAATCAATTTGGTTTTATTATGGCACCAATAAGTTTCATTGTCAGGTCAGGTTTATGAGAACCCACACAGCTTGTTTACAACGATCTTTAAATCGTTGTAAACAAGCTGTGTGGGTTCTCATAAACCTGACCTGACTATGAAACTTATTGGTGCCATAATAAAACCAAATTGATTTCAAGTGGCTTTCATAAAACTTTAATAAAACTTAATAAAGCAGGATGGTGTTAGCAATGTTACTTGGGTGGTCTTCACGAAATTCATGTGCATTTTACAAAAAGGTGGAATGATAGCATTTCACCAGATGTAAAGCAATATGAATGTTTCATACAAAACACGAGACATTTGTTCTAATTACAAAATCCATGTTTACGAAGCGAGTGAAAGCTTATTTACGAAAATAAGTTTTCAGTGTTCATCATGCATTTTTATGTACTCATTTTGATCCAAAAAGTTCCTGAAGCTCTCGACAGAACTTCCATGAAGTTCTCTGAAGGACTTACCCGAAGTTTTGTGAAGAACTTCTCTGAAGGACTAACCCGATGTTTTTAGAAGAACGTACCAAAAATACCCATACTGGGGTAATCAGCCCCTTATGTGCACCAGCGATAAACATTTATTACATTGTTCATAGGCAGACCACTGCCACGCAATGAAATAATTCTGAACTATGAAGTCGACCGCCTGGAAGACCAAGATTGCATTCTAGAATTCATACATGATCTAGATATCAAAATACAGAAACTACAAAAAGTTCACATGAACACTAGCGCCACGTAGCGGACGAATTCTGATCTAATGTGTACACCATTCATAAAGCTCTGACCCCTCGAATATCTTTTTTGAAGATGCCATCTTGCTATATGTCAATAATCTCGAGATCCAGATTCTATAGTAACTGCACACTAGCGCCACGGAGATAATTCTGAATTGCTCAGTCGAGTGTCTGGAAGCTCATAATTTTACAACTGACTTTCCTGAAAACAGTAAATTTATACACGATCTAGATCTCAAAATACAGGTAATACACAAAGTTCACATGTACACTAGTGCCACGTAGCGGACAAGCTCGGAGCTAATGTTAACTTCATCCTAAAGGCCTCAATCAACCAAACATCTTTGTCAAAGACGTCAACTTGCTATATGTCAAGGATCTCGAGATTCAGGTTATAAAGTAAGTTTACATGCACACTAGCGCCGCGTAGTTAGATAATTCTGAACTTTTAAGTTTACCATCCTTAAGGCCTTGAGCTACTGAACAACTTTGCTGAAGTTAGTAACTTCCTATATAAGAAGGATCACGAAATATTTTCTGATGAAACAACAAAGGTCAATGCCCATATATCATCAAGGGAATCCGCGCATGTCGGGGGGTTTACTGTACTATGCTGTTGTTTTGCTAAAATATGCTGCCTTTCAACGGTCATAACTTTTTTTTTCTGATGAAGTCGGATCGACACACTTTCCTCTGCAAAGTTGATTGATGAAGTCTGAGAAATTTCAAAAAAATGCTTTTAGAGCATTTACATTTAAGCTGAAGCAGTTATTTGAGTGGTTCTCAAAATATATCACACTTACAATTTTTGTTGCCAAATTGTGAAGAAAAATGCAAATCGCATGAGGTCAAAATACGATATTCGGTAGTTTTGGGACCCAAGCTAACGGAAACTGGTATGGAGCTCTGGATCTCAAGATTTTTTTTCGGATTTTGTCGACCAGTGTAATTATATGAAAATTATTCCCATACGATAGTTTTCAACCGCTCATGTTTTACGGTCTTTACCGTATACTCTGGTTGATATTCTTTGCCAAGTGAACGACAAGTTTTTTACCAAACAGTACTATTTTGTAATCATCTTTCCACACCACATTTCGCTATTTTTCTTTAGTCCAGTCGATATGCATCTTAGCAAAGTTCATACGGTTTGCAACATGCCGTTTCGTCAGCAGCGGTACCTTCCAGGGACTACGAGCAAACAGCTTGGCTTCCAGCCATCGTCGCCTGATAGTAGCAGTGCTCACACTGAGGTCCAGGTCATTTATAACTTTATTAGAAGTCTTCGTTGGATCCGTGCCAGTCCGGCCTCTATTTTGGCCTTGTCTCTCTACTTTAAAACATGTCTAATCATTTTGGCGAAGCATCCCATCTTTTTTTGTATCTCTCTGTACGTTTTGCCTTGTTTTATCATATCCAAAACTAACACTTGATCACTTTTAACATATTGCTGGGGGGTTCAGCTGTCCTGTTGTGCTTGCAATTACAAGCCATATCTTCTCGATATTGTGAACAAACTTCACTTGAGATTCGAACTAAATCAAGCTCAGTATACTCAATTCTTCATTTTCACGATTCTTAGTAGATTTTGTTTGGTGTAATAATCGTATCTCGTTCAACATTTTCTCAGAATTTTGAGTCAATTTCTTTCAAATTTATATGCACATTATAGGAAAGAGTCTAGTTTTTTTTCAGTTTCAGGTTATTTTTTTGATTGAACTTCTCAGGATTATCTTACTTGAGTTATCAGTTGAATAAAGTTCTGAAAATTTATCGAATTCCACTCAAAAACACAAAATTCTATCCTGGAGAGTATGAGCTGTTTAGTGGCATACCTGTTACTAGAAGAACAAACTAAGAAGAAAGATTAGTAATTTCCATTTAATTTCGTGCCGCTGCAACACAATAAGTGATTCCGGATTTTAACTGGACAGAACTTTAACTAAACTAAAAAAACTATTATTCCAAATCAATCCAAACGCCCCATACAAGCGATTACAATCCCACCGCATCGGTTCAGCGTACATTCCAGGTGAAAACAAACGGTCAAATATCTGTGGCTCCGAAACCCACCAATGAGTTTGCGTCATCCATGGTGGGCTTGCTGCCCAGGTGTAACGGAACCATGCCATGCGTGATCCAATATGAGAGTACCTCCGTCGGAAAACCCCCTAAACGGAATATTCGTTTCTCGTGCAACCCTGTTCCCAGGACCATCTGATTGACTTTTAAACATTGGAGTTGCACCAGAAACGGAGCAGATTTCAAGTGCACCAACCATGCGCTTCAAACGCATCTCCAGCATTCAAATCGTGTTGCAGATTACACTAGGCACCATCGAGACTTACTTCACCAACCTTCCGGATAGTACGATGGAGCCTCGAGGGCATCTCTTCCCGAGTAGAATAGTCTTCTCACACACCAGAGCAGCAGCAGCAGCAGCACCAGAGAAGAGGCAAGAGATGTGCTCTAGATATCGCAGCAGTGGCATCTTTCGACGGAATTGTGTGTGATTGTAGCCCACACTAGCTCTGCTGACTGGAAAGCAAGCAAACGATGCTGTTGGCTCAAATGACCTACCAGCTGCTTTGGTGGAGCACCAGAGCGAGAAGGCAAGAGTGGTATTGCTTTTTTGCTGATTGTTTTTCTTCGTTAATTTAAAAATTACACATTTTTCGCTCTGTTACTGCCTTTACCCATCTCTGCCACCACCAGTCCAGTGCACGCTTTTCACCACGGAATACACCGGCCCAAACACCAGAAGCAATCGGAGGGAACAGCAATCAGTGCGCGTATAAGAGGATGATTGTTCGAAGGTTCGATTACTTCCCCTTCGCCGGATTGCTTCGGCCGAGCTGCCGCTGTTTTGGAGATTGTTTCTCCCCACGGTTTTGACCATTATGAAAAAAAAGGTTCCTTTGGAATGGTGCTGTTGGTGTTTTTGATTAAATCTGTTCGTCGTTTTTCGACCACGCTCTGCTAATTAATTTATGAAATATGTCAATTTGAACCTCGAGATTTGCCAAGTAAGTGGGGGAGAGTAAATGCATACCACCAACAACCAAGAGAACAGTGTCCAATTTATGAATTTAAACTGCACTTCAAGCCGTGTGCTAACAGGGCAGAGTGGGCAACTCGAGAGTGTCAAGTTGAAGGTACAAGACGGACTCTCATCTTCTAGAAGAGGAATGCAATGATTTTCCTTAGAGAGCTGAAGATATGCAAACAAACATCGTGCGCAGAGGTCATAACAATAAAGCTGCGCGCACACACATTTCACTGTTGCGAGCGTGTTCTACCAGGCTGGTTCGTATGGGTACTGTAGATAGGGGTCGATTTGGACGATTGTCAAGTTTGAAGGGATGCAATATTCAAATAATAATTTGAGAAAATGACGACTGCCTTGGAGTTTGTGACCCCAATAAATTTAAAAAAAAATCCTTTGATGTGTACCCGTTATGACCATAAATCTATTTCAGTTCGAAGGCATGTGGACATGTTAATTTACCGACATTTTAATGTTTGAAGTTTTCAGCTTCTCATTAGATGGATTCAAGTTTCTTCCGAATGATTGCTTTTAATTATTGCAAGTAGTTTGGTGGAATAGATCCGCAAGAAAACCTCCTGTCGTGTCCCTTAATACTTGATGTCGGGTCTACAAACTGTTTCTAGCCTCGTCTAAGCGTAAATTGCGTCAAAGCCCGCCGATAGCACACCTCTTCATCTGAAAAACCCACCTATGACAAACCCCAGTGAAACGATACTCTGAGTCCTAATCGGGCCCTCCGGATCTCAAAAACCACAATACTTGGCCACGGTCTAGCCACTCATAGGAAATCTAGGACACAGTCAAACTTCCACCCCAAATTAAATATTAAACGTTTTCAAAATTGAATAAATCTATCTATGATTAAATTTTGATTTACGGCTCAACCCGCCGAGATATCACACTCAACTTTAGTCGTATACATGCGTGCTACGACGCGGCTATTAAATAGAAAGAGGAGCGAGTGGATATCACTACTTTGGTGCCCCCATTAGGGGACCCGGCACTCTAACTTACTCCATCCTCCCCCCCCCGGGGATTGCTTTTAATTATTCAAGAATTTAATCCATTTGAGTGCATATCATGGCTGGTCATTGAATCACTTAGTTTGGCGGTTGATTTGAACAATTTAAATGTATATAATCGTTTCGATCAAACTATAAAATTCTATGATTTTAAATGAAAGTAATTCTGACGTAGCGGCGAGCATCCAGATCTCGCTGAACAATGCCATGAAACCAGATGATTAAGCGACTAAGATGAATGGTGAAAGAACGGAACGAAAGCTAAAATAAACTAAAGAGGCTTCTTTATATTGAAATAGTTTTAAGTCTTTTAATTATTTTGGAAAATTTAAAACAGTCCAAGTCTTGGTATTATTTACGTGGATAAAGTGGTGCTCAATTTAAATACATCCAGGTAAATTTTGTTTTATATCATTGTTTGATATTTGGAATAATGTTTATACCTACAAATATGTTGACTGTTCAAACCTCCATTTTTTATTAATCGATTCCAAATATCTTCATGTATATCTATAGATGACAATGGATTTTTGTTTACAACTCCAATAAATTTTATAAATAAATAAATGAACGAAAATAAACAGGGCAGTGAATCGATTTTTTTTTTTTAAATCAATTTATTTAAGTAACGGTTAATCGAAGCAGGCCTTTACTTTATGCCGACAGAAATCTTATTAAACCTTAAGTCGTTCATTGATTGCAACTCAATTAGTTTTAATCATCACCAAGAATGAAAGACCACCTTGTTTGTATTCGACAAGTAGTTTCGTGATAAGATCCTTAAGGAGCTTGGACATGTCTACGAAAAACCTCGGAAGGATCGAATTCTCTGATAGATTTTTTTTTTCTCCATCATGAATATCTAATAATCTCACTGTGAAGTTTGGAAAACTTCTAATACATAGCTCCCTGACTTAATCAAAGTTAATCAACAACAACAACAAAAAACCTACATTTGACGCAGAAATAATTTTTTACTGTGGCCAGATAACATTTTGGCCCAGGAAGCTTCACAAACGTCTCGTAATCTATGAGCAATCATCCTTGGTATTTCTTCACAATGCAGTGATACAACCTCCAACCGCGATTTTTGGTCACTAGGTTCTGCTTAAGAGTTCTATTTAGTTGCTCGCTTGCTGACCAGCTGCTAATTGTTTGTTATTAAGTGTTCCACAACGAAGCTTACCTTGAACCATTCGGGCCGCGTTTTTTGCCATAGATTTGACTTGGCAAGTTTCAAAGTTTTCGCAATTTTTACGCATGATATTCGACGCGTATTGCAAGATAGACACTTGAGTCTTTCCACCTAGCACAACTTTTATGAAACTTCAAGTAACGGCATGATCTTTCAGTACTTACGACACTTTCATAACAATCTACTGTAATTTGCATACTATTAACTTGAATCCAACGTTTATAGCATTTTAGTTTAACGTATCGATAATTGTTGATTTATAATTCATTCTGACAATTTGATTTTCCAGTGAATTTATTACCATAACACTCGGATCTTTTCCATGGTTAAGTTCCTTATTTTTGAACAACACACAGGGGACCCGTGCAGAGCATACTTTGTTTTCGTGCGAGCCATTGCTATTACTAAGCTGGTTGCCTTGCAACGCCGGAATGATTGTTATTTTGTTGTTGTTTTGGTTGCAACTGCTGGTTTGGCTGGTTTTTATTCTCGGTTTGTTTGCTAATGATAAAGTGTACAAATTAAAATATCAAAGAGATCACAGTGATAACGCAGGAATGAAAAGTGAGGAATGCAAAGTAGACGATGTCCAAAACCACCGCCTCCATGAAACGTTTTAAGGAACGTTTGACTTTTGCCTGGAAGGTGTCGATGTCATAATGTGGACCGAAAAATGCGTTAGTGCGTTATGAAGGCTTTCACTGCGAATCCAGGACTTTTGGACGTGGATGTGGCCAATCAACTTGATGCTGTTTACAGTACAGTTTGAAATATTCGATTGGATTTCTGCAAGATCCGGACGGTAAAGCAAAACACTATGGTTAAATCGTGGGTCCAACAGGGATGAACAAAAATGAATTATTCATTAAGTTTCATTAGCAAATTTAAATCAAATTAATCATCACATCATAAAAATGATAAAGAGAAGCATTACAATCCTTGAATGCCATTTTAGAGGATATTTTTTAAATTTGTCTGTCTTATGCGTTTAAGGATGTCCTATTTCATGTTTCACTAATTCACCATGCAGAAGCCACCGTTCCTTTTTAACATACCAAACTAGAACATTGACAGTACTTAAAGAAGATTCATCTGTAATAATAACGTCCTTCTTATCTTAGTTTCTGTGGCAAATTCATGGTCATTAGATGACAGGTTAAGATCTTGCTCAACGTTGTTCCTTGTCAAAGAAATCCAGTTGGTTGGATCAAAGCCACGTTCAAGATTGAACAAAATCAAAGTTCACTGTAGCGATTTATATCCTGATGATTTCAATTGATCTCGTTTTGTATGGATTAACGGCTTGCAACGGAAAATTGAGAGCAACATTAGCCTGCTTTTATGGAAATCAATTAAAAAACCTATTTTGTTATGCATTTGGAACTAAGGGTAAATCTTATCACGAAAAGTAACGAATGATCAAAATTTTCTAAAGAAAATAAACAATAATCGGTACTTAAATGACAGATCAGATTAACACAACCAAGACATTAACCAAATTAGTTTCATCCAGTAATGTTCCTGTTTGCTGTTCAGAAAAATTTCTAGACGATTTAATTACATCTTTGCTCTGATTTTGCTCTGAATCTCCGCCTTTCTTGCAATATACATATACATACATATAACGGAATTGCGACCAGTGCCGGTCAAAATCAATTCATCTGCACTTAAATGAGCTGAAAATGAAGACAACATTAACGGACCGACCAACTATCTTCGCGAATTTGAATATTGAAATGACAGTTTTCTCTTGACCAGAGCAACCGCTGAGTTTCAAAAGTCATTATTTAGCTTTGTTCATTCATCGATGGATGTTCGTTGTTGTCAATATGAATATTCAATTTCATCTAGAGGGGAATGATTTTGATAATCAAATGAAGAAACAATATTTGTTTCTTTTGATGTATAACATGATGGGTAATTTTTTAGGCTCAGATCGATAGGTCACATATACTACAAGATGTAATTATGATAATAGAGAGCAGTAAAACTATGTGATTGATACTACATATTCAAAATAATCATTTTGGTTGAAATGAACATGACTTTTTGATGTTTAATGATAACTTTTACCAAATTTTAACAAAGCTGCGCTGGAAACTTAAACTCTAATGAGTATCAAGAAACGAGTAGTCATAGAAGCATAGTGAGTTGATTTGGTCATTTCAAAGCAAATGAAATTCATCTACACTGACTTGGAATTCTTTTCATTGCGTATGATAGTAAGTGATAAAAACAGACACTTATTGCGGCATCATTATCCGGAGGCATTGTTATTATACAACATTATTCAGGAATTCTGAATAGCAGATGTCGGATCAGCTTTCCATGTTTGTGCAATCCAATGTATCGTATGTTTGAAATTAATTTGTTTGGTATTATCCTCGAAACCTTCGGTTATTTGTCCACAAAACAGGAACCTATTCTGTGGCCTTCAATTGACCAGTATGAATCTAAAAGTCTGCGTTGATTTTTAAATACGAACTCATGAAATTTTACGTATAAATTTATTCTTAAACATAATGAAAATGATGTTTTGTGTTTATTTTAATTTCAAACAAAACAGTTTTGAACTGTCACAAAAAAAGTATAAGAAAGTAACAATAACTTGGTTAACTAAGAACTGTGATGAACTAAACTAGTAAAATTCAAATGCTTGGAACGTTTTCGAAAACATTATTTTAATTATTTAAAAGTCATTATAGGGGAACTGCCCCCATATTAATCTCATTGTTCCTATATTCATCCTACGATGAATCAGTTGAAGGATTAGTTAGTAATGTTTGTTGTAGTTATTTAACGTAAGCAAACATTATTAGAAAACGAAACCGATCCTTCAACTGCCCAATTCTTTGATTCATCGTAGGATGAATATAGGAACAATGAGATTAATATGGGGGCAGTTTCCCTAGTTTGGGAGATTGCTTCAAAAATATTGCTGATTATTTTAGTTTACTTGCTCATACTCTCTTATTTCTGGCGCAACTTTGTTCGAACCCCTGCCGTGAGGTTCACGACAGTACTATCCGAGATCTTCTGGTCACGGGTGTATCTACAACTTTGACCAGTTTTTCGAAGATTCCCCTTAATAATTGCACAGTATCTCTCGATGCGTCGACACTGTGGAGCATTTGGTGGATTCATATTTTTGGGTACAAATTAAATGCCAGCGTATCTTTATGGTCGTAACTCGTCGTGACAACATTGATTCGCAAAAACAATAAACCGGTTCATGGATTCCACGGTTACATTGTGTTTTTGTGTTATTGTGTTTTGAACTTTTTGAATTTACTTCGTCACAGTCCTTATTTGGACATTTGTGACCAATTATATATAGCTTTTAATATTGCTTTTGAGGATAACAATTCAAAACTGGTCAATAAATAAACTCTTGCTCGAAGAACTTCGCCAGTTAGGAAATCAGAAAATTTCCCATCAAAAATGCATCTAATGAAAATGTTGGGGATAACTTATTTCCACATTTTTTTTTCACCACCTTTTCCGAAGAAGATCGTGATCGGGAATGTTTTGTTTTCTTCCAGAGTTTACAAGTGACATAAGTGTCTATCATGTCAATGCACAGAAGCAAATTAGATGTTTCGAAAGGACCTGGCGGGATTCCACCCGTATTTAAATAAATCTCAACTTCATTGTTTGGGCTGTTTCATAAGTCACTTGATTCCGAAAATTTTCCAAATAATGGAAGAAATCGTATCTAATACCTATATATAGAAGTAGAAAAATGATGTACGAAATTATCGTGGAATTGCCATAACTTCATGCATTCCTTTGCCTTTCAAAGCAATAGTCAATGGAAAACTGTCCCACCTAATCAGAAATAAGAATTACTAACAAGCACAATGTTAGAATCCATTCAAAAGACGTTCAAACAATACAAATATACTTGAATTCGTTAATTATTCGTTGATTACAATTGACAACGAAACCACGTAGAAGCACTCAGCAAGCCTTCAGCAAGCCATTTGATCGGATTGACATACCCTTGCTACTATTTAAATTACAAAAACTGGGATTTCAGCCAGGTTTTCTCAAATGGCTCAAATGTTCTCGGAATAATCGTCAACAGATGGTAAAATACAAAGGAATAAAATCAAATCCTATTCAAGTCACCTTAGATGTCATCCAAGGGTCCTATCTAGGCATGCAGAAGTTTTTAAACGACATTTACTTCATTCTTTAAAAGTTTTGATTTATACCGACGGTATAAAGCTTTTTTAGATATAAGGAACAAAGAAGATGTTAAGATATTTCAAACCGAAAGAACACTTAAGAACGGCTGGCTGCATTCGCCGGAGAAAAGCAGAAGAAGGCCAACAATAAGTTCAACGGGAAGTGCCACGTTTGCGGAAAGCGAGGCCATATGAAGGAGGATTGCACAAGAAACAAAGGTAACGCCAACCTAGCAACGGATGCCAAAGCTGTAGTGTTCATGGCTCACTGCAGTGGTACTAAGCAGGACAGTGTCGGACGGATCATCTTTAAGCTTGATTCCGGTTCCAGTGACCATCTCGTGAATACCAAGAAGTGCTTTGCAACCCTAAGCGTTATGAAGCAGCCGGTACGAATCAATGTCGCAAAGGATGGGCAGTCGCTGACGGCAAATCGAATGGGAGTTGTCACTGGAATCAACAACCGTGGAGTGCTAATGCAGG
This sequence comes from Aedes koreicus, assembly GCA_024533555.2. Taxonomy (NCBI): domain Eukaryota; kingdom Metazoa; phylum Arthropoda; class Insecta; order Diptera; family Culicidae; genus Aedes; species Aedes koreicus. The sequence continues at coordinate 105,255 of JAHHFK020002494.1, read as the reverse complement.
CCAAGGGCGTGCTTTTTGTTCCTGATCTGAGGGACAACCTCATGTCGGTCAAGAAGTTGACAAAGGCAGGCGTTGAAGTTACATTTGGAAGCAAATTGGCAACACTAAAGAGGGGCGGAGCTGTTATTGCCACCGCTCCCCTTCGAGACAACCTTTATGAACTGGAAGTGCAGGTCGAGAACGGCATGAAGACAATGGTCCGTGAGTAGCTGGTACATGGAATGAAGGTAAATGTTAGCAAACTCGATTCCTGCAATGCTTGCATCCAGGGAAAACAATGCCGGGAGTCATTTGACGGCACACGAGAAAGAGCCACTCGCATGTTGGAGCGTATCCATTCGAACGTATGCGGACCGATCGAGCCACGTATCTGGGATGGCTACCGTTACTTTGTATACTTTATCGATGACCATTCTCATTTTGCGATGGTGTGTCTGCTGAAACGGAAGTCGGAGGTATTCTCGAAGTTTCAAGAATTCGAGGCCATGGCAACTTCTGCGACGGGCGTACGTATTTCCAGGCTAACGGTAGACAAAGGCCGGGAATATTGTTCGGGAAACCAAAATCGATTCTACAAAGCAAAATGGATACAGATAGAGCCAACAATCGCGTATTCCCCCCAGCAAAATGGAGTTGCGGAGAGGTTTAACCGCACTCTTGTTGAAAAAGTTCGGACGATGTTGATTTACTCGAAGCTACCGAAGTCCATGTGGGGAGAAGCTGCTCGGACTGGCGTTTTCCTCATGAATCGAAGGCCCACCTTTGCTCTACCGAAGGACCTAACCCCAGCCGAGAGATGGACAGGAAACAAACCAAACATGGACAAACTTAGAGTTTTTGGTTGTCAACCGATATCGAATTCCCATATGATAAGGAATGCCATAACCAAAGGGAAGAAAGATTCGTTGTTCCTGTAATGTACGAGCAAGAAGGGGAAGATGCAGGCCAAATCGTGCAGATTGTTGCACCAGATGAGACTGTTGGTATCCGAGCCGGAAGACAACGCTGAAATCGAAGAGGAAGATGAGCCCACAGCGCTCTCTTCGCAACTTGAACGTGGCGAAGATTCCGGCCTACCAGGCGATCTGACCACGAGGACAAACGAACGGGAGCGCAGATTTACGGGTAAGTTGTTCAACTATATGACCGGATTCGAAGCAAGTGCTGTCGACCCTCTTTCCCCAGATGTGCCAGGCAGTTATGGCGATATAGCAGCCTGTAACAATTCCGATGGATGGATGATGGCGGTTCAAGACGAACTGCGATCGATGGAATCCAACAACGTGTGGAAGTTCACGAAGCGACCCGATAAAGTCAAACCTTTGGAGATCAAATGGGTATTCCGGCTTAAAGAAGACGAAAATGGACCAGCAGTTCGCTATAAGTTCGCTATAAGTTCGCTATAACTGTTCGTGTGGTGCTCGCTGTTGATGTTCGTTATGGGTTTCATCTACACCAAATGGACGAGAAGACGACTTTTATTCATGTACAGCAGGACCTGTACATTGAAGTTCACGATGGTGTGCAGGCTGGTCCCAATACCGTTTGCAAATTGCAGAAGTTGATATATGGGTTAAAGCAATCGCCACGTTGCTGGAACAAGAGGCTGAATTCACACGATCAAGACGCGACTACTGCCTGTATACGTCAACTACCAAAGGCGACGAGATTTTCCTGATGATCTATGTGGATAACGTTCTAATTGTCGGCAGAAAAAATGTTCACGATCAAATAGCTGAAGCAACGCCTATCTGCAGAGTTTGAGATGTCAGACTGTGGAAACGTGAAACATTTTCTGGGCATGAAGTTTGATTGCCATCAAGATGCTGGAAAGCTGAAGATGTCACAGGAAGCAAGGCACTCAAAATTCTGGCAAAGTTTGGAATGTCGGAATGCAATCCCGTGAAGATCCCGATGGAGAAGGGACTCCAGATGGATCGAGAAGGTTCACGGACTGCTGAGCCATACAGGAAACTATTAGGAAGCGTGATGTACTAGATGCTTTGTGTGCGGCCGGATCTGTGTTTTTCGGTAAGCTATTTGGGTCGTTTCAGCAGTGTCCTACAGAAAATCAGAAGACTCTGAAACTAACAGTCCGTTAGTTGAAGGCTACCAGCAGCATGGGTCTGGTGTATACGCGAGAAGAAGGATCCAAACCACTTGCAGGCTACGTGGATTCTGACTGGGCATCGGATCTTGAGGACAGAAAGTCTGTTACTGGCTTTTGTTTAAGGTGTTCGGTTCAACCGTTTCTTGGGCAAGCCAAAAACAAACCACGGTCTCGACGTCTTCCAGCGAGGCGGAATATGTCGCTTTGTGCGCGGCAGTTTCGGAAGCAATATTCTTGAACGGAATTCTTGAGGACCTCAATTGCAAAGCTAATGGACCAGTTTCAATATTTGAGGACAACAGAGGATGTATTGGGATGGCACGAGACCCGGAGTCCAAACGTGTCAAACTTATTGACATCAAACACCACTTTGTCCGAGACAACGTAGCAGCAGGAATCATCCAGATTGAACCCATCAGCATAATGGATCAACAGGCGGACATATTCACAAAATCCCTGGACGTCTCCCGGTTCTAGATTCTTCGCTATATGATTTGAGTCACCGATTGAGAAGGGGTAATGAAAAACGAAGCAATCTCTGATTCAAGTATGCCTGACAGCAACCGCTGGTCTCATGAATAGCTCCATAATTGAATCATTCCTAATCAAGCTTTCGTCAAAGATAGACGTATTTAAAAACCTTTAACAAACGTTATAAGTTCTTGTTAGTTCCCGTCGAGTGTTTTAATTCTCGGACCACAACAACACTTGATATCACAATCACGCTAGGACTGTAGAAAAATTTGTAAGAATGAGGGATTTAGGAATAATTTTGGATTCGAAAGTAACATTCATTGATCATTATAATACAACAATCAATAGATCAAATAATAGGCTTGGATTTATAAAACGATTCAGTCATTGTTTTCACGACCCTGACACAATTAAAACACATAACATTGCATATGTGAGGTCAAAATTGGAATATTGTAGTTTTGTTTTTGATCACGCACGAAGAGCGAATAGAGTCTGTTCAAAACCAGTTATTATTGTTTGCATTTCGTAAATTGAACTGGGCAAGACTTCCTCTCTCATCTTATGAAAGCCGTTGCCTGCTCATCAGCATCCAAATATTAAAAGAACGTCGAGAACTCGCAAAAGTTTCGTCTCTAAACGATATTGTTTCGTATCGCATTTATTTGGACCAGTGCCGGTAAAAATCAATTCATCTGCTATATTACCTATATTACGTGATATAGAGTATCTTGATATCAAATGCCATACACATTATTTCCAGTGAAAAGTAAATGTATAGATGCTGATATCAAGATACTCTATATCACGTAATATAGTTTGTAGTGCGAACGGGGTGTTAAATGAGCTGAAAATGAAGACAACTTTAACTGACGAACCAACTATCTTCGGGAATATGAATTTGACAGTATTGACAGTATTCTCTTGACCAGAGCAACCGCTGAGTTTCGAAGTCATTATTTGGCTGTTATAAATATCAACATTCAATTTCATCTAAGTGGGAATGATTTTGAGTATCAAATGAAGAAACAACATTTGTTTCTTCTGATGTAAAACATGATGTGTAATTTTTTAGGCTCCGATCGATATGTTTCAATTACTACAAGTTGTAATAATGAAAATAGGGAGCAGTAAGGCTCTGCGAGTGACACTATTCAAAATAATCATTTTAGTTGAATTGAAAATTATTTTTTGATGTTTAATGATCACTTGTGATTTTAACAAAGCTGCCCTAGAAACTCAATCTCTGATGAGTATCTAGAAACGAGTAATCATAGAAGCACAATGAATTTATTTTTTGATCGCCCTTGATTTTGACATCTGAGATTTCCAAAACAAATAAAATTCATTTACATTGACTCGAAATGCTTTTTATTGCGTATGATAGTAAGTGATAAAAACTGACGTTGATTTGGACTAACTTCTATCAAAACTTATTTTTTTACAAATATATTAATTAAAAACCATCACCAAACAAATTACGCCAAATGGAGACTGTTGGACCAGCGTTGGAAGTGGCCGAAATGGTCGTAATCTCGGTCCTGCTTTTCGAAGAATACTCACTGCGTATGTCATTCACCAGAAAAACTGCCAAATAACTTCATCATTCACAACCCAAATAGTTTTAATTCGCGGAGATAGGCACAAAAACTGAACTGCACAATTTGGTGGATCGAGAACTAGTGAATTTATTTTCCAATGGATTCGGTTTCAAGTCTAACAGCCAACAGTGCTCGAAAGCTAGATCTGATTTCTCTCTTTTACTTCTGTCAGAGATGGATTCTGCAACTGACGTTATTGCTGTTACACAACAGAGACTTTTGAATCAGATGATGGCAACCTACAGTTTGCATTACGGAAACATTTGATTTTCCAATGACCAAATCCAAATTGAGTTTAATTCTATTCGATAATGAAGAACACTAAAATGCGTTTTGTACAATGTAAACCTGACACTTATATGTCTAGTCCCTTATAAATTTTAACTTCAAGTATAGCTAGGAATAAGAAGATACTGAAACTTACATTCAACATTTATCGGACATCGTCCTGTAGATGGACGACTAAAAAGGTAAATTTAAACCTTTTTGGGCTTTGTAGGAACAATTAGTGTTGTGTCTTGTCTCCGGTCGCGTCTTTCGAATTTACTTGAAGTTCTTACAAGCTTCAAAAAGTATATAGTATATAGTGTGACGACAATGAAAAAAATAATCAAAAAAGAATGAAAACCGACCCCAAAGTCACCGCATTGTACGGTGTCTCCTAGCACTTTCTTTCCTCCCAGACATGCAAATACTCGACGAGAACGAGTGGCAGTCCCTAACTGAACAGGACAGTTGTGAATTCTGTTGCTGTTGTAGGAGATAACTGCGATTGGTATAAATTATCGTGGCGATTTATTTGCAAGAGTATATTTTCGCTTCGATGTTCAGTTTATTTGCTATAAAAATAAAAACACAAACGAAGACGACGATGATGATGATGATGATATGATGATGGTGGGGACAGGCAACAAGAGTTGCAATAAAAATCACTCTGGTAGATGAACAGTGACACTGCCATGTCGATTCTCGGCTCATCAGGGCGCTCGCAGAACTTTGGCAAGTACATGCTCGGGCAGGGATGAATTTTACTGTGGCCATAAATCGCTTGGATTGGATTGGATGGGAGTTTTAGTACGGCGGCGGATGACGAAGAGGGTCACTCCGGGGGTGAACTTTCGTCATTCGCTGAAATTGTTCAGATGCGATTTATGGCATTGGACAAGTTGCTTTCCAGATATATTACTATCCGAATACGACGAACTAATGTGTCACTCGAGGTGGTGGAATTATTTGGTGAAATGAAATGTATGTCCTTTTGAATCATTGAAGATGTGCTTGCACATCATTGATGAAACTGACGTTTGTCCCTAAAATTAACACCATCACCAGAACAAACTTGAAAGTCACAGTCATAGACGACACTTAGTCGTATAATCATTGTCGTCTTGCCCTTTTCTACTCGATTCTTTTTCGTACCGGTGTGGCGTAGTGGAAATATGAAGCTAAACATAATGAAAAGAAATGTACATAGGGGAACTGGGAGTAAGGCGAGCAGGCTAAGCAGAACTTCAATTTCTGTATATATGGTTCATGTTTTCTTAAACTTATACGTAGTTTGTGGCACTCTGCTGTTCTGCTTTTCAATATACCTGGTCAAAAAATTGTCATAAAGCGTATTTCAATTCGTTTTTATTTATAAGGAATAAAACAAGTCCAAAATCTTCAACAACGTTTTTTACTGCGGGAGAAATGGAGTTGGTGGGGGTTAAATGGGCAATCATTTTTTTTCGCCACACACAAATTAATTCTTTCAAACCATGGTTGAATGTAAATTTCATGTCAAAAGAGAGAAAAAATAATAGCAATCATTCTCCATGTTGGATAAAACATATTTCCTATTTTTTTTTCTGGCAAGTAGTATGCATTTATTTAATTTGTGCAATTACATAATTCATGAAACCAGATTTAGGATTGGATTTCCAATTCTAAACTCGACATAAACGTAACCACATCCATAGTCCGGCTTTCAAATACATGAAGTTATTTTTATCACTGATTTGAGCACGCTTTTTTTCGTGTAAATTTCTAAATAGAACCACTCAAATTCTTTAATTTCAGCGACACAAAGATTGCAGCTGCTTTCATAGTTGCTTTGATTTTCAGTTTTTGTTCACATTTTCACCATTTGACAATTCTTCAATATGGTAATGTGGTTCACATATCATAGAACATCAAAATAATAGTGTTCTCACCAGCTCACATTTGAGATTTAATATATAAATATTAAAATCACCACATGTCCGTCTTATCCACAGTTCCCCCTAAAAAAAAAGGATCCTAATAACCACGCGGTGCTATCTGCTGCCAGAGGGAATTTGAAGCAAATTTCCATTTTTATGTGCATCCCCAAGAGCCGCTCCGGAGAATACACTTTTCAAGAGCACGTACATACCGAACACAGAAAGCTCGGTGCAAAAGCCAGCACCAGCCACCCTCCTCTGCTCCGTCCGTCGATGATTGTCCCGAATGAATGCCCTGTGGAATGGTGCGGGTTAGGAGAAGGGTGCTGGCAGGCAGCTAACACCACATCGAGTCCCGGATGACGGTGGCGGCGGCTGCACCGGGCAAAACGACAACAAACAGTGAACGCGCGAGTAGTCGTCGTCTTCGTCTTGTCGGCCGTCGTGCCGAAGGAAAGTGCAGCAGAAAATGCATTCTTTTAATTTTTTTTTTTTCGAAACACCTATAATCTGGTATCATAATACTTGCCTAGAAGCAATTGAACAAGTTATGCAGCCTAGTCGTTTTATTCTCATTATTTATCGCTGTGAAAACATCGAGCCTCTCTTGCTCTCGCTCGCTGCCCGGTCCGGAGTGGCAGAAGAGCCGTTGCCACAGAATAGTCCCCACATCCATCGGAAGGTGTGCAACCACTGATCTGGCAAAGGCGGGGGGTGGATGGCAGTGTTAGGGAATGTTCTGCTGCAAGTGTGTGCCTTTGTGCCCTGTTGCACATGCACATTTTCCCGTGCCATGCGAATGCGATTCTGCTCATCCACACGAAGGCCAGGGTCGTCGACGACGTTGGTCGAGCTGTATTTTGCTGTGAGGCTGTGACTTCCTCCCAACAGCCGCTCCTCCAATTGCACATCATTACTCTACTCAAAACTGCCAGATTTGTTCCCCCCTTTTTGCTTCCTTCCTGCTGCGGTACTAACTCAGCTCTCAACTCGGCTCAAATCGGCCGGTGCGTGCGTGTATGCATCCTGCACTGGCCCTCGGTTGATCCGCTCGTTCTATTACAGTCTCCGGTATACCGCATTGCACTTCAGGGTGTTTTTTTTTTGGTTTTAATTTTTCGTCCTTTTTGCATTCTTTGGCATTTATTGCGCTCGCCGAACTGGGGATCGTGGTATATTTTTTACATAATTTTGCGCTTCCATTTATATTGAGATGTCAGCCAGTGCAGTTCATCTGATGGTGATGGTAAATGGGGATTACTTGAACGATTCGGGATTGGAAAGGCTTCAGGTGTATTTTCGATTGATCAATATGCTGGAAATATTCATACGGTTTATCAGATACATGGGAATCAGGAAATGTAATTTAAATGGCTCGTACTTCTTTCTCTGATTTGGTTTTAAATGAAGTGTTTTTGTTTATCGCACAACGCACTAAATATAATTCACTTTATTTTAAAACATTTATTTCTATAAATATCAACCCAATTATTTAGTTGGATGATGGTGAAAGTCGATATCGCCTTGTGGTTCTAGTGTTCTGATTATCTCAAAAAAAAAAATAACAATGTAAATAAAACGATGCTGATTTCTACAATAAATTAGTGCCGGAAGAGATATTAATATAAATTCCTACAGATCCTAAGATCCACGGATAAATTGAAAAATTAATTATTATCATTCCTTTATTAGCGCCTGTACAGCTTTTCGCGCAGCAAATCACCCATGTATATTGCTTTTATTCTCAAACTCCGGAGCAGCAGGGCATTCTGGGTTAAAGAACGCATAAGAGAGTGGCAAGGAATCTGGTGGTCACACAAAGAAATGCTATTAAAATGTTGTATCAATGTTGTTCAGTATGCAAATGGCCGATTGACTGGTCTCGGTCGACCAGGCTTCTTATACAGTGTTGGACAAAACATATGCAACCAGCTAAAGACGATAATTAAATTGTACAGTAAATATTTATGGTAAATTAACAAACAGAAAAAGGCATGCAGGTGATCAAAATAAACATAATTCAAATTTATTGTGTCGAATAAAACAGAATTTATTCACAAACAATGATAATGTTATCAAATGATCAAAACAATAAATTATCCTCCTGGACAAAAAAAAATGCAATTTCGTATATTGGCCACCAGATTGTCCTCGGCTTTTAATACTTCGTTGCGAATCCATCATTGTGGATAACAGCCTTGCATCTTTGAGGCATGGAGTGGATCAGGTTGTCAATAATGCATTGTAGGATCTCTGCCCAAGATTTTCAGATTTGCTCAAGCAGTTGGTCCTTATTGCGTACATTGTGCGGTTGATTCTTCTATTTATGATCTCCCAAAGGTTCTCGATCGGGTTGAAATCCGGAGACTGCTTAGGCCTATCCAAAACTATTGCATTGTCATCCTTAAGCCACTGTTTGACGACATTGGCAATGTGTTTGGAGTCGTAATCTTGTTAAAGTATCCATTCAACAATCCAATCAACCCATAACACCATGAATAATCAATAATCGAATTATTCTATTTAATCGGACCCAGACCGTTTGCAGAAAAACTTCCCCAGACCATCACATTTCCTCCGCCATACTTCACAGTCTTCTGGCAGTATCGTGAATCCAAGCGTTTTCCGATCGGTCGGCACATTCCGTCACTTTCAATGATGTTAACCTTCAACTCATCATTGAACATTACCGATCTCCATTTCTGCACAATCCAGGTTATGTGAGATTGAGCAAACAGGAGCCGTTTCTTTTGGTTTTTCATCGATATCAGAGGCTTCTCTTCGTAGGACGCCGGAAACGGCACGTCGCCTGATTGTCCGATCCGACACAGACAGCTGTAATTCCTTTTTGAATCTTAAAGCACAAATTGAAGAGATCTTCCTTGATGCTTCTTGGAGACATCGAGTCGTCTGTTGACGTCATGGAACGTGGTCTTCCTCCTCGGTGATCCGCGGCAAATTTTCCGGTTGAGTCAAACTTGGAACACAGTATTGATATGGTCGATTTTGTTTTCTGGTAACATTGCGCCCACGTAATCTTCGATTATTGTCTTTCGAAGGTCCAAGCCTGCATCGAACCATTTTAACACTCGGTGTCACAAATCTAAAGATCCTAAATTTTTTGTCAGTTCTTAAATATTTAGCGCAACTCTTACCTTGTTGTCACTGAAATATATAGTAAACAAGAGTTTCAATATAAAATGAAACTTTTCTGCGAAAGCGGCTACATGCTGAAAGTCTCGATAATAAAGCCAATCAAATCATCATCACTTTTCTGCGAAATTATTAACACTTAGACACTGAAGAGCAAGCGCAATCAGAAAGTTGCATTTGTTTTGGCCAATGCAAAATGACAATTGTCAACAAAATTCTAGTGGCGTGCTGTCATTGAATACTAGATTACTCCAGCAATCATGTAGAATTATGCTGAGCCATTCAATTGTTTCATGTTACTTCATTTCGTTAATGGAATTTCAAACAGTTGTTACACTTTTCATGAATGTAAGATATAAATTGCCTGTATTATGTCCATCACTGTACGTGTGTATGAATAACAGAGAGGTTATGTGCTTCGGATTCAATCCCAGTTCATACAATGTTGCAATGCGATGCAATGCACTTCGCAGCACAAGCGATTTTTTTGGAGATTGAATTACAAAATCGTTTCCCTCAACCCACCTCTACTTTTACTGTTCGACACAGGATAGAAATTAAACACACATTCAGGGTTCCTAAGGTGCGTCACCGATGTTACTTTTGGAAATCTGATAGCATTCTATCAAATTTTTCTGGTGTGTTAATTTAATTTTTAATCCGTTAATATTTCTTTCGATTAGCATTCTTTTCAAAAAAGAGTTTCTCGGAAGATTTCTTTTTATTACGGGAAATGCTAGTGAGTGGTTTTTAGTATTTGTTAAATGAACTGTTACAGAAAACATTTTAATACATGAGGTTACCTTAACTTAAGGTGCCGCCACACGGCGCTTGAAATCTATGCTATAGTTCACTATGATATAGCCGTTATAGATATCTATTTCATAGTTCTATGAGATTCGAGAAACGGTTTTGCAAAAATACGAGCTATGAAGTAATAGTAGCTATGTAGTAGAAATCTTTGCCTCAGCGCTTTCACTTAACTTTTTCCGTTGTACACACGATTGATTTTCTGTGTCGCATATATATGGTTGCGAGCTTTTAATAAATAAATTTGGGAAGTAATCATGGGCACATTCGGTAGCTATGGACAGAGAATGAAAAATTGCTGCAGTTGCTGCGTACATCATATTGAAAAGGCGGATAAAACGAAAAACTCGCAAAGTCTGGACAAAATCGTGGATTGCTCGTCTTGTAGGCAAGGGAATTAAGGCTAATCTGCTGAAGGAGTTGGGTTATGAAGATCCGGATCACTAGTTCAGCGAAATTCTTCAGAGAAGTTCATGGGAGTTCTTCAGATAAGTTAATGGAAGTTCTTTAAAAAAATTCGGGGAGGTTCATTAGAGATGTTCCGGGAAGTTCTTCAGAGAAATATAGGGAAGTTCTTCAGAGAAGTTTGGGGAATTTCTTCAGAGGAGTTCAGGGAAGTTCTTCAGAGAACTTCAGATAATTCTTCAGAGAAGTTTGGGAGATTTCTTCAGAGAATTTCAGGGAAGTTCTCTCAGAAGAACTACAGGGAAGTTCTTCAGAGGAACTTCAGGGAAGTTCTTCACAGAAATTTAGGAAAATTCGTTAAAGGAACTTTAGGGAAGTTATTCAGAGGAACTTCAGGAAAGTTCTTCACAGAAATTCAGGGTAGTTCTTTACAGAAGTTCAGGGAAGTTCTTCGGAGATGTTCTTCAGATAACTTCGGGGAAGTTCTTCAGAAAACTTCGGGGAAGTTCTTCAGAGAACTTCGGTGGAATTCTGCAGAGAACTTCGGAAAAGTTCTTCAGAGATCTTCGGGGAGGTTCTTCAGAGAACTTCTTGGTTGTTCTTCAGAGAAGTTCAGGGAAGTTCTTCTGAGATGGTCAGGGAAGTTCTTCAGATAAGTTCTTGGAAATCGGTTGAATGCATTGCTTTAAGGTTTCAAATTATTCGTATGTACTGATTCTTAGAGCAGCAAAAATTAAATGAAATTTAAATGACAGGTTTATTTAAAATTCGTATATTATTTAGAAGAGGAGTGGCTGAAAATTTCACGTGATTTTGAAGAAAGGGGCAATTTTCCAATTGTGTAGGAGCGTTAGACGGGAAGCACGTTAGTATAAAAGCCCCTGCAAAGACCGTCAGTAATTATTGAAATTATAAAAAGCAATTCAGCATCATGCTTATGGCTATGATGGATGTTGAATACAAATTTACGTATGTCAACATTGGAGCAAAAAGAAGGATCAGTGATGGTAGGGTATTTGCCGATTGCTGTTGGGGAATTCGATGCAGGATTTTTGGCTCCTGAGATGCCTGTTGCGGCTCCGATGGCGGGCAACTTGTATGGATCATCTGACGCGAGGACAATCAGCTGCTCTTGAGACATTCCGAAAATTATTTTCTCTTCATAGGCCTGCTCAAATTTGTTATTCAAGTTCCTTGAAGCCATCGAATATTTGTTAGGCAGTCTTCAGCCCATAACGTCTCCAGCAACGAGTTGGTCGATTTACCCAGAATAGTGGCCGATTTTTTGGTTTTTTAAGTTCCGTGGGCTTGGACACGATTTCGACGCAGTTTGAGAGAAGCACCATCTCATCATATGATGACTTTTCACGCTTCAAATTGCGCATTGCTAGCTTTGGTTTCGATCCACTCGGTTTTTCAAGTTTCAAAACGGGTGATTGTATAGTTGCAGTCAGGGATCAAAATCAAAGGTTGAACATCGGAACTGGTAGAATCATAATCTGCCTCTCAACGTTATCATCTTGAAAATACTTAGTACTTAGCTAGGTGCCAAAATACCTTGGTCTATACTTTCTTCGGATGAGGAATTGCAAAGCAAAATAATACACTCACTTTGCAGTAGACACTTTCACAGGTGATCGGGAATAGTTGGTTCCCACAACATCGGATGTTGCTCCCACAGCTCAAACAATCTGGAATTTATTTTCTTGGTCAATTTTTGCTTTAAAAATACCGCGAAAACACAAACTAGCGAAAAATTCAAACGAACTGTCAAAAAACTTCGACCAACGAACTATGAACTATTCCGATGGCGGGGTCGTAGGCCCGGAATTCGGATTTGGAAAAGTTCGAAGCCTAACTGACTATTTTTCCTGAATTTTATACTAATTGAACTTGAAAAAGAAATTTAATTTGATTTTTAAATAAACGATTTCACCGATTTACACGCTTTTTCCCTTGACCAAATTTTGACCGTATCACCCTTTAACATAGAAACTGTCGCTAGAGTGTACACACGACAACGGGCACGGTTCTATATCATAGCGTAAAACTATCGCTTGCAAGTCATAACTATGAGCTATCAATACATAGTTTAGGTGTTCTTATGAACTATTACATAGTTTTCTAACACATAGCTCACTATATACTAGAAATAGCTGCCATGTGGCGACACCTTTAGTTCGAAATTGCCATCAATAACATATTTCATTCTTAAAATATAGATCAACTAGCTGCAGAAATTTGAATGACTGTACAGCTTATTAATAATCAAGGCAACTGTTAGTTTTGAAGAAATAATTCAAATCTAATCTAATCTAATACAAACGCAGCCAGTACGAGAAAGGATCCTGGAAATAATTTAGTTCGATGACGACCAATTTTTTTTTTGTCAATAAAAGAAATGATACAAGCGTCAAAGCGGACAGGCCTACTGCGTTGCATTAACCGCTAAGATGATTCTGTAAAATTAGTTGGCTTGAAGTGAATAGATTTGAAATACAACGCATTTCTTGAATTTACAGGGGAGGAAGAATGCGTAGACATACCGTACCACACTCTCCGAGTTTGGCAAATATAGGGTATGTGTCCCTTGACTCAGCCTAATATGCAACGATCGATTAAATTTTTTATCATAACTCATAAAGTATTTGAGCTGAAAGCGATATTTAACTCGTAATACACTTGCTTAGATAAGTTTTATAAGACATTTAGTAGTATGTTTCACAAAAAGTTACACAACTCATTTTTAAGGTCAGAAACTTTCGAGTGATATGGATGTAATATCGGTCTATAACACTAAATTGGGTCAATTTGAGGATGCAACATTGTCCCATTCGATAGATTTATTATTAAATCTGTTGTACGGTTTTTTTGTCTGATTTTCTGATTAAAGGCTTTGTAAGCTGTAGTCGATCAACTCAACAAAAAATTTCACAAAAATACTAAAATAAAACTGCTTTGAAACATTTAAATGGTTTTCTCATATGATACCTCTGCCATTCGATAATGAAAACATTATAAATCACTCTACACAGATTTTGTTTGTTTTTTTTTCTGATGAGCAAGTTGAAAAATGTACAATCGCAAACTAATATATATTCGTAATTTTTTTTACTTAGTTTACTTAGTTATTAATACAACAGGCCATAATTAGGAACACAGAAATAAATATGTCCCTAACTTTGGGTCTACGGTTTTCTTGTTAGTTGGTTGCTGTTTTATCCATGTTAACAGTTAATTAATAACGCGTGACAGCATTACTCGGTTAATCGGTTCAATTTAGTCAAATTTTGATCTTAAGAAGATCGTGGAGATAATCTTTTCTTTTCCAGAACAATCACGATGTCTAAAAAGTTAAGGAAATCGAAAATTACGTGGAAGTGAACAACTTTAAATTGATAAATAATGTCTATTGCTTTGGGATTAATCGGTTTTCCTAATACCAACCATTTTTTTGATTATCGCTGAATTAATGACATATTTGGTACATAGGCCGAATGAAGGAGCTAGGCTAACATTACATCCCGTTACCCTATGAGTCGAAATTTATCAGAAGTAGATAATTTTCCATCAACATGAGAGGCTCTAGGAGTGGACAGTAATTTATTGCTAGAACTAAGAGAAATGAAGAGAAAGTATCGATAGTTAAGCGTAAAAGCAGGCTTTGAAAATTGAAAGACACAAGTTGAAAACGAGCGGAGGGCATATAAAGGTAGTATACGATCGGGCGCATAATCTTTTACCAGGCTACCCACCCGATGCATGGTAGGCAAGAGGGAGGATACCCCCTTGACTGGGAAAAGAATATGCGACCGATCGTGCTCTTATGCCCTCCGCTCGTTTTCAACTTGTATCTTTCAATTTTCAAAGCCTGCCGTTACGCTAAACGGAACTATCAATACTTTCTCTTTATTTCTCTTAGTTCTAGCAATAAATTACTGTCCACTCCTAGAGCCTCTCATGTTGATGGAAAATTATCTGCTTCTGATAAATTTCGTCATAGATTGTTACTCCGTGTATTGGGAGAATACAACAAACAACAATCAAAGTATAAATATATATGTATTTTTTTTTTTTAATTTTTGGGTTTTTATTATAAATTTATAAAAATATTATACCCCTTTTTCCCTTTCGCCCCCCCCCGGGTTTTTTTTTTGGCTCCCTCTTTTCCCCGCGGGTTGGTGCGGGGCCCCCCCCCCGTTTGGTGTTCAACAAAATTTTTTTTTTTTTTCCGGTTTTCCGCACCCACCCCCTCCTTTTCTTTCGTAACTGGCCGTTTGTACGGTTCGAAAATGATCACAATTTCTATGAACGCGGGAGTAAGAAATTCCAGGACCCATACTGGGTTTTCACACCGGCCATGATATCACTCGCAATTAGCACAAAGCCTGGCATTGTTTTGCAACTTTCCGAGGATTTGTCGGTGTTGGCGAAGAAACATCTCCCGCTACTCACGTACTATCCAACGAAGAGTTTCCAACGAGATATGCTCTAGTCCTTTTCGTCTGCAATCAAACGGATTCCAGTTGACTATCGTCTTCATTTTCTTACCTTGAAAATTTTGAGAAAATCGAGTGAAAAAAAAATGACAGCCACATAAACACGGCCGCGCGCAACAAGAGCTTACTTCGATAGAAATAATTTTCTTTCGACCATTCTAAGATTTTCAAACCTTTTTAAAAATTCACAAACGTTTGCTGATTAGGCTGAAGTGATGCTGGGTGCACACCGTCCACTCTTCCACTCATTAAATGATCTGCCGGTTAACCATTTCACGATTGAAGGGTCATGCCATGTCCTTCATCACATCCACCAACAGAGCGATGGTGATTGAGAACCAAAGCAACTTTCGCTTCAATATGCGTAATCGGCTGACATTAAGCCGGAAGTGGTGTGTGGCACCACCGCGCTCCAAAGCATTCCATTCACATTTGAGCCCACGATCTAGTCAAATGAGTTTTCAGTTCTTCAGTGGCTGCCTATGTCATAATTTGGGTCCAGGAAACGAGCGGCGGCCACGACTCTTGCTCATCGTAATCGACATCATTGGGGGAAAAAACATGGCTTCACCATTGTGGTCCAAAGTTTAAAAAAAAAATGCCAAAACTGTACACATACGGTAGAGATCGCACGAGCGCAGCCGGGAAATTGTGTTGAATTATTCAAATTGAGCAGCGTTTAAAAATACAAACGATAATTATCATCGATTGAGAATCTACGGTTTTCCCTTCTTTTCTTCTTACCCACTGTCTCTGGGGAGTGGAGTCGAGCTATTCAGGTTTTTGATTGATGCTCTCGTATTTTGTCTTATAGCACAGCATACATCTCTTTCATCTAATGATCCTCCTGCTGTTCGGCCATCCGTTCGTCAGTGATGTTGAGAAGTGAAGATTGTTTGTTTTCAAAATGGAATATGCTTACAAGTTGGGTTAAAAAAGCGCTTGAAGATGATTCGCTTACAAATTCCTGTTTATGTTAACCGTTTTGAAAATAGTAAAGAGTAATGCCAGTTTTACTAAATAAAGAGGGTTAAAATCAAAATATTATATTTTGTATTTAAGTACGAAAAGAATACTTGAGAGTTTATATTTTTCAAATTGCACACGGCCACAAATTTAACTAAATTTTGTATCGTTTTTGAGTCAGCCGACACATCGACAAATCAAAAACATCCATCTGACTTAAGTCGATGCTTCTGATTTGTCGACTAGTCAATAGCAATTTTTTATTCTCAAATCTAAGAAGCTCCTTTTCCGATGAAGCTCTTTGTGAACGGCCCGTGTTGAAAAAATAGTGATGAAAATAGTCTCATACACCTTGTTTCTCAATCGTTATGACGTAAACGGTCCACAATAATCTACGCCGCATACAGAGAAAGGATCCGTAGGAGCAACGTGACAAGCTGAAAGAACTGCGACGGATTGCTGAATTAATTTCGGTTGGCTTCGGAAGCAGATGATAGAAATTTCTTACTAGGTTATGTCCACCCAAAATCCAGTATTTTTGACAAAGAGTTGCCAACATCAGTGGAAAATGTAGTAGGCTACGTTGCGACAAGACGCGTATATTTCCGCTGCGTCATTTTCAAGCTTGTGAAAAAGATGAAGTTGAAAATTAACAATATACGAAGTATTCATTTCACGAGGTGATAAAAGTACTTTTCGCAGAGATTTATTGTATTATACTTGGCTTCTGATTCGACCGAATATTTTTGAAAATGGCCATTTCTAAACTGCGGTTCACCAGAGATTTCAAGCTGCATTAATCAAGCGGAAAACCAGACGAAACATTTGCCACGTGATCAGAAGATTGGTTTATAGTTCATTATTCATCGTTTTATGGATCATTGTCAATTTATTTATAATAATCCATGGATCATGCGCATATATTTCATCGCACAAAGGTTATATTCTGTAGATCATTATTGCAAGCTTAAGGAACGCTTTTGAATCATTTATCGATCATTTGTAACAAGTTTATGGGTAATCCGTACAATTTCATCGATCATTCTATAGAAATATAACGGTTCATTTTTGACTTTTTATTGCTAAATTTTATATAAACTATGAACCACATCGATAAATTTTTTTTTTTTTTTTTTTTACTCCCTATTTCCTCACGTCGGCCTATTTCCTCACATGGTGACAATCATGGTGACAATCACCGACGCCAGGAAGACGACTCCACCACCTGGACCCTACCTAACGACTCATGAATATGAACCGGGACCAACGGCTTTACTTCCCTTCCGAAGGAAGACGTGACCAGATTATTTCGCCTCAGAAAAACCACCGACGTCGACTGGGATTGAACCCAGACCCTACTGGGGTGCCAAGTAGCAGTCACGCTTACCACTACACCACCGACGCCGGCGATAAATTTTATATATCATTAAAAATTTTGTATGGATTTTGGCAAGAGTTTTATGGGTCATAAATGCATTCTTTATGCAACGACTATCATTTTTTTATGGACCATTTTAACGTTTTTATTAACAAAAGTATGATTGCCGAAAGTAGTTAGCTAGCATTTATGACCATTACATATATTTACGGAGCGTATGATACGGTATGTCGGCGCATTCATCCTCCTCTGTAGATTCACAAAATGCGTTGTGATTCAAATCTATTTGCGGTTGCGATTAATGCAACGCAGTAGGCCTGCCCGCTTTGACGCTTGTACCATGTCTTTGATAAGCTGCAATCATCAATATTGACAAACAAACAAATAATTGGATGTCATCTTATCCAATTATTTCCAGGATCCTTTCTCGTACTGGCTGGGTTTGTATCAGATTAGATTAAATTAAATTCGATTAGATAAGACAAATTTTTTCCAACAGCAGCTGTTGGCCAGCGTGGAGAAGTGTTTTGTGGCAACCCACGGCAAGCAATCTGGTCAACGGATGCTTGGCGCTGAGAACGATGGGATGCTTGGTTTGTTCGGATATTTCGCCATTGTTGAGGCGTCTACCGACGCGGATCATCCCGAACTCGTTGACGTAGGCCTTCAACCACTTCAACGGACTGGATTTCGATATGAGCGAGCCACCGGAGAATGCTGTGCTCTTCGGGAAACTTGCTCACTGTAACAAACGACAAAGTTGTCAGAGGTATGTGGTTGACTGGGTGATGATGATCTTGTTGGTTTCGTCAGGTTGGCAGAGCTGCAATGACGAATGATGGCATGGTCACGAAGGACTTGATCACAATTAAACGAGAGGATGTTTTACGCGCCTGTTAAAATTCATTATTTTTTCTGTGTAGTTTAAACAAAAAAATGGATGAATTCAACTTTTTCCCGAATTTTCTGATTTTGGATTTAAGTTTTCTAATGAGGTTTTCGACAGTAGTTTTATCGTATTTTCTGGAAGCCGCGGACCAATCATTTTTGAACTCTTCCGTGGCCTTGCACTCTTTACCGCTCTTCTTGAAGTTGCGCTTGACGATAGCCCAGTACCATTGCGTTGGACGAAGCTGTGGACAATTGGGAGGATTGATGTCTTTTTCAGCAAAATCTACTCCATTTCCTTGCATCCATTGTACTGTAATTTTGGAGTTATTAGGCCAAAACAAAGGAGGATCTTGTGCTGCTTGTATAACGGAAGCATCCTTTTCTGCAAACACTCAGTACGGTAAACTTCGGCATTGATCGTACCTTTAGTGTAGAAAATCGATGACAAGAACAAATTGCTTGCCATACAGCAACTTTTCGGAGGTGCTGACATCTTCGCCGATGACCTTGGTTTAACATTGCGGTCCTGGAAGCGTTCTGAAGCTTCGCCATCGATCAAAACGCAGACAGACGGTCGTTGCAAAAGTCGGCTGTATAACTGTCTGGCTCTGGAATTTCCCCAGGATTTTTGCTCGGCACTTTGTTTTGCTGTTTATCAGTCTTCAGGGTGTTGCGCTTCTTTGATTCTTTGCACCATTCCGACGGAGCTACCAACCGTTTTGGCCAAATCACGAATCGACATCAATCTGTTCCGGAGGATTAGGTTGACTGCCTTTCGATTCAATTTTGGATCAGCTGGACTTGGTTTCTTGCTCTTTTTGGCAGCTCATCGAACGAGTAGTGTTCCCTGAACTTTTTGATGATAGATTTTACGCTGTTGTGATGAGTTCCGAAACGTTTCGCTATTTTGTTCATCGAGACAGCTTTATCACGAAGGCACCTGTCCACCACTTGAATTTTAAGACCCTTTTCGATTCGCGGCATCACGAAAACGACCACTGTTTACCGAAAGTTTATTTTCGATGTGGGGATTTTTTTTAATTATCGAACAGGTTTGGGCCGAAGGGTCTCAGATTGTTACGTTACTTTGTCCACGCGTAGGGTTCATAGATATATGAACAAAAAATAATATTCACAAATGCAGGGTTGCCAGTTTTCCTGGAAAACGCAAATTGAAGTTTTTCGAACATCACTAGCTTCAAAAATTCATAAGTCAAAACCGATTCATCGTATAAAAAATTTATTTTCCCTTACTGTAATGATTTTTTCTCAAAAATTCGGAAAAAATATAATCCTAATAAAATTTCCTACAAAGTTTTTCACAGTGAAGGCAAATTTCATGGAAAAGCCAGAAAAAATATTTTTGAAAATTTTGAAATTTTTTTTTCCTGTTCATTAATTGATGAAATAAATTGCATTGGTGGAATTTTGGCGATTTACTTTAATTTGGTTTTGAGTAATGCTTGAAAAACTATGGGCCCGTCGAAATTTTGTTAAAATTATTAGTTTTTCAAATTCTTAAGAAAATTTTATTATAGTGTAGAAAAAAAATTGTTCAACGTTGGATCGTTTTTTAGTTATGAATTTTTGAATTTAGTGATGTTCTGGACAATCAGATTACTTCAATTGGCGTTTTCCAGGAAAACTGGCAATCCTGATTTTTTAAATATATTTTTTGTTCATATATCCATGAACCCTACGCGTGGCCCCCCCCCCCCCCCACAAAACAAAAAAAAAAAAAAAACAACTACAAAAACCCCCCATACCCCAACACAAAAAAAAAAATTACATTTAACTAACAAAAAAGAAAGAAGGAATAAAAAAATTTTTTTTTTTTTTCACCACAGCAAATTGTTTTTTTTTTTTAAACAACCCCCCCTTCCCCCCCCCCACCCACTCTTTTGCCACACCACAAAAAACAATTCTTTTTTCAAAAAAAAAACAAAAAAAAAAAAATATTTTACCAATAAAAAAGAAACGCCTCTTTGGTCGTTGCATGACCGACTGACAGATCTAAAAGTGTTTCGATCAGAATTTGGTCGACTTAAACTTGACGCATTTATTTTCATCGTGCAGTAAAATTTTTTGCACACCCCTCATTTTGAAGATGTGTGCGTGTAGCATCATGCCTCTATTTTGATTTTTAGATTAGCACTTCAGTTATCAAAATGTCGTCGAAGGAAGAGAAGCAAGTCATCAAAATTTTGCACCTGCATGGCGAGAATCCAAACTACTCTCACGTCAAATTGGCGAAATTGTTGAATGTGGCTAAATCAACTGTTACCAGCGTATTAAAAGTGTTCGGTGAACGTTTGTCGACAGCCAAGAAAGCTGGATCGGGGGGAAATCAAAAGTCGGAGGCCACCGCGACGAAAAAAAGATTTGGACGCTGTTTTGAGCGGAACCCCAACCTCTCCGCCCGAGATGTCGCAAAGAAGCTGGGAGTGGCGCTTTCAACCGTGTAAAACGAGCTGGACTGTCGACTTACAAGAAAATGGTGACTCCAAATCGCGACGATAAACAAAACACGTCGGCCAAAGCATGATCGCGAAGTTGTACACGACGATGCTCACGAAGTTTGATTGCGTGGTACAGGACGATGAAACTTACGTCAAGGCAGACTTTAAACAGCTTCCTGGAAAGGAATTTTATACGGTAACCGGACGGGGAAAGGTGGCAGATATTTTCAAGCACATTAAACTGTCAAAGTTCGCGAATAAATATCTGGTGTGACAGGATCTGTACCTGTGACTTGAAGAGCAACATTTACATTGTGACCGGAACCGTCAACCGGGAAATTTATCTGAGCGAGTGCCTACAAAAACGTCTACTGCTTTTCCTGAAGCGACACAATTGTTCCGTTCTATTTTGGCCGGATTTGGCATCTTGCCAATACGGAAAAAAGGACATGGAGTGGTATGCTGCCAACAACGTTCAACTGGTGCCCAAGGACAAGAATCCTCCCAACACGCCAGAGATCCGCCGAATCGAACAATATTGGACCATCGTCAAGCGGAACCTTAAGAAGACTCAAAAAGCTGTTGTGAGCGAGAAACAGTTCAAGGCAAACTGGCGTTCTGCGGCGAATAAAGTGGACAAAGAGACTGTACAAAATCTTATGGCAGGTGTTAAACGAAAGACCCCGCAATTCGCATTCGGTAAAAAGGAAGCTCAGCTGAATATTTCTCCTGTATTCTGTATTAACTGAACTTGAAAAAGAAAAAGAATTTGACTTATTAATAAAATCTTTGATCGACTCACACACATTACTGTTTGACCAAATTTTGATCGGAAACACCCAAAAAAAAAAAAAAAAACCGCCCCCCCCGAAGAGCGCGGCGCCGCCCCCCCCCCTCCCCCCCGAAGGGGGGGGGGGGGGGGGGCGCCCCCCCCCCCCCGGTGTTCTCCCCCCCGCGGGAAAAACCACCACAAAAAAAAAACCCAAAGTTTTTTACGCTTTTAATTTTCATTGTTTCTGGCATGGGGTTCTATCCTGTATTATAAGGAAAAGCTTTTATTGAATTCGTGGTTGATCTCACTAAACCATGTTGACTCGTGAGAAGTACTTGAGTAATGAGTATGAGGTTCTAACACCCAACAACGCTTTAATGTCTATTTTGGGATAGATTAACATTTATGAGTACGATTGAAGAGAAGCAGCGATTGGCTGGTCTTCACGAAATTCATTTAGTGCATTGTACAAAAAAGCTGTAATGATAGAATTTTATTAGATGACAAGCACTATGCATGTGTTTGTTTCATACAATTTACGAGATATTTGTTCGATGTACAAAATCCATGTTTACGAAACGAGTGAAATAAATTTTCAGTGTGGTATTGAATAGTAATTTGCACAGCTTTTTCGAACTGTGTATTAGCGCACTTGCCACTAGCCGGTTGAGGTTATTTCTTTGTGAATCATTTCAGTCACAATCAGGTTGCAGCAACCATTTATGACGATTGTGTGTAGCTCGGAGTTTCAGCATCACTTAACAGATTTACGATTTTGAATACTTCAACAAATTAAGAACTCTAGCCGCTGGATAAAATAAATGAGAACTAAAATAAAAATTACTCCTTCGATATTTGAGGGTAAAACGTTCAACTGATAAAAAATGCTTGTTTACGGGTTTGTAAAAAACGTGTAATGACTTTGATAAATCCTAGCAATAAATTAAGTGCTTGAGTGAACCAAACATCCAGTTTACAAAGTTTTCAGAGGAGTTATCCGGGTTTTGTTGCTCAATTCTAATAAGTTACCCATATCACGTTATAGTTTACCATCTATCTGCTGCGTGTGTCAAATCAAATTATATTCAATGGATCTGATTGTTACTTTTAACAAAATCAATTAAAATTGAAGTTTAATTTCCGTTAATAATACTGATACGTAGGATATACTTAGTCAAACAATATTGAACCACGATCCATATAATTGTAACACGAAAATCTCCGCGCTCAAAAGCCGCTCCTTGGTTTAGCATAAGAATGCGTTTCTCTTTATAGCTTTATCTCAGTCTGTGTTCTTCCTTAGCTTGCCGTGCCTTGCCCCGTATGATACCAAATTGTTAGACACTTAATAAAATAACTTTATGATAACATATAAAAATAACCGGTTTTTTCCCATGAGGCCAGCGTCCGCCTGTTCTGTATGCGCCTTTGGCAAAAGCTATCGCGTGTGCTGAGCACAAAATCGACGTCGGTCATCATCATGAGAGTTTCAAAAATGGTCCTGTGCAACCACAAAAGCGTCCCATCCTGATCCGGCCGAGCGAGACATGGGAGGTTGCACAAAGTGCCAATAAACTAAGCCTTGCAAACGCACAGCAGTTCATCGGAATAAAAATGGTAGATGAATAATCTGCGAAAAGTGATACATTTCCCTTTTGCCATGTAAACAAGGGAACCTCAAGTACAGCGATAGCGACCGATCGAGCAGGTTTGGCTCAGCTAGGGTGTAAAGTGGCAAATAAAATATCTATTAAAATTGGGTGCATTTTTGTGGGAAATTAAGAGAGACATTAAACTGCGCAAATTTATTGCCAATACCATTAACACATAAACTTTAGCTTTTTATCGCACATTCCATGTTTGTGTGAAGAGCAAGTGTTATACTGTGACTGTTGGGGTGCATCGCCATTACATGCCACTTCGTCAGCGATAGAAGGAAATGCAAAGATTTGTAATTTTCTCAAACATTTTGAACTGATGATGGATGAAACGAGACTCGGATGGATGTTGAATATTTTTAAAATATTTTCCCTTCACATTTTCATGAGCTCTCTGGTCAACTTTGAAACTAGATCCACCCGATCAGTGTGGATGCAAACCTACACTTACCAGCGACAATAACCATACATTTAATCGAACCCCCTCGGCCAGAAATCGATAAATATGAATCAAAAATCTAGATCCTACAGATTGCCCTCGACTTTACGTTGGTGACTGTGTCTGCCCCAGGAACGACCAGCAGTTGCATAAATTGTTTTAAACCTGTCCTCCATCATACTTCACACGATCTGCAAAACGAAACACAGTGCATGCCACTTTCTACACTAGGATCTGATAGTTCACCATAGAATGCACCAGCTCCGTACGGACTCGGGAAAGTCGACTCCAGCTGCAATCATCAACGCAGCAGCAGCAAACGGAGGCAGAGTTTTCGCGGTGTGATAAATTGTGCAGTTAATATTTATTACAGTCAATCTGGCCTCTCTCACACATGTGTCCATCGTAATAGACGAGTCTCCCACTGGCCTTTAGTGCTGCTGCAGTTGTTACTGCTTCTGGATTGGCGTGTGTGCTGCTCGCACAATGCACGGAGGATTTTCAGTCAGCCACGCCGCCCCACATCGCCTGTATCATTATATTGTTTTTGTTATTACTATTTCGTCTCGCTTGACTCGTCGACCACCCGCCACACTCTTTTCGGTTAGCAGCGCAGATCTGCTGGCTGATTCTGTCTGCCCATGCAGTAAATTCGATAATGTTCACCTTTCTTTCCACGGTTCAGCGCACACCCAGTGGGAATCCGGAGGCACCTACTAGTGTCCAAGATTGTTTCCCCAGCGTTGCACATTTGAATTGGTAGGTTCATGCCTGTAGGTGAAAAGCGGGTTCGTTCCCAGCCCACCGTTCAAGTCTTTTGTTTTCCTCCCCAACTGGACGACATAGGAGCTGGGCGCTGTTTCTCACTTTGGTCGCGCGGTACAACACAATTTGCATATTTCCTAGCGACGGAGCCGGCTTGCTCAGGATGGAATGGAAGCGTGTTCCGATCATCATGCCGCATCTTGACCGACCATCGAGGAGCCGTACCACAACAATAACAACCACCGCTAAGAAAAATGGAGAAGCAGGTCAGGCCAATTAGGAAAGGTGCGTCTAATTAGAGACAGGGCAAATTTTTTACGCACGTTGTAAATATTGCTGCATTCGTGCGGGGGATGTCACTTCGATATTGTTGAGTGGGCGGTGATGAGGTTAGATGTGAATTTGAAGATGACACAGGAAAAAAATGATGAATTTTAACAGACGCGTAGAACTATCCCGTCGTTGAATTGCAAGACATCTTTCATACAACAGACCGGATTTAGGCGGTGTCTGGAATGAATCTGAATTTTCGCCAAATTTAGAGATCCATATATGTGCATTAGATACAAAAATCAAGCTTATTTAGATACATATATGAACATTTGTGCTCAACTTAATTGCGCTATTTCTGCTGCACCAACACGAAAAAGGAAAATGCAATCAAGTCATGTCCAAAAAAAATTTTCAACTTTGAAAAAACTAAAATCTGGTAGCTTCCCAACAAAAATGACTTTAAATGAAAGCGAAGGCTAATTCAGAATATATTTGTAATCTTTTTGCGACATTTTTTCAAGTTTCGGGATAATGATCGTGATTTGGAATACTTTTCATACTCTCCTGACTGTTCAAATAATGTAGTTGTTAGTCACATACATGACCATGACATTCTGTCAGGTCTCCAAGACTTGGCTGCCTCTTAAGGTCCCGGGCCAGATGGAATTCCGCCTATATTTATGAAAAATTTGGCGGTTGAGCTAACATCTCCTTTAGTTTGGCTGTAAGTACCTTGCATCCGGTAAATTCCCAGCAGAATGGAAAAAAATATTTCTCAATCCCAATATTAAAAGGTGGCAGAAAATCCGATGTTTGAAATTATCGTGGAATTGCAATAATATCAATAATATTCAAATCAATTATAAACAAAAATATGTTTAATCAAGTCAAACATGAAATAACGAATGTCAACACGGCTTCTTCAAGGACGTTCCACTACTACAAACCTGCTCGAATTTGTTGATTACTCAATGAAAGCAATGAATAAAGGTAATTACATAGATGCTCTTTAAACAGACCTCAGCAAAGCTTTTGATAAACTTGACATTTCTATGTTGATTTTCAAGCTTGAAAAAATAGGAATAGAGTTAAGACTTCTCAATTGGATTTAGCCGTATTTAACTGATCACCAGCAAATAGTTAGATTCAATGATAAAAAATGAAATGCTATTGAAGTCACATCTGGTGTTCCTCAAGGTTCACACTTAGGTCCACTTATTTTTATCTTATATGTTAACGATATATCTTTTATTTTAAAAAATCTCGCAAATGTTAACAAATCGAGTTTTTCATTCTATCCTGTCATTAATAACACGCTTAATGTATTAGCAATTGCAAAATACTAATATCAAAATTATACAGTTATGTGAGCCAAATTTCATATGCGACTTATCTGATCTTTTTCAATGGTAAGCAAAAAGATCAGATAAACCACACAGCAAGCCGACGTATCTGCGCTTAAAATTATAACCGGTGTATCTGACATGACGCAAGTGCTAAACGTTCTGAAATATCAACGTATCCAACCGGTGTATGTTACAATCAAGGTGTCGAACCGACGTATCTAACATGGTGTATGTGTATGGTATGGAGGTAAACCAGTGTATGTGTTAATTTTCTCAAAAATAGAGCGAAAGTGAATCAAAACCAAGATTTTTAATACTTTTAATATTATTTAACCATGATAGAATCAACAGATCAAATGAAACTAGAAATACAGGTAAATAGGATTTAATGAAAGCATCTGGAACTCCTACCTCATTTTTCTCAATTCCTATCAATTGTTAGATACGTCTATTTGAAAAGTTATGCTTGATTTATTCTCTGGAGGTAGACTGCATGGACATTGACATACAAGCTACCAAAAAGTCATGTTAGCCTCGGTGCCTGAGAACGACACATGCAAGCGTCCATGATAAATTCACACAATTTCTAAGTGTAGCATAGCATAGCATAGCATTATCCGACCATACAATCTCCTGGATTGGCTGTTGTAGAGACGATGGAAGCGCCAGAAGAGCTGTCTTGGCTGCTGAGAATTCATGCTACCTTCATAGAAATCTGGAGTTGGAAGTTGGATACTATGCACACGTTCGAACGGCGATGCTGATTCTGAAGAATGTCGAGTTCAAGATGGACTTCGTTAAGGGAAAACTTCTGGAATTCTCAATGCCACGAAGAAGCTGATTTGTTTCAATTGCGGCAAAATAGGGCACAAAAAGAAGGGCTACTAAGGTGAATTGCTGCTCCATGTATGTTTTCCTATCTTTTATCTCTCTCTCCCAAACTTACCTCGCCATTTCAAATAGATAAATCTCGATTGTTAGTGAACGAACATCGAATCGAACTCCACCAGATTGCTCACAGCAAGTAAGCATACAAACTGACGTGATGAAATATTCAATATCTAGTGCAGATTCTGAGTTATATCAATTCTAAATTTTGAGGTAATGGCTCCCGTCGAGAAAGTTTCAGCGTAAGCCCTTAAGCTAGTCAAGACTCGAACAACCGAAGAAAGAAAAACCGTATGCTTTCGTATTGGATGATACCTGTGGTCAGAAGATAGAATGGGTTATCGATTCGGGTGCTTCGTCCTACGTATGCTGCGATCAAAATACCTTCAAGAACATGTGTGTTCCCAGCTAACGGAAAGGAAGCGAAGGTTTAAGGTATTGGATCAGGTACAATTCACAGTGTGGACGAAAACGGTGATCGAACAGCTATAACGTTATAGGAGGTTCTGTTTGGACCTGAACTGGAGATGAATCTTGTTTCTGTAAGTAAGCTGATCAACAAGAGAGCGGATATACATTTCGATAAGCAAGGTTGTTGGATAATGCCTGGAAGTGAAGTAGCATTCACATACCAAGAATTGTCAACATACATACGTTTCGGACAACGTGAAGAAGTCGTACTACAACAAATTGTTAAACAAAACCTGGCAAACGTCTTTCGAGTTCAAGACTGTGGGATAAGTAAAGACTGCAAGCATTACTTTGAAGGGAAGCAAACTAGAAAACCTTTTTCCCAAATCGATGGAGAAGAAGACTTCAGCTGTACTAGATCTGGAGCAAACCGACGTGTGTGATCCGATGGAAACCAAGTCGCTGAGCGGATTCAAGTACTTCCTCACCTTTAGGGACAATCATAGCAGATACTGTGTGCTGTATTTCATCAGGAAGAAGTCTGATGTAGCGGAAAAGATTCAGCAATACGTCAGAATGGTTCAAACGCAGTTCAACCATACACCGAAGGTAATCAGATCAGACAATGGTGGGGAGTACACCTGTGAAATCTTGAAGCGGTTCTATCTGCAGAGTGGAATATTGGCGTAGTACAAAACAAGCTATTCACCTCATTCGAAAGGAGTTGCCGAAATGCGTAACTATTACTTGATCGAGATGGCGAGTTGCATGGTAGCGGATGCTGATCTGGATGATAGATTCTGAGCAGAAGCAATGAACACAGCTGTACATTGTCGAAGTCAGTAGAATCAACACTTCATGAAGTTTGGATTGGTAGGAATCCGGAAATGGATCATCTGCGTGTCCTCGGATGTCAAGTTTTCGTTCACATTCCGAAGCAACAGAGAATGAAACTTAGTCCGGTATCTCGAGAAATGACGTATGTTGGATACTTTACCGAGCACAAGGGATGGCGGTTCATAGTCACGAAGTCATTGAAGCTTGTGAATCACTAGTAGTGATAAGCGGAGATGCAGATTTTTTTGAAGTCACCTATAATGGAGCACCGAGTAATGTTAGCAACACGGCATTAGAAATTGTGGAATATGAATTGAAGAGTTCCTGCCTGCAACAGCAATCAACAGATGAGTGAATTCGATGCCCAGGAAAATCAAGATGAACAGATAGAAGATAGAAGTTTCATTCGAAGGTGACAACGAATCAGCAGCTGAAAGTTCCTTCGATACCACGCTTCAAAATGAGGATCCTAATGTGACCGAAGATGAAGGTAACCGCAGATCGAATCGCTCAACGAAAGGTGTTCCCCCTCTTTGTAACTCCGATGTGAATGGAGCAGCAGTGCAGTTGGCTGGCGATCCTCGCAATTACGATGAAGCAATGTGCTGATTTAAACGGGCCCGCTGGATGATCGCAATGCCGGAGGAGCTCAACTCGCTGGCGGAGAATCAAACTTGGGAGATGTCAACACTACTGTCAGGCAAAACAGCTATGGGAAGCAGATAGATTTATAAGAAGAAAACCGATCAAGATGGCGCAATGATTTGTTATAAAGCAAGATTGGTCAACATGGATTGAGAGGAGTGAGTGAAGCAAAGCCATCGTTTGTTCCCATGGATCCCGGATTCGTAGAGCGAAAGCCGGAGAGAGACAGTCAACTACCACGTGTTGATGATTATCAAAGTTTGATCGGATTGCTGTATCGGACATATCAATTACAGTTTCTATTTTGGGAAGGAAGGTCAGCATTCCGACCAGTGCTGATTGGAACGAGGCCAAACGAGTTGTACGATATCTAAACGCAACGAAGGAGCTAAATTTTCACCTTCGAGGAACATTCGAGCCACTGATATGTGATGTGGATGCTGACTGGGCCGGTGATTGCAGTGATCGAAAATCCAATTCCGGTTATTTGGTATTCCTTGGCGGTGGTCTAGTGTCCTGGACAAGCAGAACAGCATTGCACTGTCGTCAACGGAAGCGGAGTTTGTTGCGCTGGCTGAATCCAGTCAAGAGTTGCTGTGGTTAAGAAAGCTGATACCCGACATTGGAGAATCATCCGGACCCATTAAAATACTTGAAGACAACAAGAGACGGCGAGAAGATCGAGAAGAGATTAAAGCCCTTTGACACTAAGTATGCCTTTACCAAAGATTTGAAGAAGAAAGGAGTAATTACTGTTCAGTATTGTCCAACCGCTGAGCAGTTAGCCGATATGATGGCGAGGCCAAGCTACAATAATTCCAGAGTAAAGCTACAACAATTTCGGACTAGAGCAGGACTTAAAAAATCAAGATATACCACCTGTGAAGAGGAATGTTAGAGGTACACATCGTAACAGCCTTGATCGTTTACATCCAAATGATTACTACAAAATAAATTCATTCCTATACTGATGGTTCTACTAGCTACATGTGTTTTATTCCTCACTCTCCAAGAAGAACGACGCAAACAGATTTGCAGATTCAATTACTGTATTTGAGGCTTCATCTTGGAAGTTAACTGATTGAGGAATTCCTCGAGATGAAGTACAATTACGCAGATAGCTCCAGAATTGCTTTGAATCGTCCTCCGTGTTACTCGCAAGTCGGTGAATATACGACTGCAAGCATGGCGCGTTCAGGGCATTGAGTTCAGGACTTGAGGAGTCTAAATCGTGCACCAAAGCCATATGCTCATCATTTTTAGACCAAAAATATCGTTTACGAGCTTTCCGCAGTCGATTGCGCTGATTCCGCAGTTCACCGTTTCACCATGGTTGTTTGTTTTCAGGTGCGTGCGTATTCTCAAAGGCTCGCGCTGTAGAAAAACTGCATCCTGGTCACGGTAGAATCTGTTCACAGCATAATCCAAAGTGCCAAACGTTAATATCTCATTATTGTTTAACTTGCAGTAATCAGAAGGCAACTATGCCAAGCACACTTGTTGCAAATCAGTTTAAATTACTTCAATGTGACTCAACTAAGTCACAATCAAGTTACTGAAACCAATTATGTCGATTTTGTTTTGCTTGGGATGTACTCCACCAACGATATCTCTTTTTCAGAGGAAGCATTGATTGAACAAAAAAGCATCTAATTTCAATGTGTAAATGTTTAAATCCATTAGTAAAGGTAAAACTTGTTATGATAAACACCCGATCCTGTTTATTCACGTTATCAGTTTTCTTACCACAATATTGAATCAACTTTGACTTAATTTTGTTAATTTTGTTCATGGTGTTGTCTTTTAAAATTGAGTAATTGTTGTTCGGATTGACATGATCACAAATCAACACCGTTGATTAGAATCAGATGACAATTGTTGATTTTTAAGCAAGTCAGGCGCCACTCAGCGAAAATGGTTCAAATTACTTTGGAATGGACAAATTCAGTTCCAAAATAAGGCGTTCTTCTGGGCCTTCATCTGGCAACCCTCGGAACTCGCTCGCTGCAAGCGGTTCATGTGTGATTTTCTAGCGGATGCACGCTGCTAGTGTGTTGATTCTGTGCGGGGCTATTCCTTTTTGCTCCACTCTCTAAGATCCACAGCATCCACCAACCATGCAGAGAGAGATCTTTTCCAGTTCAACCAAGCGACGGTGATGTTGTTGTTGCTTTTGCTGCTTCTACTTCCAATGCGGCTGCTGCTGCTGCTGCTGATGATGATGATGATTCGATGGTTTGTAGACGGGAAAGTGGGAACGGGAGTGAAAACACTCATGCAAAGTATATATAAATACATAAATGTTTCATAAAAAAAACACGTCACCATCCACAGAAACCCCTGCTGGTACGCGCTTCTTTCTCCGGTGCCAGCCGCAGCTTCGGGAGATGCTCTGAATTGGGATCTCGCGGTGGTATTGCGTGTAGAGCGCAATCAAGTGTTGGACGAAATGGGGAGCCCAAAGAGAAATTGCCAACAACAACAACGGTCCAAACTGTCGACTTTGGCCGGTTCCAGAAATGTGAGGAAAGAGATATTCATTCCTCCAGCTTTATCTTGTCTGCTTTTACTTGCTGTATTAAAGTGCCTCTCTAGGTTTGAGGTAAGATTTTAGATTAGGGCGACCGCACATAAGACGGAACTTAACATGGACATAGCAAATGTATGTGTGTAAAAGTTTTGCATTCGAATGTTGTTTCTCTACGTTTACAACAGAGCCACCGAATGTGAAGTCTCCATTTTTGGACATACTCACTGAGAAATAGGTTAATCTCATATAGTCTGTTGAGATGCCTGTTGATGCTGTGAATCGTGTTTACCGAGGGATTAAATCTTCAATGTCAAAGCTTGTGCTACATTTGGAATAAATTGGGCCACTTAATAATTAGAACAGAAATCTCAACAACTTAAAATTCGAAGACATATACTGCTGCTAGTGAGTCGCAACCAGTCGCATAAAATCGAAAACCCACCCCGTCAGATATCGATCGAGATTACCATCAGCAGCACACGGTTGCCTTATTTGCTAAATTCTCACCTTCGTTTTCAGCTTCTCATAATCGCTCACTCGCAAGACAAGCAGCTCTGTAACTGCGATGTTTTAATGGCAGGTCCAACACCAAGCGGCAGTATATTCGTCGTCGATATCTAAGATTAAAAGGATTGCCATACGGGAACAACAATCCATAGCACAGTCGAGCGACTAGTTGTTCAACTGATAAGATAAGCCTTTGCCAGTAGGTACCACTCACCACATCGGTCAAACAACAATCTCCTCTTTCATGAGGTTGGCCCGAGTTGGACAGAGAAGGGAAGGTGAGATGTATGTGCGCGATTGATCACTATCGCTCTAGGCGCTGTCCGTTCCTTGGTCAGATCTCCAACAGCATATGCACGACATACCATGCTACGCTTAGGAGGTACCGTATGAGTCCGGGTGCATATTCATCATTCCTTGTCGACAGTGTGGTTTCGTTGGTCAACCCGTCCGTTGTCGTCATCTCCGCGATCGCTTCAGGCTCGATCGCAGCAGAATTAGATACCGCTATAACAAACCACCACAAAATCCTCGCCTGAAAAGGTCCATCACTCAAAACACGCAAAAAACTGCATCTGCTTGAAAAATAACATAGGAATCAGCAAAAAAAAAAAAAGGAAACGCACAAAACGACACAAAACAGCGAACGAAAACTGTTTAAAAGCAAATTTGCCGATTCCATAGAATTTGGAAATTTCTTTTTAAAAACCTGCAGCCACACAATCGTCACCGAAGCAGAACCAATCAACACAAAGAAGCACCCGCCGCCCCAAAACCGCGCAAAGGGATGGCGATGATGAGCGAAAAAGCGCAGAAATGACGACGAGAACGTCCACCATGGCATCCATTCAAATTCCTTAGATCAATCATCATCGTCATAAAGTCGGTTCTCTCGCGCACATCAACATATTTAAAAATATTTTTATGATAAAATAGTCAGACTAAATGTTTTATGAGATCTGAATGCTAAGTAGGGTAGGGTTCCTTTGGGTATTCTGCACCGTCGCGTCGTCGTCGTCGTCGTCGTCTTCGTCGTCCCTTGGCAATCGACGCGTTTCCCTTTGCAGCGTCCAGTTGGTCGTCCTCGACGCGACGGTCGGTTTGAGATGGTCTGTTTTTTTTTAGCAAAGGGAATGTTATTGTTTTTTCGATGTTAGCTGAAGAAAGGGACTGTGTTCGTGTTTAGTAGATGTTCAATGAATTCAAGATAACTAACTGTTTACTTTTCTTCTGTTTGTTTCACAGGTGAGCATCATGCATCCGTTTTGAATACCGAATGTCTGCATATCGAGGATGAGATGTGTTGGCGATGTTGGCAAGTAAATTGGGGTTCTAATTAAATCATTTAGATGTATTAATGTTTTTCAATAGTTCATAGTTAGAAAGCAAAGCTTCTAGAGCAACGAAAAAAAATGTTTTTAGGGTGGACACTACTTTGGCTGTGGACCTATTCCCGTCAATCATCGCTTTAATTCAGCTATTTTTTATTACCAAACAGTTTGAATACGGCTCAGTAAAAGCGATGATTGACGTGAATTAGTCTGCTGCAGAAGATGTGCTCCATCTTATATAGAATATTCGAAATTATCTAAAAGATCTGAGTAGAATATCGTGTTTCTCTATTTTCATTTAAACATACTGCAAAAAACGAGCAAATCTATTACTACATGTTGTTGGCAATATTTCTAGCTTAAACTGGATGACGAATCTGAATTGAGAATAACTATATTCAAAGACTATTCAGATGACAATATGATCAATTTCCTGTATTCAAGGGCATAATCTGAGTCATGTCTTGGTTTAAAAATTCGCTAAAATACGCTACTGTTCCTAAATGTCACAGGTGACATGGACGCTTAGACTTGTCGATGAAATCATCAGGAAGGTGACCAGAGGCAACACAGATCAAACCCATCACCAGATATAATGTTTGACAATAGGAATTCATTTTTCTCCCTTACAATTTCGATCAACAAGAAACTGCATGGTCTCATTGGCTGTTTCTATATCAAATATCCGACCTTGATCTCATCAGTCCATTTGGATCCGCAATGAAGCTTTTAGGGAACGATTGCAATATTAAACGCAATTTGTCGCAGATTTTAGATTTCGAAGATTTCGAATGCCAGTTGATACATTTCGATGTTGTGTTTGCCGAATCAAACTCCTTGAAAGGCTCCTTCATTAAGATTAAATTGTTCTGATATATGTTTCTAGATCACTATTGTAGAGTAAATAAGAATAACGATTGCCTTGGTTGAATATTGACAATGGAATGAAAATTTTGTTTTGCTGTTTAGAAACTAATAACAACTACTTAGCGACGCGGAAAACTGTGCTACTATGATCGCAATACTCTTACCTAATGCGCGACACCTGTTCTTCTGCTGCTTTTGAACATTCATCGGTTTGATGACTATTTTGTTGTAGATATACAGCCTTGTTTTAGAAACTATCATGCATGAAATGATACTGTTGCCGCGATCACCAGTATTTCTGGTCGCCCTGCTGGCTTCATCGATACATGTCGTAACAACCCTGCGGGACAACGGACAATTAGAAATGACAGATGAAATAATAGATAGAAGTAAAAGTATATCGAGGGAAGAAGGAGACACAAGCGAAGAAATAATAAAAAGAAACGAACGTGTAGTGAATCGCTTAAATAGTATTCTATAAACTTACTGCTAAATTTTATTAAATTAAACTGAATTTATATATTAAAAACCCTAGAAGTAAACTTATGCCTAGGATTACTTAAAAATAGATTGCTTACTCTAATATATTGCTTAACCTAAGTACTGAGTCAGTAAGTATGGAACAAAGGATAGCATGAAGCTAAAACTTACATATATATTATTTCTTTAACAAGGATCGAAACCATTTGCCGAAGTAGGATAGATGGATTATTGAGTAAACTGGTAAGAGCGAATGAAATAATTAGTTAAAACGAATAATGAATGAAAATGTTACAGCGAGCTAAATTTCTGAGTTGGACGAAGATCCTTAACCTAAATACAATAGATTCACTAAAATTGTAAGGTAGAATCATTTATATACATGGTGAAATATCTAAGCTATCCTATATTTCAGTTGAGTTGAACGTCAATACAACTACTACAAAATTAGTGAAGAATTTATTTGTTCACCGGAACAAACTCAAAATTTTACGAGCCAAATTGGCTAACAATATGAGCTCAAACGCAGGTACGCTCGAAAATACCGGCCCGGCTGACTATACAAGCACTTGTAAGCTCTGCAACCGTCCGGATTGGGTCGACGATATGGTCGAATGTGAAGAATGCTCGGAATGGTTTATTTCAGCTGTGTGGGTGTCACTCGGTCAGTCGAACGTCAACACTGGGAAGCGTTTGCAGGAGGAACAGCAGATACGCCGAAACCGATTCGTTCAAGAAAAAGCTCTCGAGAAGAAGAGAATCGATCAGGAACAACAGCGAATTTTGGAAGAAGAAGAGATGGAGAAAACCTTCCTCCAGGAAAAGTTCGAGTTGCTGGAGATGCAAGAAGCTGTCGAAGATAATAGTGTTGTGAGCAACAGAAGTGATTGTCGAAATAGCCTAGAGAAAGTCAGACAATGGATGAAGAATGACGGACAGAAGGAGCTTAAAGCCAGTAGATCGTTCTTCGTTGAATCAAGAATACGGATTAAAATCATCCGCATCGTAAATTTATGTCGTTTATTTATTTATTTATTTATTTATTTATTTACTACGTCTTCAGTTATGCTGCACAGACTGAACCTATCTTAAATCTAAGTCATTTGCCTAATACTAGTTTTAAAACGGTCTCTACTTATACTAAAATCGAACGTTTCAACACCATTCAACAAATTAAAACACTTTTCAAGCGGGTGATTTTGTCCGAACACCGTTCGGTGTCTAGCAGTCCAAAATATCGATCGTTGTCGGGACCGACGTGCAGGAACGAAGAAGTTAACCTGCTGCAGAAGATCTGGGCAGTCAATTCGGTTGCTTAGTAAATCGAACGCGAACATTTTCTGTAAATAGATACGCCGCTGGCGCAGCGATTCCAATCTCATTAATTGGCGTCGATGTTCATACGGGGGCAGCCTAACCGGATCGTTCCATGGTAATTGCCGTAAAGCGAAACGTACGAAGCAACGTTGTATTCTTTCTATACGAGTAATTTGAGTTTCGTGATGAGGTGCCCAGATTTGGACAGCATATTCAAGAACACTTCGAACGAGCGAACAATAAAGTGTTTTCAATGCATACACATCACGGAACTCAGATGCATTTCGGCGTATAAATCCTAGCATGGCAAAAGCCT
Organism: Aedes koreicus; assembly: GCA_024533555.2. NCBI lineage: Eukaryota > Metazoa > Arthropoda > Insecta > Diptera > Culicidae > Aedes > Aedes koreicus. The sequence continues at coordinate 68,944 of JAHHFK020002494.1, read as the reverse complement.
TAGCAGTGGTTGCAGTGATGTGTTCGTTGAAGCTCAGCTTGCAGTCCATTACTACTCCCAAGTCTTTAATTGAGGATACACGGTCCAATTTGATGCCGTTTACTCCGTAATTGTATATCAGTTGCCTCTGGGATTTACTGAAACTTATTACCTTGCATTTCATCGCATTCATCTCCATTCCGTTTGACACACACCAACTCACTATGGTGTCAATATCTTGCTGTAAAGCTGCACAATCAACCAGTGAGCTGATCCTCCGGTAAATTTTAAGATCGTCGGCATACATAAGGTGATGCGAATTCAGACGGTGGCTCAAGTCGTTGACGAACAGAATAAAGATCAAGGGACCGAGGTGGCTACCTTGAGGCACGCCGGAAGGTGTTGCAAAACAGCTTGACTTAATGGAGCTAAGCTTCACGTAGGCGGATCTGTCTAGTAAGTATGACCGTAACCACATGATGAGCCAATTAGGAAATCCTAGTTTCTAGAGCTTTTTCATTGACAATTCGTGAGGTACTTTATCAAACGCCTTGGAAAAGTCTACGTAAATACTGTCAACTTGGCAGCGCTTTTCCAAACTGGAGTTTAGTGCGCTAACATATGCCATTAGGTTAGTCGCAGTAGAGCGATTCTTCACGAAGCCATGCTGATATTGCGAGATGATGGGCTTAGCAGCACAATACATTCTATCGTGAATCAACAGTTCAAGCGTCTTGGCTAAGCAGCAAAGAATCGAAATAGGTCGGTAATTCTTAACATCATGGATGTTTCCAGCTTTGTGAATGGGAGAGACCGCAGACAACTTCCATACATCCGGAAAAGTAGTCTCCGATAGCGACAGGTTGAATAGCAAACACACAGGGGTTGCAAGTAGATCAGCACATCGACGAATAAAAACGGGAGGTAGCCTATCTGACCCAGGACCTTTCGAAGGGTCAACAGTTCTCAGTGCACTACTGACATCTTCTACGGTGAAGGTTGGACACGGAAATTGTATATCGTATGATGGCAAGTGATTCAAGACCTCCGGAGAACTCGGCGGAGAGTCAGCATCGTAGACCGATTTGAAGAAATCGGCGAAAAGTTGGACTGAACCTTCGAGGTCTCGACTGGTTGAGCCATCGAAAGAAACTTCCGCCGGGATCGATTTTGTATCTTTTCTGCTTTTAACAAAGCGCCAGAAAGAGAAGGGATCCACCTTAACCTCGTCTTGGATTCGGAAATTACACACAAAGAAAAAAGAAGAAAGACGATGTACGTCCTCCCCCTCCCCGCCACGAAGATGAGTTGTTTTATTTCAACGACGTGGGGGAACACCGACCCGGGGGGCGAGGTAGAAAACGTTCCCCCGGCGGCGACGCAGGTTACCCCACCAGGGTTGTTTGTTGACGCGGGGGGGAAGACTACCGGGGAGGGGAGGGTATCTTTTTATTATCAAAAAAAAAACCCGGGAGGAGGGAGGGGCCCCCGGCGCCGCTGCCTTGGGAAAAAAAAACACCCCCCTCCAGGGAAGGTAAAGTTCAAAAAAAACCAAATGAAACCCAATCGGTTAAAACGAGAGGAGAGGTTTTCCGGAGTTGGTGGAAAACTACCCAAGGACCGCGGTGTGTTCACGCGTAAGACGAACGGCTTGTGGTGACGGTCCAGTGGTAAGATCGATAATGGTGCTTCAAACAACTCAATTCCTTCCGCGTTCCGTTTAGTTTTTCCTTCCGCGTAACTTCTCATTGTCCGGTAACGCCACGGAACCTCCGCCAACTCGAACGTTTCTTACTCCAGCTGCGGTCCTTCCGTTCTCCTCGCCACCGTTATCAACATGATTAGAACTAGTCAACAACATCTTAGCTTCAGATTACTGATACTTTTACAAACCAATAAAACTATCTTGAGGTTTCTTAATTCTTACTGAATCTTCCAGACTACTTTCGATTATGGTCCACTGCCTGGGCTCATAATCTATTGCAGAGCAAATAGCAATAACGACTGCCTTAGCAATGGAGTGAAAATTTTATTTTATGCCTAGCAACTAATATCAACTGCATAGCGACACGAATTACTCTGCTACTATGATCGCAATAATCACCGGGAAGATTTCACTACTTATTCTTATTGTAAGAATGTTCCTGTGAACTTCAACATTTGAACTGTCTAACTACTGAGTTGTTGAGCATGACATGATTTAAGACATCATTCAACGTAGGTCGATAACTGGCGTTCTCAAACGTAGCTGAAGGGCACATGAGCCACACAAAGATGATATTATTTTCTCAAAATGAGTACCATAAGACGCTACTCATTTGATTCACCTATTTCAGTTCCTTTGGACAGAAAACATCAATAATATTGCTGGATCTACAAGTCAATAATACTTTAAATTTGGTTGAGTTAACTCATAAACTACGTCAAAAAACCTTTTAGAGAGTATTTCGCAAGAGTCCATTATTCTTTTAGCTGAAGATTGTGGATCTGCTTCTCCTTAGTTTGATTATTACAAAAAACAGAGACTAGCAATTTCATTACTATATGTTATGTAAGAGATGAGATTTTAACATTTATCTGGACCTTAAAACAAAAGAAGCGTTCCAAGCGAACCAGTTTTCGCTACCGTCACCTAGGAGTGTGTCAGCCCTACTCTGAGTTGCTTTGATGCACCGAGTAGCTCTTAGGTAACTCAATATAGCTTAAACATGAATCTATCTTCATCGGTTCTTATCGGTTGCCAGGGTTTCAAAAAGTTTGAGTTGATTTTTTTTTTTTTTTTTAATAAATAGTGGACATTCCGGTAATGGCAATAGAAGATGGAACAAAACAAGGAGATGTAAAATTGACAATTACCAAAATTTATTAGACAGTACTAGCCATGCAAAATTGTGGAAAAATCTTAATGAGATTATGGGACGCTCGAAGCCTGTGACTCGATTCGAACTTGTGAATAATGGATTAAAGATTTCTAATAAATCAGAAGTTTGTGAAATATTTAATAGTTTTCCCAAATGGAAACCAATCTTGCTGATTAAATTTCGAAATATATTGCAAATCCTTTGAACGACGTTCCTAGATTGGAACGCTCTATATTTCTGAATCCTGCCAATGTGAATGAGGTGACTGAAATTATAATGGGGCTGAAAGAAAAAAAAGCAGCGGTCCTGAAAATTTCCCAGCTAGTGTAATAAAAAGTAACGCTGCTAAGTTTTCTAATATTCTTGCTCACCTTTCCAATCTAATACTAGAACGAGGTACCTATCCTGAGTGCCTTAAAATTGCTAAGGTTACTCCCGTTTTAAAATCCGGTGACGCATCCGATCCTTGTAATTTTCGACCAATTTCTACAGTTTCCATCTTCAGTAAAATTTTTGAAAAACTTTTGGTTTATAGATTAGTAAATTTTATGAATCTACATCAAATTTTATACACATTTCAATACCATATACTTGTTAGTTCCCTCTAAGTAAAATTGACAGTAAGAGCGTTGGTAGTGGCTTCTTTCTTGATTTAAAAAAAGCATTTGATACACTGAACCATAACATTCTTTTGCAAAACCTAGAATACTATGGAGTACGTGGTGTTGCAAATGATATTATTCGAAGTTACTTAGTAAATAGGCAACAGTATATTGCCATCGAGGATTCACGGAGTTCTTTTAGCACATTTAACATTGGTGTCCCTCAAGGCAGTAATATAGGACCTCTTCTATTCCTCATTTACATAAATGATATTGGAAACTTGCCTTTAAAGGGAATACCTAGACTATTCGCTGATGATTCAGCAATTTTCTATCCAGGCCAAGATCCTTCCTGCATTATTTCCGGCATGAATGATGATTTACGAGTTCTTATGAGGTGTTTTAACAACAACTTATTGTCCTTAAATGTGGTGAAGACTAAATATAAGTTATTCCCTTCTCCGCGGAAAAAAATTACCTCTCATCTAAATCCATCTATTGGAGACATAATAATCGAAAAAGTGGTCGAATTCAAGTACCTTGGCTTAGTATTGGATCCCACACTATCTTGGGGAAGTCATATAGAGTATATCCAAAGAAAAATTTCATCTCTTTGTGGTGTAATGTTCCGTGTCAACCCGTTTGTTCCCCGTAATGCACTTCTTAAATTTTATTTTGGATGCATACATTCACACCTACAATATCTGGTTATTGCTAGGGGCCATGCCTGCAAATCTAAACAGAAGAAGGTACAAGTCTTGCAAAATAGATGTTTGAAAATCATTTATTCATTACCTCGGCTATATTCTACCTTTCAACTTTATACCTTGCTCATGCACAACGTTTTACCAATACGAGGCTTATGTGAACTACAGACCTGTTTATTTATCTATGATGTTATAAAAAAATCCAAATATGCATCATAACCTAGTTCTACCTGCTATAAATCACGATCATAACACACGATACGCAAATAATTTAACAAGATCTAGAGCATTCAGTAGCCTTGGTCAAATGCGAATATCATTCTATGGTCCTTCTGTTTATAACATAATTCCACAGCAATTGAAATTGATCAACAATAGAACCTTATTTAAAATAAGATTAAAACAGTTTTACAGATCCAAAATCAATGTATTCTTGATCTTAAGCCGTATCAACTGCCAGAAATATCTTGTCAATATTATTATAAGTATAATTAATCAATTTAATTGTTTCCTGGGATCCCTTAAAAGGAACTATGTTCCACTGGGTATCCCTTGTTTAGATAACTTTTGTTTCAATGGTCATCACTTGTTTCTCACACCATTCAAGTTTGTTTTGTTTTTTTTTTTTATTTTTTTTTTTTTTTTTTTTTTTTTTTTTTTTTTTTTTTTTTTTTTTTTTTTTTTTAGTCCCACCCCCACCCGCCTCCCCCCCGCTCCTTTTGTTTGGGGGGGGGGGGGGGGGGAACAAAAAAAAAAACATTGGCTAGCCCTATTCCACGACTATGAGGGTTTGAGGAATATTTAAAATGTGATACGTGGTATGGATGGCAACACCAGTCCATAGTCTGACCGTCTGGCGCAATGATGCTGAATGGCAAATAGCAGATCAAGCCGAAACTGGTGGGTTTATTCAAAGTATGACTTAATTGGAGACATGAAAATAACTACTTCTCGAAAAAGGAAAAGGCTAACACTTGTAGCAGTCAATATGATATCAAATTGTACAAGAAGATATGTAGTTGGATGTAGTTTGTAGTTTATTTTCAAAATCAGACCTAAATAGATAAAAGTAAAAACATTGAAAACTGCTTGTATCCAATTGCTCACATACGAGGGCTCATATACTAACGAGCGGTTTGTTTGACAGTGCTCGCTTGCTAAGAAACGTGAGTTACTCGAGGTACATCGAAAGCAACTCTGAAATTGCTTGCGATAAAGAGCTGTCTTGCCCCTTGACCGTCACTGTAAAAATTTAAGTAGCAATGTCAATTGGACATGATGTGTGTCATTTTTTGGATTCTCGTGCCCTTCAAATTAAAGTTCCTCATCTAAAGCATCTCTTATAATTTATTTAAGGAGCACCGTAACTTCTCTGTAGACTTTCGTTATGTCACACCTCACACCGAACTTAGCTAGATTTTGCATGCAGCAATTTTCCATTATCCACGAACAGTTTCGATAATCTTTCAAACCTGGGTCTAATTAAAAACTATTTTGGTTTTTTCAACAATCTTCTGGAATAAATTTCAATATTCCACTAGGAACTTCTTCGAAGTCTCCTGGGTACTTTCCCAATTTTTTGGCGGAGGAAATTAGTGCTATTGCAAAACCGAAAACGAACCTTTGCGACGAAAAATTAAGAAAACTGTCAGAAACCTTAAGGGGCGCACAATTGTCATTATATGGTAAGAATTCAAAAGCAGAAGATTCGTTCATTCTTTAGCATTTTTTGTCGTACGTTTTGCGCTCTTTTGCAAAGAAAAGAAAAACTACGAGGCTCGAAGGACTTATGAAATTTTTCGATGGTTCTTCAGAACGTCTGAGCAGACATTTGAGAAGTTTCAATAACTTTGTAGAAGCTACGTTTAAACTTTGGAGGAATTGTTATGAAAATATGATGACATTTGTATGGAACTTTCCACATTTATTGTCTAATAATTTTTAATTAAGTTTCCATTAATTTTCCATTAATTTTCCATTAATCCATTTATTCATAAATTTTCCATTAATTCTTCATTAATCGCTTTAGCGCAATTTCAAGATAAATTTTGAGAAGTTCCGATGTAATTTAAATGACTTCCAAATTCAGATGAAATGTTGTTAAGCACTTAAAAACAATTTTAACGTAAACTTTGAGAAGTTCTGAAGTAATTTTGATGAGTTCCAAGTTCGAATTAAAAGTTGTTGCATTTCATAAACCAGATATTAAACAAAAGAATTTAAGAAACACTCCTTTATTGCAATATTTTAACTGAAACCTCTTCTATGAACATCGACAAAGTTTGAACATATCTCTGAAATGTAAAGAAATTTTGATAAAACTTTGAATAAGTTTTGAAGCAATGGTGGAAACGTTTCAAGAGATTTTTGAAAAAGTTCGGAGTTAACTTTGAAGAATTTTTTTAGAATATTTCGTAGAATTCTTACGATTAGAAGAAGATTGGAATTTCTTCAACTAGTCTTCTTCTTTAAACAAATTTTACGTTTCTGTAGCGAGTGTTTTACAGGCTCTTAACTTGAGTTGAGAGCCTCCCAAGCCAATACAAAAAAAACGAAAATATATGTGGCAAGGACAATGACCTCGATTGGACCAGGAATTTAACCCGATTTCTCCGAATTGGTAGTTTTGAGCCATCGAAACCTCTCTGAAAACTGTGAGTAAAGGTATTTTGACTGGAAAAATTATAGAGAAGTTTCGTCTGAACTTTGTTGAAATTCTCATGAAATTATTAAGGCGAATTCCGTTAAACGATTTAAATAGATCTCAAAACAACTCTTTGTTATGCTAGGCTGTGCTTTTACATCAGTCAGTGAAACACTAAGACCGTATGTTTTTGCCCGACACTAGTTTTGAACAGAATTGGCTGTATCTGAAGGCACTCTGTCCTGCTGAAACACGTTATCATCCTTCCTGTACATTTTTTTTTTTCTAAGCTTGGCTTCATGAAATTCTGCAAAACTTCCGTTTTATAATATAAAGGTCTTAAGGGCGTTTCGATAAAAACAAGAAGTAGCTTGCCGCGCTTGCAAATACCCCCCCCCCCCACCACAATCAAAGAAGCGGCGCTTTAGAACCGTAATATGTATCTGTCGCTATCTGGGATGTCCTTAAACCTGCAGGCCCACAACATGTCGTTTTGGACATTGTGAGACTGCTGCAGAAAAAATAAGTCCAGCGTGCCGCGATAGTAGGAGAGTTGTTCTTGCAAGTCTTTTCTTCTTGGAAGATTCCGACTTACCTTTCGGGGCCAAACAAAAAATTTCTTTTTTTTTTTTCAATTTTTTTCCTCCCGTCTTACACCCTCCTCCCTCCCGAACCTTTCCGCCGGCTTTTAAATCCTCCCACCAGGAATCTCCCGGTACTTTCTAATGGTTCGATACACAAAATCCCGCTTTACTACCAGGTTCTTCAAACTCTTGAAAATAGCGCCTGCAGATTTTGAAAGAAACATTAAATTTTCTACGTTATCTACTGCACATAACGGGAATGCTAGATTTGGCATAAATTAATGGGATCTTTCATGTAAATTTTAGCCAGATATCGCTGGAATCAGGTCTGTTGTATGAAAGATTGCAAACAATTACGTTGTTTACGCTTGCTTTGGCTTGCAATTAAACGAGGGGAAATTTTACACGTCTGTTAAAATTCATTATTTTTTTAAAATTTTTTCCCCACCACAAAAATTCTTTCTCTTTAGAAGATGGTCACTGAATGAAAATACTCAAACAGAACTTTCAATGTTTGTGTGAACGCAGTGCAAGATTACACCAATACATACACACATAAAAAGAAAAATTGATTTTTTTTTGAGTTATCTAATGCTAGATTTGGCAGAAAATAATGGAATATTTCATTAAAATTTAAGCCAGATAACGCCTGAATCTAGCTTGTTGTTTGAAAGATAGCAAACTTTGTTGTATGGCTCATGACAGATTGCAAACAATTGCGTTGTCTACGCTTCCTTTGGCTTGAAATTGAACGAAGGGAAATTTTACGCGTTTGTTAAAATTAAGTATCTTTTTCTGTGTAGATAGTGTATAAACTGTAGCTTCACCACTACAAGATGAAAAAGTGTATGAGGATATATTGGACACGGTGTAAAACGAGTTGTCAGCAAATCTGGAGCGAATCGAACTGAGTCAAAATGAGTATTTACAGCACTCTTATGAATTTATTCCAAGGGAACATAAAAGAAGTCTCAAGGAAAATTTGGAGGAGTTTTAAGGGAGCATTGAGAAAGTTCAAGGATGGAATACTTCTAAGGAATGGGACTGTGGACTAGTTCTGATGATGTTTGAATTTAATTTAGGAGTACCAAGGAAACATGACAGATGAAACTTTTGAGATATTCCTAGTTAACTTTGAAGAAATTCCTAACACTGTGAAAATTTCCAAGAGAACTTTGAAGAAGTTCCAAAGGAACTTTGACGATTTCCAAGTGAACTTTAAAGGCGTTCAAAAGAACTTTGAAGACGTTCAATAGACTTTAGGGAAGTTCCATTCCCTAAACATTGAAGCAGTTTCACCTCGAAGGAAACTTGAGTAGCACAGTTCTATCAAAATATGTTGCAGTGACCTATTAATAACTGAATTTAGTCATTTATCAGTATTTTCAACAGTTTTGAAACAACCGTGCTACTAAGGAACATTGAAGTAGTTTTGAGGTTCGGTCTGGTATCAAGTCCGGTCGGTGCCGTTGGGATTTTCTGAGACGTAAAATCTCTGATTACGTTTCCTGCGAAAGGCAAGGAAAGCCATAGGTTCCAGCACATGTGATGGGTTCGATATGTAGGATCCAGGGTGTCCTCCTGAGGTGACAAAGCTTCACGCTGAAAGTCACGTGAATACGAAACAACTACAATTAGTTTCGAGGTTGTTCCGATGGAATTTTGGTAGGTTCCAATGAGATTTAAAAAAGTTCCGGTATAAATTTTAAGTTATTCTGAGGAAACTAGGAATAATATGCTTTACTACTTTAGGGAAGTTTTTGAAAACTCATATTTGCTTTTGAGAATATTTTTGAGAATTTTGGGGAAAAATCGAAGGAACTTTTCAAAAATTTACAAAAACTGATCCTCAACGCTCACAAGCTCGTTCTACTGCTCATAATAATCCTTTATGACAGTCAAACGGTGCGTTTAGGTATGTTTTATTTAGTCACAGTGATTACTAACTTCCGCGAGTAGATATGCCTTCCATTTGAACTTAACCTGCATCTCAACTTGCCCCGGAAGTTGATACCTTAAATGAATAAAACAGAAATTCAGGACATGTCCATTTATTTTTTTCTGATTCACAGGTTTTTCAATAGTTGAACATGCCTTGGCTTGAGGGACATCCCTTGCACTTGCGATTTCAATTCCAATAAGCTGCTTTTCGTTACCCCTTTATCGACCAATCAAACCCAATTCTGTCTACAATAAAATACATAGCAAATGACCGCAAAACTCATTTTAATAAGTCAAAATCGCCAATAGTCAGCTTCCAGCAAGTTGGAATTTAGTCATTGATGATGAGTGGTATTAAAACCCAGTAAAACTGGAATATTTTATCCTTCAGCCAAAAGCGAACATATCGCTTGTTCCAGTCAATATTGTTCGAGACAACCTCAAAAAGACAGATATTTTTTTTAAATTAAAAAAAAATTTCTCCACGATTTGTCTCAACCGAACTCAAATTCCCGACCACTTCCTGGTACTGATACAACCACTATAGCACAGTCCTGTGCCCTGATAGGAGTTTCACTCTCAGTCCGTCAAAATTCCAATCCCTTCATTTGTTCGATGAGCCTTTTTTCGGTTTGATGCATTTTTACATGCCTTCAAACCACGCCAAAATTTCATCGGAAGGAGCACTGCCCCATCGTTCACCCCCTTCCGTCAATCCATCCATCTAGACCGCGATCGTGAGGAAGAGATGCAAACCCTTCCATTAAACACTCACATGCGCTCGCCCGTTCTCACACATCCACATACCGAAACGAAAAGGGATACCCGTCAAATTCGCCTTTTATTGATGTCCACAAATTTATTTTTAAGTGCCCGCGCTCATGGTCCAAATGACGATGGCGGGTTGGTACAAATCGGTCTACATGTTACTTTATCGCTCGGGAACCATAAAGGACCACTGTTTCATCGAAGCGGAGAAAAAAAACACACACACAAATTAATCCTAACGAACTTAAATATCGATCCGGATGGGGCATCAATCTTTCTGCGCCAATCCTTGCTTTCCCATTCGTGGGGGCAGCTGTCTTATTTCGTGATTTAATTAAGTGAGCAAAGCTGTGGAAAATCCGCAGTCGCTCGAGGAGTTAAATCATCGCATCGAGTTCCCTTCAATTTTGCATTTTTGCCATGCAATTCAGTGCCGCCGGTTGACGAACGGCTGACGGAATGGCAAACAACATGCTGCAACGAGCAGAAAGTGAGTTTGAAAAATCAATAAGTCAAATTAACATAGGTTTTGTAGAACACAGCATCGAAGAGTGCCATGCCATCGATCGAACGATCGATCGTGAGGAGACTCGAACTCCCTCCGCCTCCTTTGCTCCGGTTGTCAATTTCCAAACGAAAGTGAAATCCTCCTCTGAACAAATGAAAGATGACGAAATGTGCACACAGGGCTGGGAGCAAAAAATCATCACGAGACTGATGTAGACGAAAAAAAAAACGGCACTGAAAAGTATGTACTTTTAATTGAAATGTATGTATGTTTCAGACCAGTGAAAGTATGTTGTTAGTTTCTATCATAATGCCAAGAGCTCTAGCTTCCTCTGGTCCAGTGTCTCCCTCTTCGTGGGCTTTTCGACGATCTGAGTGAAGTCATCGATTCACGGCTGAATACTAGTGACTGTCTGTGGTTTTGTGAAGGTGTGTGTTTGTGAGTGTATGTTGCTGGTCGCTTGAATAGTTATGCTAAGCTGATGATTTTTTTCTTCTTTTCAATTTGTTTCGTCATCGCCATCAGCTTCCTCTGGGTGTTATGCTCTCTTCATATGTATGAATACATATACTGTGCTGTTGAGTCAGTTAGTCAACGAGTGAGTGACTGATGGGAGGCCAAACGGAGTTTTATGCTTTCTAGAGGCCTACTACGGTGGACTTGTTGTTGACGGGAAGGAAAAGTTTTAATTTCATTATACGGTTATTTTTTTTGTCTTCAGATTTCGACAGCGACATTTCTCGGGGTTTTCCGCATGTGTGGATGATGCCTACCAACCACCGTGAATGTCGTTAATGTGACTGTTTTTTTTTCGTTTTTTGTTTTCTTTTTGTGTGTTAATCTCTATGTTACGTGATCGTGTTGGGTCCGATGAGTTTTATGTTAATTAAATGAATGCATTTAGAAAGTTTTCTTTTCGTCCTTATCATATGTTTGCCCTTCACATTGTATTGGTTCTCTAAAGGGAACTTATATCTACTCTGGAATACAATGTTTTCTAAGGCGCCTTCCAACAGTTAATGATAGACTTTCGCATTGTTTGTGGGCAGTTTACCATTTGTACATCATTATTAAGGTCGATTAAGCATTCACTAAGAGACAATAACATTAAAACTACAGCTTTTAAATTTCTTTTCTCTTTGTTTTTGAATACTTGCTTAAGTGTGACTACAATCCACCTAGCAGTTCCCACATTCCCAAAAAATCATCTTAAACATCTTCAGACAAAACGAAATTTTCTTGCCATTATTCTGATGTTTGCTATGGAGACTTTCCCCGAAACAACTGGTTGAAATTAACAATCTGAATTGCAAGTTGAAAAATGTGAATTTCATATATGGAAATCTAGTATCGCCTGGAAGAAACATTAGCAATTTTTATCATCGAGAATTCTGGATCTGGAGTGGATGGCATTTTGGAAGCAAGAGCTTTTTCTGTAAAAAAATTATTCGATACAGAATTATATTTCAAACGATAACGATGAAAAATCCATCTGCTCATGAAGACTAATTAAAATGTTTAATGTGTCATAACACATTGAATATTATTCCGAAACGTTAAAAACTTACTTCAACTCAAAAACTACATAGGGAACGCAGATTTTAGAACGGTATCTCAAAAATTATCGTTAAGGTTTTTAGACATTTTTCAATACAATTCCATATGATGACAATGGAGTTTCCATTGCACTCAAGATGAATTGAAATAAAAATTCACGGAGGACAAACCAGATGTTCTAAAATATATGTTCCAAATTTTGATGTTTGCAAATTTTGAGATTCTCACTCTCCTATACTTGAACGAATTTAACTACAGCTTTCATAAGCCTTCCAAATTATAAACCCATTTAGTTTAAAACTGACTGTTCAAACCCTGTTTAAAATTTGAACACAATTGTGCTGAACCCAAATTTTAAATTTAATTCTAGGAACTAAACCTATTCATCATTCAAATCACTTGTGAGCTTTAATTTAGCACAATCATCTATTCAGCAGGCAACACTGGTTGTTTTGGTGCTTAAAATAGAGCATAAAAGTCATGGCATTTATGGAATATGGCACAGTGTGCCATAGTAAAGTGTTGCTGACTGAGCAGCTGCTTGTTCAATCCAAAAGTTTAATAATCTCTAAATTGGTTTTAATTTTTTTTTTATTTGATATTTGGTTGTAAAACGAGCCCAAGTGAAGTTGTAGCTGAGAAAATTTACATTAAGTATAGTTATGGAAATTTTTATAAGAAAAGTTAGGGAAACAGCTTGTAGACAATGAACGAAAAGTTTACTTTTTCCATATTAATTTCCATGTAAACTTCTAATGGCATGTGCACTTTTAGTTTCTCATCGAATGAGCTCAAATTTGATGACGTTGTTCAAAATGCAAATTTCGATTCAGGAACTGGCTGGATTCTACATGTCTGTTGAGAAGATGAAGTTTTTTAACTGTATTCTCCGACATTCTAGCCAGGATTCCAGATACTCTAAGGCCTGTACTCTAAAAAAATGCACCAGACAAAAGTGTTCGCCAAAAATTTATTTTAAGTTCGATTTTCTAGAAACTTTCAGGAAATGATTTAATACATATGGATTATGTTTCGGTGTAATTACTTTATTTAATTTTTCTTCCATCGTTGAAAGCCCGCACCTTCCCCTTAAGACCCCTCATCACATTTTGAGGAATGGTGGAGCCGATCTTTTTGGTCACTATCATCCATTCTTTCTTCGACTCCAGCTCTTGCCTAAATACCTTGGACGATTTTCGAACTTTGGTCTTCATTATGCCCAAAATCTTTCCACCGGACGAATCTCTGGTGAATTTGGGGGGTTGGCGGTTTTTGGTACAAAAACAACGTTATTGTCTCTGTACCAATCCAACGTCGATCGCGCGTAATGGCATGATGCCAGGTCCGGCCAAAATAATGTCTCGCCTCCATGGGACCGCAGGAAGGGCAACAGACGCTTCTGGAGGCACTCGGTGCGGTAAATTTCGCTGTTGATGGTACCCGTTGTGATGTACGGTTTACTCAGTTTACAGCATTGGCATATGGCCTGCCAGAGCAAGTATTTTTTGGCGAATTTGTCCACTTTCTTCTTCCTTATGTCTTCCGGAACACCGAACCGTGATTTGGAAACGTAGAACTCCAGCCTCGGTATCTGCTTTGCGTCTGGCTTAATGTAGGTTTCGTCATCCATAACCACACACATCGGTTTCGTTAACCACTCTCGATACAGCTTCCTTGCGCGGTATTTGGCCGCCGTGTTTTGTTGATGACATCTTAATAACCACTAAACCGATTGTTATGAATTTTTGCACATGTAAACAATTCACTAGTTATACTCAGATTTTCATGAATTTTCACCCACGGACAAAAAAGTTACACACGGATAAAAATGGTGCATTTTTTTCGAGTACAGGCCTTAAATGACAAAAGAAAGTGCTCCAGTTGGAGATTATAGACATTCCTAAGCACAATTTCAGACACTTATTAAAATAACTCCTGGTGCATCCGAAGGTGACAACATTTCTTTTTTCTTGCGGATCTACTTTATTCCTGGTCGCAAATTTAAGAAACTCTGGTGTGTATAGCAGCAATATTCGTAAACGTGAAAATTTCAAGTGAACGACGGCAGCAGTTTTAAACGTGTGAAAATTTGAATGAGATTTCAAACAATCACGACGGAGATTCCTGGTGAAAAATAACTCTTGAAGTTTTGCGAAAGATATTTCGGATGATTTTGAATAAGGAAATATCATAAATTCACGCTGAAAAGTTTTGAATCAAACGGGAACGGTAGAGATTTCCGTCATTGAAATATTCTCGTTCTACTCGTTTAGATATCGGAATGACGAAAATATCAAATTCCCCAGTAGAGTTGTTGCCGTCATGGATTTTAACCGTTTTTGATAGAGATTTTAGATATATTTATATATGAATCCAAAAGTTTACGAAAGACGATCTGAGCGATTTTGAAGATGTCATTAGTATTATTTTTCTGGTAAACATCGGGATACCATATTGTCAACGTATAGAATGTCTAGTTGGAAATTTTCGCTGTCCTGAAATCTAAAAATGCACTATGATCTCGGTAAAAAGGTAACTTTAGGTGTTTCTGCCAGAGATTCTACCAGTTCAATTTGATTTCAAATGAATACGATAAAGGCTTCAGACACTGGATTCCTCTTTTTTTTTTTAAATAAAAAAAGGAGCGCCTGGATTCTATAACTGAAAATCTAAAGTTACTGCTGAAAACGATTGTGATTTTTTGTCTCTCTAAAACCGAACCGACATTTTAGGACGTCGCATATTTATTGCATTTCTGAGGAGGTTTAAATATAGACTGGAAATCGCCATGAGCAATTCAGCGAAAAACTGAGCAGCTCCAATATAAAATATTTGCAATTATCAACTTCCCAAGTAGCACCAAAAACATAAATATAAAAGATATATTTGCCTTGTGTCATAGTGTAGATCTATAAAAGTGCAATTGTGACTAGTTTAGTCATGTAGATGTAAGTTTCAAGCTATTTAAATCTAGATTCACTTATGACTAATTGATTTGTTATACATGTGTTTGATGTTTTTAAGTAAGGACAAATATATCTTCTATATTTATGTTGTTGGTGCTACTTGGGTATGTTCCCTATCACATTGGCGCTAGTTTAAATAATGATGGTTGAAGAGGATTATAATTGATCCATTTCTCACTTGTTAAATTGGTCGAGTGGTAAGAAGACCAATCTAGTGAGCTTAGAATTCATGGTTCAAACCTAGTTCATGAATACCTTTTTGAAAACCGACAGTAATCAAATTATAATAAATGCAGCCGTGAATTGTTAATATATAATTTCCATAAGCATCAAAAGCAAGGAGATTCCCTATGAATCTCCTGATGGTACAATAAACTCACCTGAACCGATTAAGAAATGCAACAAAACTATAGAAGAAATAGATTTCGAGAATATCTGAGTGTTTTTTAACAGGTTTATTCATAAAACACTGGTGTACGCTTTGATGGTCTAGTATATTCAATTATTTGATGGTACTTTGTAAGGCATAGTTGGACTTGAGCAAGTGCTAAATGTTGAGACGGTTGATCAAGCTTGCAAACCTCGATCAGATCACGACACTCAGTACAACGAAAGTGCAATTTTAATATCAGATATTGAAGAATAACCGCTTTTTAACAGGGCACGCCCCATCATCAAGCCAGCCACCAACTAAACCCAACCAAAAACCACAATTTAGCGAACGTCTACTGTATCTGTATCCTCGGAATACCTCATTCCTCACACTAAATCCTAACGACCAAATGGCACCATTAAAAAGCATCGCAACTCCCCATATTCTTGCCTTGCTGTATCAAGAAAAAGGTACACCAATATCTAGGCGTTGGGGTCAACTTCCTTCTCATCAGCTCAAATAATACAAAAAGTGAAAATAAAAACGGAACCACAATTTAAACACGTCACCTTATCTTGCGAACTCCTCTCGGAGTTAATTCATGCAGATTTTTTACTTCCGCACTCTAACTTTTTCACTACCGAAGTACAGCGTTTTTTCTTCCACTGTTGCCACCATTGCGAGGGGGAGGGGTGCGGTGGGAGGTTGGCTAATTAAACATATTGCACTGCAGAAGAAGCACTTCCTAGTCGAAAACTCAACAGCTAGACATATATGTCCCAGCAAACACAAGATCGCATATTATAACGGATATGAGTATAACGTGGAGGCGAAATACCTACACACTTAGAAAATTTTAAAGTATTCGGTAATTTTTTACCGAACTTTCAACAGCTGAACGTTCGGTAATCCGATTTACCGGATTTCGGTGAAATTTTACAGTATTCCGGCAAAAAAAATTACCGGAACTTGTCAAATTTTACAGAAATCTGTTAGATCGGATTAACGAACGTTCAGTTGTTGAAAGTTCGGTAAAAAAATTACCGAATACTGTAAAATTTTCTAAGTGTGGACATGGAGTTAAATGAACGATTGAACGTATATCGCCTCCACATTGTACTCATATGCGCTATCATTTGCGACTCTGTGTTGACTGGGGTGCCTACAGTCTTAATCATTCCGACGCACATTTCACTTCACCCGGGGGTGGCCTTTTGACCGCATCACTAGACAAACTAGGTCACCGAAATATCTTCACAAAACATCAATTAAAAAACACCCGGAAAACGAAAAATCGGAAGTAAATTTGCAATTTTTGACGGGCAAAAAAATATTTGTTACGATCATTGAACAAAGTTCACATCGATCCACAGACGATGATTTCATGTTGACAATGCAAAATACAAATAGGATAGCGCGATGTAGTGTTAGCCTAGCACCTTCATTTAGCCTATTTACCAAATGTGTCATTAGTTCAGCAGTAATCAACAAAATCATGTTGCTATCAGGATGACCGATTTATTCCAAAGCGATTGAGACATTATTTGTCAATTTAATAGTCGTTCACTTCCGCGTAATGTCCGATTTCCCTTACTTTTTAGGCAGCATGACTTCACTGGTTAAGATGAACAGATTATCTGCACAATCTTTGAATGATCTAAATCTGGCTAAATTGAACCGGTCAATCAAGTTATGCAGTCTAGATATACAGAAAATAGTCACGTTATAAAATAACTGAAAAAAAAGAAAAAAAACAAGATCGTAGTGTGCGGGGCGCGAAGCGAGACGTGAAAAAAAATCTCTTGTCAATTTTGCCTCGTTTTGATTTTATTTTTATTTGTATGTTCTTAAAATTTCGGTCGTGGAGTGCTCTCCGGAGTGAGCTTCCATTGATTGTTACGGGAGTGCGTTGCCCCAACGGTGTCCTTGTTACGATTGTGTGTGCCTTGCTCAATGCCCTGCGATGTGGATCAAACGTTTCTATGAAATCTAGCATGTGAAGTTTTTCGACAATGTTTCGACGTAATTATCAACTGGACTTAATTCTGTGCTTCTAGTCGGATTATGAAGAAATTGTGCAATTAAGCGATACCCGTGTCTTCAGTCTTCAGCTGGAGGTTATGGGCATTGCTCGATGCTAGTTGTCTGATGGGGCTTTTTGGATCGGACACGTAATTAAATGGAATACAGCTAAGTTCTTTTTACTTTTTATATTTTTGATATCAGTAGAGTTTTAGCTACCGTAACGTTTGGTAAGCCATAAAAGGCTAAGACAATAGTAAGTGCTCATGTCCCAACCAACAGTCAAGCTCTCACGCAAGAAAAGGCGCTACACCCTTGGATTTGGAGCTTGGATACAAGTAGGAAACGCCTGTGTGAACAAAAAAGGAGTGCATGAACTTTCTTTGCTTCGTCACTCCCAACATATGCTTTCTCGCCAAGGAAAGCCTCCCGCACAATCTCATCCAACTTTCAACTCCATATGTCTATGAAGGTAGCATGAGTTCTCAGCATCTTCTTAAGTAGACATCTAATCAACACTTCCCTCCCATCTCTTGCTGATCATAAGGACCTGGCCAGGTGTTGTGCAAAGAGATTGATGGATGAAGAGCCTGTCCCACCCAAGGCAGCTCTTCTGGCACTTCCATCGTCTCTACAACAGCCAACCCAGGATTGTGTATGGTTGTAAAATGCTATGCTATGCTATGCTATACGTTATAAAATAACTGTTCACATAGATAAAACAACAATAATTCAAGAAGAAAACCGTAGACCCAATGTTAGGGTCAAACTTTTCGCTATGTTCCCAACTATGGCCTGTTGTATTAATAAAGTAGTAAAAATGAAGTTCACAGTAAAATTTTAAACAGAAATATATGAGTTTGCAGTTGAATATATTTCAAATGTATATTTTTCAAATTAACACAAATCAAAGGAACAAAACCTGTTTAGAGTGATTATTATTTTTTTCATTATCGAATGGACGATAGACCATATGTTAAAATTACTTAAGTGTTTCAAAGCGGTTTATTCCACTTTGTTTTGTGAAATTTTATGTTGGGAGAAGCGAATACAGCTGGCAAAACCATAAAAACTGCATTCAATAATAAATCTACCGAATGGGACAAGGTTGCATCCATGAATGGACCCAATTTGGTGTTTATAGACCGACATTATATCCATATCCTTTGAATGTTTTAGATTTTATAAAATGAGCTGTGTAACGTTTTGGGAAACATACTACCAAACGTCTCATAAAACTTACCTTGGCAAGTGTATAACTTGTTGAAAATCGCTTACAGCTCAAATACTTTATGAGTAACAATAGAAAATGCAATCGATTGCTGCATATAAGGCTAAAGCAAGGGACACATAACGTTTGCATTAAAAAAATGGAATTTTCTCGGATGGTGATAAAACAATAAGCTAAGACAGATAATTGCTTTTGATAAATTTCCCATGGAAGGTAATTATTTAACCTTACTTGAAAAAAAACTTCTACGCCCTTGCGAGCGGCCTTCCGGCAGTTAACCGAAACATTCGCCATGGCGGACGAAAACATGCGTGTAGGCATGTTTTTAATTTTCTTTTTTTCGTTTTATTTATCAATTACTCCTCAGTTTTCGCGACAAAATTGTTGGAGTAGATCTTGCGCTTCAGGTTGGTCCAGAAATTCTCGATGGGACGCAGCTGCCGGACGTTGGGCGGGTTCGCCGACTTGGGTACCTCATCGATATTCAGCCGCTCCATCTCCTCCAACAATCGCTTCGAGTAGTGGAACGACGCCAGATCCGGCCATAAAACCGCGTCTTCGCCCTTATGGTATTTCTTGATGAACGACGCAACTTCCGGCAGGCATTTCTTACTATAAATTTCCCCGGTCGAAAGAAGAAAGAAGAGCGGCTTTGACATCCCCTTCTCGCTGATTGTCAGCCACAGCAGCACCTTCTTGGTGTGTGAAATGAACTTCACCTCGGAGCTCACTTCCTTCGTGGGGGAAGTAAAATACGAAGTGCCCTGCCAGTCGTTGCCATCCAGGGTGAGATAGGTCTCGTCGTCCATCACCACCGCCACGTCGCGATTCGCCGGGAAAATCGAGTTGACCATCTTATTCAGCCGCTGCCGCTGCGCTTCCTGACATGTATGTTCATGTTCGCCAGGTACTTTTTCACTGTTAAACCGACCTCCCGGCCAAGCGCACCCAGCGATGTAGCCACTTTTCCCTCGGTCTTCCTCTTCAGCATCCTTTGGAGATTCTTGTCGCTCAGGGTCATCGGCCGTCCGGAACCGGGCTTTCTTTCGATAATCTGATTGTTGTCTAATAGTGCCAAGATGTTGTAGATGCCGGAACGAGCGTATCCGGCGTCCATAAAGTGTCACACGATGTCCGTTTCTCACGCGGCGGGGTGCCGTTCTTTGAACGCGCACACTTCTGAACGGAGTTGCTTCACTATTTTTGCCATCACGGGTAGAGTTCGACTGATAGAGCTGTCAAATTTTGTCTGCTGACTCATGGGTTACTATGATTGATGCTGCATGCACGGTGCGTCAGTTTCGTCAGTGCGGGTAAAGGTAAACCCATGAAAAATCGGCAATTTTTGTCCATTTTTTTAAATGCAAACGTATCCCTGTTAGCAGTGATTTTCACACACTAGACGAGTGTACGGGTGAACTTAATAGGGGAGCGGGGTGATGTCTATTGAAAACGAATACAAGATGTTTACGCATAAGGATTTATGCTGCACCCTCCCTTCGAATTTCCAATAGCACCTGAATAGCATCTAAAATACACCCAATACAATTGTCTTTGCCAATTTTAAACATTCTTGCTGAATGTATTAAGGTTTAGACGTTCAGACGGTCAGTAGATTCAAAACATTCACCATGAAGCTTCTGAAGATTAATCGAATAAATTTTTAAGTAACCTTTTATAACCCGTAGGTGTCAAAAATTGTTTACAGACAATTTCAAAATTAATCTTGACCCGTCAAAGAAGAGTAAGTGATCATCACGTAAGTTAATCGTTACGTCTAACGTCTGATTTGTTAACATCTGCAGTGCAAATTTTGAGCGTTAACGCAGACGCTTCCAAATACTTTAAAATATCCGATGTTCAATCCGGCAGAGGAATGAAAAAGGAACTAACTATTGAAATTCTATGTGAGTTGAAGTGCTTTGAGACCAACAAACATCATAACTGATTCTAAAACTTTTTGTTCTAGCTAGCCCTTTGTGGTAGGAAAGCTGATCTTTTCAGTATGGGAAAAATCATTTATTCATCAAGTTTCCAACAACTATGACCTCGTTCGTGGAACAAGTTAGACAAGTTAGTGCGTAAAAATCATCCGGCTTACCTTGCTAAAAAAAATTAGAGTGTTAAATTGCTTCGTTTTAAACAATCGAGGAAAAACGAAAAATCTCCATATATTTTCATATTGAATGCTACCAGGCCCATACATGTGACTACCGACAGAAAAGACTGCCATCGGTTAATTTTGAAATACTGACTCACTGTAAATGGAGCGATAAATGGAATTTAATCAGACGCAACTTTCTTCGCATCTTTTCAGTTGCTGAACATTTAGTTTAGTACAACATGTTTGTTCATGTCAGGTTCATACTAAAGTTCAATTGACGATATCGTCACGTTTAGAACTAGTTGTGCTTGAGTTTGCATCTGATATTTATAACATAGGAAGCCGAAATTTTTTTTCTACCAAACAAAATTACATTTTTGCTAACCATCAAAATACAGTTACAAGAGTAATTCGTCTTGAAAATGGTATACTGTGTAAGCAAAATAGAGAATTCAATAGAAATCGCCATTTAAAAAAGCAGTTACACATAAACTTCAAATCACCCCGGATAGCATAGCATAGCATAGAACACTTGCATATAGCGTGGAGGGAGTCATCGAGATCTGTGAATATATGAAGAGATATATGAAAATGTCCTAGACCCGCTCCCCCTTTGCCACATCCTTACAACTGTTTGAAAAATTGATAATTGTCTTGGCAAATATTGCCAAAAGTACTGGGAGCACAAACAATCTTCATAGACGTTCAAAAGAAAAAAAGGCGAGATTCAATGTTTTATTTGTGGAATTGTTATATATGTTCGGTATAGTTCACCTTTGATTAAAATTGATTAAAATTGAATTGTATTACTTGCCAACATCTCACGAGAGATGGAAAATCACGTTCATCCTCTCATTCATTCATAAATACTCACATATATACACACATGCACACATACAAATATACATACAGCGAGCGAAGTAAACCACATAGAAGCTCAATCCCAGGGCAGCACCGGCCAGCGAGATCATCGAGGGGTAGCTCTCTTCCAGCAAATGATCCTCGGCAACACTCAGCACGGTGTTTAGAACCCGGCGCTGGTGCGCATCGCTCACGCATTCCGGGAATTCCTTGGCCGTCAGTCCGATCAGCTCGAACAGCCTCTGCTTGGAGCGATTGGTTTGCTTTCGCTGATCGAACACGTTCACTATGTCAGATGCGATAGGGTAGGGAACGGCTTAATCAGGGGTCACTATTTTAATCAGTTGTTAGGAAATAGGTCTATAACTCCTACATTTTCTAAATTATTTCCTTTTTAATGATACGATCATAAGCTTTATCTATTGGGCCAATGATTCGATGTATGAATCATGATTGATTACCAATTTATTACTGTTATTTTGAAGATTTAAAATACATCATCTAGAAACCATCAGTTTCTGACCTGCTGAAGAAGTTCGCTCAAATTTTGCCTTTGTGTATTTTGCATTTGCATCGCGTGTACCGGAGAGCATGTCTTCATCAGCTCTCTCCCACAACTAGGCTTGTTGCCAGAATGTGATGTTGAACATTGAGTTAAATTTATTACATATTTAGATAATCTGAAATCGCTATTTATTTCATGTTTCTTCCAGTCATTGGAGGTTGATCTATGCTTATGATTATATTGTCCATCATCTGGCACTATCATTTGCAATAAAAAATATGTTTTGGAGCTGTCCAATAGTACCCAACGATAAATAATGCTTCGCTGTTGAGCTGCAGCTATGGCATCACTGTTGCTTTTGAGAGAGCCCATGTTTCCTCTCTTCTTTGTTAACCATGGATATAGCGCACCGGTAATGTAACGTGAAGCCTGCTGTCTCTTGCATTTGTTTGTTTTTAAACGAAGCATCCCGTTTGTCGTCACAGTCGCTTTGGCTAACATTTGCGTGAGAGTAAATGAAATAAGAAATACACATTGCCAATCTAAAGATCAATGACAAACTAAAAGTTTGCTCGTGTACGTCTGTCTCAAACCTGCTAGGAGACAAGTTTGTGGTCGTAGCAATCGACATGTTTTGGTTGATTGTTTTCGAGAGCGGATGGGTAAAACGAAGGAGCGGGTTGAGGAAATTGACGTTTGCAGCAAATCGTCAACTGGCCTATTTCATTTCGCCTTCGCACACATGCACAGAATCGCACTCATACAATATTGTTAGTTTATGTACAGATTGAGGAGCTGAAGAAAACATTTTTTTAATCGGAAAGCAATCCGCATGCGTTTAAGAAGTCCCTGCAATTGGGAACTTTATTCCATGGCTATGAAATTTTCTGAGCCTAATGCTCGTTGCTGAAGGTATGTTCCGATAGACCAGAGGTAAGCAGAGGGATTAATGTCTAAATATTGGCAGTTCTAATTATAGATTACATACAGCTTCATCAAATGTCTCAGGGGCTGACTAGACTGCTTAAAACCCGTCCCGTACCCTACCTGGCACCGGCGAAGGCAACACGGTGGTAGTAATCTTTCGAGTATATTTCTTTTATTAATTTTTTATCACGTTATTGCACGACGGCCTGGTTGAGCATTTTAAATATTGATACAGCGCGCAAGTTTCGAGTTGATTTGGAATCGTGAGGTACCCCCAGAGCTATGAGGTAATCGTCCTACCGCGACTGAGAGCACGGTCAAGCGTGTGCCCCGTCTGCATGGAAAGGAAGGGGAACGACGAGCATGGAGGAATAAATCTTGGCGTACCTACCTCTGAATGTGGGAAGCAGTCACGGTCGCGACGAGCAGGCAGAGCGTGAGTGTGCACGCGAGAGCGAGAGGAAAAAGATGATTTTGGAAATAACCTCAATGAACCGGACCGCAGGGGGCAACACACAAATTTTCCTGTTATCTTTTGGTGAGCTGGTTTGTGTGCAGCTGAAGATGGTTGGTCGTGGTCGGTCGTGGTTGATCGATCCCGGTTAGTGTGGTTCTTTTGTATTGTTTTTTTTTCTTCTCTGGCACTGCTGTTGTTGTGGCGAAACATATTTGCACGCCAATCGGGGCGAAAATTGATTTTTCCTATTTCTGGGAGCGGCAGCGGATGTAGTAAGGGTTAGTTTGCCGACACTGATTTCGTGTAAAATAAGGTTTCCTGAAACTGACACATACGCAAGTCGACAAAAGGTGTGTTTGATTGATTGTTTTTTCTCATCACTTTTAACTCATTCTTATGTGCAAAAGACGCTTGCATGTGTCGGTCTCAGGGCACTGAAATTTACATGACATTTTGGTAGTATGTAAACTTCTGTTCACATCTTTGTTACGCTGGTTGTTGGAATTGAAGGAATGTCAGAACTGTAAACTGGATCAAAATCTTAAGTCTAAAAGAATGTGTTTGAAACAATTTTCTGTTGATATCTACCTTCAAAACATAAAATATAACAACTTGTTTTAAGCGTGCATTATCAATATCTAAATTTCAACTTGGTTAGAAATGTGTACAGACGAGAAGTTTATACACAAGTCGTAATCACTTACTATACATAATGCAAAACCCCTTAATCGTTTAACATATAGGCTCATAAAAAAGGGTAAATGTAAACAAATGGGAAGGAAAACACAAACTGGCAGTTCTAGTTTTTTGTGATTTGAGGAATACTAGTAAATACTACGTTAGCCAGTTTTAGGAAATATTTACACACATTTTATTCGAATAAATAATACAACTCTTCGATATGATAAAACCAAAACAATTCGCAAATTATTAAAGCAAGAGTGTTCGTAGACCTTCAATTGTTTCTAATTATTAATCTCTATCTAGCAAGGCTAAACACTCCAATAGTTTTGTTACGTTACAAGCACAAGTGAGCAAATATTTGTGTTTAAAGCCTACAGAAAGTACTCTTGATCGAAGCTAGAATCCGAGTTTAAACTTACCGCCCCAAAGGGCTTTCAATCACTCATAGTAATTGACGGTACACCCTCACTACGCCGCCGTGCTGGTTGATTGGAAGCGGTGGCTGCGTGGTAATCTCGAACCGGTCCACGTGATGTGGGAAAACAAAGCGAAAGAGAAAGTTTTCCTCCAAAACCGCAGAATTAACCGGCATCAATCTTCATTAATCTATCAGATGCACGGTATCTCACACACGTTTTTGCCCCTCCTAAACTTCACGTTTCCCCGGGAAGGGCCATGATGATGGAGACCGAATACCGTGCACACGTCTGCGCTTCCCTTTCTGCACCAGGTCGCCCGGCAGATAATCGCGCGCGTAAGAAAAAAGGAAAAATTATAAATAAATTATCAGAACTTCTGGTATTACGGAAACATGAAAAAGGGCGGGCCAAAGCGTATGTATGCTGCCGATGCTGTGCTGCTCCGGTAGCAACGCAACAACCAACAACGGTAGGAAGGAATTTAAAAAAAAAGCAAGGAGAGAACCAGATCGTCTCGTGTTGCTTCGATTGCGCCGTTGTTGTCGTCGCTGTTGTCGTCGTGGTCGTCGTCGTCGCAGCAAGCGTTGCTGCCTCCATGGTATGGTTGCTGCATATATTGTCTTAGGAGGCGAGACAGCATACCATTGAAAAATTATTTCCAAAACACACATTCATTAAACCAAAGCTGTTGGTTTCTCTGGACGTCCTTTTCAACCCCTTCGCGCTTCTCCAGCTCTTATTTCGTGCCTTCTAACTGAGACTACAACGAGAATGGTGACGATGACGAAGATCATGCGGATCGGTAGCAGCCCAGCAGCATTCCGTTCGAAGAGGACAACCGCGCAGGTACAGCATTACTTTCCCTTGCTTTGAACTTTGTTGCATGGCACATACAGCATAATAGCAGCAACGTGCGAGAAATTAATAAGAAGAGACGCTGCGTGGAGCGAAAAAGGTGTACCGCACGTTGAATATGAGTAAAGGCATCATATTTGCTGACGTCGTCGTTGTCGTCGTTGTCATCATTGACGGCGGTGTGGTCCTATGATTTGAAAGCCCATCCATGTGGACAAGCCATTGAGGTCGGTGATTTACCATTTTCTTTTCTTTCTGTGTGGTTACATATTCACACGTTATTGTCATCGCAATTGTGGTCTTTGATGGACCGGCGATGAACCGTTATACCACATGAACAATTTTTGCTTATTAACATCGGCTGTGATTTGACATGATAAAAATAATAATATTACGGTAGCAGGAACTTGGTCATCAGTTGAAAAATGCATTGGCACGGTAATTTAGTGCATACAATGCTCATAACCTTCTTTTTATTTAAGCTGATGACGGAGTAGATGCATGTTCATCTTGTCGGCTCCAAGGAACTATTTTGTTTAATTTGTGAAATTTGGTAACAAATTTGGTTAATTGAAAAAAAAATCACATTTAGACACTACTAATACAGCAACCAAAATGGTTTGCTTTGATTTTAACTACACGAAAAACAAACCGTTAACTAGTTAACGTTTTCAGGATTTTAAACTAACGTGAAGGTCAAAATTTTGGCATGCTTAACAACTTTGTCGGATACACCAAACTTCTAGCGCAGTACGAGAGTTTGTACCGCAGTATCATCTTTAAGGTGAAATTTGGAACAATTGTCTTACATCAAATTGGAACTATTTGCGTACACCAAGGCACTTAAGGTTTTGTCGATCTATATTAGGATTCTGGTCCAGTGTGCAATAGTAAATTTGAGTGTCGTGATAAAGCATTTCCCGATTGAATAACTGCCGTAAGTGGACAGTTAAACACGTAATGCCTACCAATTTGCAGAGGCCACCCATACAGAAGTGTGTGGAGAATCTTGATCGCCCACAACGATGCCCGAAAAGCGTCGCCTTAAAAGTAGAAAAGCAGCTGCCAACTCCTGTTGTCGGTAACGGCACCACAAGTGATTGAAACCTCGTAGCTCCTGTATGGCCTTCCGAGGCAGCACATTTAAGCCTTGTCCTCGGAGACTCTGGAAACACCGGCACTCAAAGCGGAAAACATGAATAAGCTTGTGTCCTTAAGGGATGGCAAAGCAATAGTCCTGCGATCTCTTGAAAGCAACACGTCAAGTGTTTCATTTGTTAGGCTGCAGGACGAGCGAAATATTTTGGGCAGCAGTGGAAGATACTCTTTCGTTGAACTCTAGAGGAACGTGGCCGAAGAAGAAAGCGAAGCCTAAAAATACACTTTTAGGAGCGTAATTGGAAAACTAGGAAAATTTAAACTTACATTTCACTTGTTCATTTAATAACAAATATACCAGCGATAGTTTATAAGGCTTGTTCGTGACAAAATCTGGAAAGATTAAATTTGGCATAAATCAAATATGCTGTTAGTTCAATTCAAGATGCATTTTTTATTCATTTAATTGTGCATTATTAGTCATCTTAAAACTAATTACAGTTACTTAATTATGCTGCAAGAAGAAACTACGAACTTTTGAGTTTACTTCAGCCAATAGGGTCTGGCAGACTTCTCTGCAACCGATTTAGCTGTTTTTGTCCAAGATTTTCGAAATTTGTCTATAGTTGTAGCATGTTGTTTATACTGAGAGAGTTCTCTCTTGACAAGAGCCCAATACCGCTCGATAGGTCGCAACTCTGGGCAGTTAGGTGGATTCGCCTCTTTCGGTACAACATGGACTTCATTCGCTTTATACCATCTTTGGCGTAGTGACAAGAAGCCAAATCAGGCCAGAATAGCAAGGGAGCGTCATGGCTGCGTAGGAATGGTAACAATCGCTTCTTTAGGCATTTTTCACGGTATATTTCCTTGTTTACCGTTCCGGTAGTGATGTAGCTTTGGCTCGCTCGACCACAGCTGCATATTGCCTGCCAAACCGAATATTTTTTAGGAAACTTTTTAACAGAGTGAAACTAAATACACCTTTACTGGTTGGTGGTTGACAAAGGAATGAAAAGTTTTATTCTCTAGACTTCATACAATCATAAAGTATAGGTTGCTGAGATCAATTGTACTTCAACATCCCGCCTAAATTGATTAATCCCAGCATCTCTCGTAGTTTACCAAATTGTGGAGCAGGTAGTCCTTTTGTCATGATGTCCGCTATTTGATCTGCAGTTGGTTGATACTGGAGTTTGATCGTCTTTTCTTGGATAAGGTCTCGCAGGAAAAAGTATTGAATGTCGATGTACTTCATTCTTCTATGCTTCCTCGGTTCTTCGCAGATAGCAATGCACGGCTGGTTGTCTTCATACACAGTCATCGATAAGACAACTTCCACATCACGCAACTTCAAAAGGTTTACTACTCACATCGCCTTACAGCTAGCTTGACAAAGGGTCATGAATTCCGCCTCAGTTGTTGACAACGCCACCGATGTTTGCTTTCTAGTTGCCCACGAGATCGTTGCTCCGTACAACTTCACCACGTACCCCGAAACGGATCGCCGGTCGTTTGGATTATTGCCCCAGTCCGCATCAGCATACACAGAAAGGGTTTCCGCCTCGATTGATCGCCGGAATACAAGGATGTAGTCCACGGTAGCTCTCAGGTACATCAAAATCCTCTTCAGATAAGCCCAATGCTCGTCAGTAGCACAACATTGGAAGCTTGCAAAATAGCTGACTGCCGCGCATATATCAGGTCTGGATGTTATCATCAGGTACATCAAGCACCCAATAAGCTCCTTGTATGGCTTCTTCGTCTGCTGCTTCGCATCTTCACACTTGGGCAGCTTCAGATGAGGGTCCATGGGAATAGAAGAAGGTCGACAATCCGCCAACCCAAAACGTTGCAGAATCTTCGATACGTACTGCTTCTGGTTGATCGTCATAACGCCACTCGCTCTGTTTTGGTTTATGTTCAGTCCAAGAAAGCATCGTACCTCGCCCAGGTCTTTCATCTCGAACTCTCTTGATAGCTTTCCCTTCAGACGTTTGATCTCCGCAATTGAATTACCAGCCATCAGGATATCGTCCACATATATTACGAGGTAGATTGTTTCGCTTCCCGATGACCAATGGTAGAGACAGTGGTCGTACTGACTCTGTTTGAATCCAACACTCGTGATGAATGTATGGAACCGCATATTCCAACTCCAGGATGCCTGCTTCAGTCCATAAATTGCTTTGTTGAGCTTGCAGACCAGATCATTTCCCGCCTCAAAGCCTGATCGTTGTTTCATGTAGATTTCTTCGACAAGTGATCCATTAAGAAACGCCGTCTTGACGTCCATTTGATGCACGTGTAGGTCCCTCTAGTTCGACAGCGCCGGCAAAATCCTCAACGTCGTCATCTTCGCCACTGGAAAATACGTTTCTGCATAGTCGAAGCCTTTCGTCTATGTGAAACCCTTAGCAACAAGTCGGGCTTTGTATCGATCGACCTTTCCTTCACCATCACGCTTGATAGTGAACACCCATTTGTTTCCTACAGGCCGTCTTCCAGCAGGCAGCTTGGTCAAGGTCCACGTTCCATTCTTCTCTAGAGATGAAAGTTCAGCTTCAATTGCTTCCTTCCACAGCAGCCAGTCATCGCGCTTCTTCAACTCCGCTATGTTGCTTGGGATGTTGTCGACGCTTTTGTTTCGGGACATGGACATTTCATTCCACCAAAAAACACGAAGATGTTTCACATTCGGCTTTCTTCCGTTCCAGACTTCAAAGGGCGTACGATTGTTATCTACAGCCACTGTCGGACTACGATTGATCAGGTACACAGCCGCATATACAGCTTCACCCCACAAGCGCTTCGAAACACCACTTCCAGACAGCATTGCTCGCACCTTCTCGACAATGGTTCGATTCATCCGCTCGCTCAGGCCATTCTGTTCCGGTGTATATGGTACCGTCATTTCCAGCTGGATACCTTTCTGCCGACAGAACATTTTGACTTGCTTGCCACTATATTCGCCACCGTTGTCGCAGCGAAGACGAGACATCTTAGTCTGAAAATGTGCTGTTACCATAGCCTCGTACGTCTTCAGGCACTCCAACGCTTCATCCTTCGACGCCATCAGGTACACGACCGTCAAATGAGTGAAATCGTCCGTGAACGTGATGAAATACTGCATGCCGTCCCACGACACAGGAGAAATCGGACCACAGACGTCGCTATGCACTAGCTCCAACGGACGGGTTGTCCGTTTTCCTTCACGATTAGTAAACGGCTCCAATCCGTCCACCATGTTCTTGTTGATCAGCTTCATCAGGTTTCCATTACCGATGTGGCCGAAGCGTTGATGCCACAGTTCCAGCTCCTTCGTTATCTTGCCCGTTACCATAGCACTGTTTGGCATCGCTTGGTACTGAAAATCCATCGCATACAGCACACCAACTGGCCTTCGAGTTGATACGACGGCTTGATCTTCATCCTCGACAACTACCTTGCCCTTGTGGAAAATCACCTTCTTTCCCGAACTTTCCAGCCGACGCAGGGATAACAGATTCAGCGCCAGCTCGGGAACGAACAGGACATTCTCGATACGGATATGGATTGCCTCACCATCAACTATTGAGCACACGTTGATTTCCCCATGATGCCTAGCGACCAGGTTGACGCCTTTCTTTGCTGTTGCTATCCATACAGGATTTTCGAGCTCCTTCAGGTTACGGAACAGCTGTCTCTGGTTCGCCATATGATCGGATGCCCCGCTATCTAGGTACCAGCACTGCGATTTCTGATCTGATGCTGACCCAGACCCGGCAACAAAAGACACAGTTTTCGCTGCAGCACTGGGTTTCGTGAATTTCTTCTTCTCGTGATCCCGGGGTTGCTCTTGGCGTTGTCCAGATTCCTTCCCTTTCTCTTCGATTCTACGTCCAGGTACTTTCCCTTCACAAACTCCAAAGTCAGTTTCTCCGATACCGCCTCCATCGCCGTATTCACCGAATCGTACGAAACCGGCATGGTTAGCATCAGGTGGCACACAATGTCCTCCTCGTCCATTTTCGCACCGGTTGACTTCAGTTCTCGAACTAGCTGATCGAAACGAAGAAAATGGTTCTCCAGGCTTGAACCTTCATCGTGCTTCATCTCCAATAGTTTCCGCTTCAGCATGAACCGATTCGTCAGGCTCTTGCGCTCGAAAACTTCATGTAAACTGCTCCTGATTTCCTTTGGACTCTTCTTGTCCTTTATGTACTCCAGGTGACTATCGGCAACCGCACAAATCAGGACCGAACGGCACTTGTTGTCCTGCTTTTTTCGGAACGCCCTTTTCTCCTCCTTTTCTTTCTTGACTCCTGCCGAATCCGTTTCCAGGATGTTCCAGAAGTCTTCCTCATTCGATTCTTTCTCGACACAGTGCGCGATTTCCAGCTGTTTCAGGAACGCCAACATCCTGAACCGCCAGTTGTTGAAATCCCGTACCATCGATGGGCTTGATCTTAAGGAACTTCTCGTCGTCTCCCATCATAACGGATTTTCAGCTGCTTTCAGAAATTTCTCGGTTTGGGTTTGTCTGGGTCCATAACCTTTTAACAGAGTGAAACTAAATACACCTTTACTGGTTGGTGGTTGACAAAGGAATGAAAAGTTTTATTCTCTAGACTTCATACAATCATAAGGTATAGGTTGCTGAGATCAATTGTACTTCAACAAAACTTGGCCGTTTTCTTCGTCCTGAAATGCTCCTCTACACCGTCTCGTTGCATGGCAGTATAATAAGACATTCCGGGAAGCTGCTTAAAGTCTTCCAGCACATAAGTTTCATCGTCCATTATCACGCAGGAAAACTTCGTCAAATATTCGCGATACAACTTGCGAGTCCGGGTTTTCGCCGTCACATTCTGTTTATGATTACGGCTCGGTACAGTTTGAACGACTTCATACTTTGCCGGTGCTTGGAAGTATGCACGAAAGTTGGGGACATTTTTATTTTTCTAGCCACAGTACGTACCGAAAAATCAGGTCTCTTCTGCAATATTTGCTTCACCTTTGCGTCCTTCTGGTGGTTCCTGAGATCCGTTTTCGTTTCGTTCTCAGCCTTTCTGGCTATTGTCAAACGTGTATCGAAAGATTTAAGTACGTTATGGACAGTGCTTGCAGGAAAACCAAGCTTTTTGTAAGTTTTCTTACTGACAGATCCGGATTTTCATAGCGACCGCACACAATTGCTTTTCGCACTTTCTCTTCTTTCGACGCCAACTGCGATCTTAAAGATTGTAGTATCACCAAAAATTGATTTTACACAATGAACAGCCATAAGTTCGTCAGTCTGCGAGATATTTCACGTGTTGATGAAGTATTACGTATTTAGGGGTGTCCAGATTATGTCGCGAACAAGCCTTAAGAGTGTTAGTTTTTATTTGTATTGTTAAAACGTGAACATGTACATCGTTAGTTTAAATTTTGCAAGTAATCCTGTTAGATTAAGAAAGTCCAAGCTCGAAAATTCACAATACCAAGGGAGGGTATGGAACTTATTTGAAAGGAAAATTCGAAATGGACAGTGAAAAGCTTTACACGCTCATTATAAAATTGCTTAGAGAGATATGGATGAAAACTGTGTCGGTCCACGATACACTGTAAAGCGCAACTCAACTCAGAGTTCCGACTGACTCCTTTTCAAACAAGATTAGTTTTATTTAATACAATAATGCTACTTCAGCTTGTCAATTGCAAGGGCGTGAGGAACCTTGTCGAACGGCTTTGAAAAATCGAAGTATATGGCATCAACTTGGTGACGATTCTCAATTTCCGTTGATAGGAAATTTACGCAGGACATCAGATTCGTTGTCGTGGATCGCTTCTTAACAAAACCATGTAGAAATTCAGAAATCAGCGGTCGAGATAGGGCGTAAAGAGCTTTGTGAACCAACTGTTCGAACACCTTAGCCATACAGCATAAAATCGAAACACCTCTGTAATTTTCAACAGCATATTTGTTACCAGCTTTGAAAATCGGAGTGATTGAGACTAGCTTCCACTCTTCGGGAAAAGTACCTTCACTGAGTGACCTGTTAAAAATAATAGTCAACGGCATCAGCAGTGAGTCAGCACATTCTCTTAAAAACAACGGCGGTATCTTGTCTGTGATCGACCCTTTTGACACATCCAACTTTTCCAGGGCTAACAAAACTACATGTTGGCTCACAACTAAAGCTGGACAATTTAAATTGAAAGCAGGACAGGATCTAAGACTGTCAGGGGAAAAAGTTGGCGACATTTGACTGTGTACATTTTCGAATAAATCGGCAAACAGATTAGCTAGCTAGTGAGGTGAATCGGCCGAAGTTTCCTTCAAAGTCATGTCGGTAGGGATTCAGTTGGATTGCTTACGGCTTCGAATATACGACCAAATGGATGACGAGTTCTGCTTCGCATTGGAGTAGGTCTGATATAGCAACGAAATGCAGCGTCCTGGCAATTGTCGTTAAACTTTATTTCATACAATAATGCTGTTCGATTATCACTCTTAATTCTGCTGACCAGCCTCCATGCTGCTGTTGCCGTGTAAATACATTTCTCTGACGCTGATTGTACCGTCAATGGAATGTTACCAAGTCTACGTATTAACGTCGTTAACTCACGAAAGCCCAGCAAACGCTTCAACCTCGAATTCAATTCAGCATAAACTATCGAGGCTTAGCTAAGAACACAGCCAGCTCATCTATTGGAGAACCTAAATGGCCATTACTCCCTAAGAAGGCTTCAACTTCATCAGTGGAAAAGAAATTCCATAAAAAATCCATTAAAAGCCACTAAAGGATGACTAAAAGTAAATTGATACGCATCAAAAGACCTGTAATTCGTCCATAGTCCAAAGTCCATAATGGTTGCTTTACAGTACTTTTATTAAAACTTCACCGTTACAGCATTACGAAATCTTGAACCTTCCTTTGGGTGGAGCCCATTAGTGCCCGCACAGTGGAAACTCACGCATTTGCTGGATGTCCTTGACTGTCCCGCCGCTTCGTCGAAGTTGCTGCTTTGAAATTGCCCAGTATTTTTCGATTGGTCGAAGTTCCGGGCAATTCGGAGGATTCATTAGCTTGGGGACAAAATCGATCTTGTTGGCAGCATACCGCTCCAGAACCACCTTGGAGTAGTGACAGCTGGCCAAATCGGGCCAAAAGATGACTTTGAGCCCCTATGCTATGGCAATGCACGCTTTTTCAGGCATCTTTCGATGTAAACTTGGGATGTCATGGTCGAGGATGTGACGAATGGTTTCGTTTTCAGGCCACAACTGCAAATCCCTTGCCAAATCATGGCCATCTTTGCGAACTTGTCGGCAAACACGAACTTGAATCTTTTGACTTTTGACCGGGAAGCTGTTTAAAATCGAGTTTGACGCATGTTTTGTCATCGATCAAAGTGCCGCCCTTGTGTTTCGCCAAAAACACGGTCATACAAGAGCCTTGCACGCTTCTTGGCCACGGAATTCTCCTTCATGTGCCGGTTCGGATGTTTACTGGCTTTGTGCGACTTGTATTCTGCCCTGGCAAGGATGTTCGGCACGGTTTGAAAGTTGGCCTTGTACCTCGGATCGGATCGAAAGACCGCCCTAAGACCTTGCTGCGCAAACGGTTCCAGTTTTTTCGTTGGTCCGTTGATTTCTTTCCATACTCAAGCTTTCCTTGAAGGTTTTGAGCACTTGGCAAACTGTTTTTTTCTTCATCTTTCGAGTTCCACGTTATTTCTGAACGCGATCGACTACTTTGATCGAACTTTCAACTGACCACAATAAGATAATATGACTGAGTCATAAAACGGCATTTCAAAACAGTTTTTGAATTTTCATTAAGTTTTTGTTTTCATTAAGTCGAAATTAAACCTTTGATAGGAATAAAAGGAATTTGAGAAAACAAGGTTATAAACAAGCTGCGAAGGTTTTTATAAACCTGGCTAAAAGATTAAACTTATTGACACCTCTGGGTGCCATTGAAACCAAACTGATTTCTAGTGGCTTTCATAAATAATAATGCTGGATGGTTTTGGCAGTGTAACTTGGGTCTAGCTTGTTGGTTGGATACTATGAAAATGCGTGTGTAATCGAAATCAAGACTGAATAAATTTCGGTCGGAGTTTGATGCAAACTTAACTATCCTTACGCCAAAGCAAAGTTACTAAATTCCTATTTGAACTGTAATTTACATCAATAGTTTTGGTCGGACTGCTTGCACTTTGTAAAAAGATGATGATATCAGAACCCAAAGTTCTATAAATTCAAAAAATCATTGCATGATGAAACGAAATTTCTCGCTCGAAGATGTGCCTTTATCGAATGTAAAATAATCGTTTTTATCGATTATATTTCGAGAAAACATTCTCGCACACAACGCTGTCATGGGCAGATGTTGACTCCCCCTCAGAAACTGTCATAAGCTCAGTTTGATATAAAAATATATTTATAGTTGGGAACAACGAAAAATGCACTGTAATAAATATTCCTCCGAGATAAAGTTGCGTGTACCTCAATAAAAAAAAGCAAACGACCATCAAAAAGTTTCAAAACACCAACGAAAGTCTGCGGTGGGGTAGGGATGATACATGTGGGGAATCCGCTCGGTCTTTATTGTTTTGCTCGCTGGGATAGCCCTCCAGGATGGAAAAAAAAACACCAAACGGATGGGTCGCCCGATCGTTGAAGCAAAGTACGCGATGATGGAGCGTTTAAGGACCATTTGATAAACTGTTGTCCCAGCCCGAAATTTCTCCGTGTTATTTTTGTGTTCTGGCCACAACGAGGACGACGACGTTTTGGGAGGATTTATTTTTCTGCCGGAATATGTGCGCTAATCGGACGGGCAGTTTAAATGGTCACCCATCCGTCTGTCCCTTCCATTCGTTGGTCTGTATGTGGGTTGAGGTGCTGATGCAGCCGTTGCTGAGAGAAGATGGAAGAAAAATGAGAGTGTTGGCTTTTTATTTCCTGCACTTTTCACGTCTACTGACGTTTATTATACGACTGTCAACGGACGCATCAACGAGGAAGTACAAAGTGGGAGCACAATCATGTGAAAGCCAAGAAGGGTCTATTAACATTATTCGCTTTTCTGGTTTGAATTTTTGCGGAGCAATAAATTGCACAATATAAGCCAAGTGCTCGCTTATTCTTTTTATTACAAAACAGTCCCCTAGGAGCGTGAGTAAGAGAGTCGCCGTTGATATGCGTTAAGCCCACTGATCATGTGTGTGTCTGTTTGTAAGACAGAAAGACGAGGGTAATTATAAAAGTGTATTTTAATCAAATTTCCGACCGAGATTAGTTCGCGGAGATGTCGTTTTTTTTTTCTCCCTTTGAAAGCTGTCCGCTGACGTTGACTAAATGGTTTTGGCTAAAAGCTTTCGGCGGCTTTTTGGATGGCCTCATGTGCCGCACTTGGATCGATGGTTTTTGTCCGATGTGGTTCCCGTGAATGCATGAACAGCCGTTTCGGTCTCCCTCTCTTAGGGACCTATACCCACACATGAACGAGCGAACGAGGCAGCGAGTGATGAACGTCAACGCAGGCAAACACTAAAATTTTGCGCTGCCCTTGCATGACTGCCACATGGACCAGAATGGACCCCGAACAAAGTCACGACAGAACCAGCGTACATACAGTAAAATTTTTGCCCAAAGCAACAATATGATCATAAATTTTAATGTAGCAAGGGAGGAAAAATAATACTTAAATTTTAACTCTGACAGTTTTACAACTACTTTTCCTCTGCTTCTCTAAATATCAGGCCTTATTATTGCTGCTATTATTGTTGTTATTGACTTCTACCGAGATATACAACGTAATAAAAAAAGATGCTCAAAACAGGCACTACTTGTACTTTAAGTTTGACGATATGATAATCTGCGAATGGCTCCAACACATATCCAAGCTTTATTGAAGACGGAAAGATGAACCGATGCGAAGCGATTCCCAAGGCACAAGACGAAATAACATTTCTAATCTGGTTTCTTCCTGCGGCTAACCGGTGCGCCACTATTAACGCATCTCCGCTCGATAATTGATTTTAAATAACCCCTCCTGA
This sequence comes from Aedes koreicus, assembly GCA_024533555.2. Lineage (NCBI taxonomy): Eukaryota > Metazoa > Arthropoda > Insecta > Diptera > Culicidae > Aedes > Aedes koreicus. The sequence goes on along the minus strand of JAHHFK020002494.1, from coordinate 32,256 downwards.
TTCTGTAGCCTACAGAAAGTGATGAATTTTAGTATCACTCCATGGAACGATCAAGTTCGTCGCTTTCCGAGCATTGAAGTCTCACAGTGAAGTTTTCAACAAATTCCCTAAAATTTAATTCGCCTTGCATGTTTAAGTTCCTGTGTCTACAAATCAGTGTTTTGTGATCATGTACACGACCGTCTTCTAGAGCATGTATTCCGTTCATTCGCCTCGTCATCCGAACGTTCTTTATTTTTATTTTACTGGCACACAGCAGCAGCCAGTGAACCCCGGCAAACTCATATAAATATTCTGCGCTCCATTATTCAACCTCCCTCTTTCCCGTCTATACTGCAAATCCTAACCTCTTTCTCTTTTGCAAGAAGCAACAACACTGGCTGTTGTTGTTGCACTATAAATTGTCATGCTTAAACATTTCGCGCTTTCCCGCGGTGTTCTGGCCTGGCTCGTACCTTTCCCCTTCCCTACTTCCACGCCGGCCTCCTGTGACGGTTCATAATATTTATGAGTGGAGTCCTGATTGTTGCGTGCACGGTTTTTACCACAGTGGATGTCATCATGTTGCGTCCGGCTCGAGTCGTCCGGCACTCATGCACTCGTAGTTCTTGGAAATGAAGTGATAGTGGGAAAACTGCTTTAGGTCACTTTTGTGCTAGGATGTTTTGTCCTCGACAAAGAGCCGTAGACGGCAGCGGTTCTCGGCAGTTGTAGTCATGGTGGTCAAATTGTCGGACAACGTGCGCTCGTGGATACCACACACATACGCGAGAAATGGTTCCAAGAACGGGGTACATGAAGATGGTGAATGCATTGAAGACGGTGCTCTCAAGTTGACATGCGTTCGGTTTGTTAAGGTCAAGGAACTTCTAACAAATTGTTTGATGAATGCATATATAAAGTTTAAAGTAGGTAATTTATCAATTCAGAACATTCCTTGCTAATTCCACTTGTGTTCTTTAGAATTCTCTAAAGCTTTAAGAAGATTTCAATCTTTCAATTTTCTAATTTTGTCCTTTGGTTTAGTGATGATCAGCCTAATGACCAAAAACCTTTCTTAAACTGTTTTTTCTCATCATCCACTTCACTTCGTAGAATACTTCAAGTTAATATTATCCTGTTCTGTACAGGGTGATAGGAAATTCCTGTCAGTGAAGTATATGGTCATAATAATGAGAAGCTATCATGAACTTCAATTTTCAGAACATATCCTGTTTGGTTTATCCTTAATATTTATCTTAATTTAGTATAGTTAAAATCTTTCTCCCTTTGCCTTAATTGCCAGCTGCATGCGTCGTTGGAAAGCGTCAAAGCTGGCACGCACGATATTTTGAGGCATGTTTTGGCAAAAAATTTGCCAGTTTACCCAGCATGTAGCCCCATGCATAGAATTTAAATCGAGAGAATTTAAATCAGGTGAAGAGACAGGCCATTCCTTCGACGAAATAAAATCCGGAAAATTGTCCTCATACCAAGCCTGTGTAGCTTTTGCCTGGTGGGACGGTGCAGAGTCTTTGAAAAAGTATGGTGCATTCCTGTAGTGTTTCGTGACGAAGGGAAGCAAATGGTTCTTCAAAACGTTATCTATATAACATTTACTGTTGATTTTAACACTAAATTCAATGAACAGCAATGGAACCTTCAAATTTTTGGAGAAACATCCCCAAACCATCACTCTTGAAATATTCTGGTACCTTTAACCGGCTAGTTTATCACGAGGAATATCAGATAGATGTACTGCATAAACCCGATTATTTTGCTGATTATGGTGATCCTGTAGCAGGAACTCTCAACTTCTCATCCGGAACCAGAATCTCAAAATCATCGTGCCGCTTGAGCGGCTTCCGACATCATTCGACTCTTGCAGTCTTTTGCTTTTCAGTCATGCCATGCACCTATTGTTTATTTTGTATAAATTCAGTCCAAAGTCGTCTTTCAAAATACTCCTGATCGTTGACTGCGACATTCCCAGTACTTTGGCCATCTTTTGGCCAGACTTAACAAGATTCCACCGAATTCGCTCTCTCACTCTTTTGATGGCTTCCGGACACCTGACAGTGCGTTTACGGATAAGTTTGGGAGGTATTTTTAAGAATCGGTTCTTTATAGTGTTTGATGGTGCGAAAGATGAATGTTTCGTTTTTTTTTTTTTTTTCTCTCTTCCCTCCTTTTTCGCTCCATATTACCACGGTTAATTTAAACCCAAATTTTAAAACTCCTCCCCCCCTTTTCCGTCCATTTACCCGGCAGCAGGGTAAATGCACCCTTCTTTTTTGGGGAAACGCTCCTTAAACTTTGGAAAAATGCTCCTTAGATGCGTTTGCCCGGTATAATGCAATCGGAGGTATTAACCTTCTGGTTAGCGCTTGCCGGTTGTTTTGACGGGTCTTAAGTTTCTTCAAGATTGTATAGCAGAGCTTCGCTCCGCAATCTTGTAGGTAGTTTTGACGGGTTTCAATTTCATTTTGACGAGTTCTAATTTAATTTTGAAGAAACGTAATTTCGTTTTGACGGGTCTTAATTTCGTTTTGAAATTCAGAAACATAAAACCCGTCAAAACTATACAATCTTGAAGAAACTTAAGACTCGTCAAAACACCCGGCAAGCGCTAACCAGAAGGTTAATACCTCCGATTGCATTATACCGCGCAAACGCATCTAAGGAGCATTTTTCCAAAGTTTAAGGAGCATTTCCCCAAAAAGAAGGGTGCATTTACCCTTTGCCATCCAAAAAAAAAAAAAAAAAACAAAATATAAATAATATACAAAAAAAAAAAAAAAAAAATCATTACCCCCCCCCCCCACCACACCAACACAAAACCCCACCCCCCCCCCACTCTCCTCCCCACTTTTTATTTTTATAACACCCAAAAAAAATAATAAATATTAATTTGGTCGCTTTTCTTCCCCTTTCGCCTGCCGTATACGTACCCAATACCAATACCTCCCAGCAGGTTTATGTTCTTTCTTTTTTCATTTTCCTTTTTCTATCATTATTTGTGCCGGTACACCACACACAAAAAAAATTACAGCCGTTTCACCCCCAACACTCATACCCACACGCCCATTTTTTAATTTAAAAAAGAAGATAAAAATTATTTATCCCAAAATATTTTATGGGACATTATTTCGTCATTCAACCATGAGCACTTCTGTCTTATTTCAATACTTTCAATCTGCTAACACGTCATGTGGAAGATTGAATTTATTATTTCTTAAAATCTTCTAGACTTGAAACCAATGAACTTTCATTCCTCCTTCACTCATGCAGCATTTACCAGATTTTTCATGTTTCAAAACTTTCAATCTGTTGAAGGTTAAGTTTAGAATATCTTGAAATCTTCTCTGACCAAAAGCCAATATACTTTTATGGGAAGTTTCTTCATCTTCAAATTATAAGTTGTGCTTTCTATTTTAAAATTTCAACAGCTGCTAACATTCTATGTAAGAACTTAGTATTATTAAAAAAAATGGATTTTGAAGCAATAAACTATTATGGAAGATTTTCCCTTCTTTCAGTGATGAGCAGTTCTTTAAAACTCGCAATATATTAATTTAACTTGAAATCTTTGGGACATAAAACAATCGAACTTCCATGAGAGATTTGTCCTTTTTTGAATCATGAGCTATAACATGCTATTTTGAAGATTGAACTTGTGTTTTCTCGGAATCTTTGGGAAATATTATCACTGAACTGTCATGATAGATTTTTTATTCATTCAATCATAAGCAGTTCTTTTCAGTTACGAAACATTAAATTCACAAACATGCCTCGTTGAAGTTTTTTCGTCTTTGCAATTCAAACAGAAAGGGATTCCAAGAAAACATAAAATACATGAATTATCAGTCTTTGACTCAGCTTTATGAACTATTTGGTCTAATGGCATTCGGTTTAATGATCCATCACCGATTTTAGTACCTCCAAAGCCCGGAAATCCATACTGTTCATTAAGCCTAACGCTTCTCATACGCAAAAGTTATTTGAACTTTCAAAACACGACTTGAATACATTCACTGGTTTGATAACAGGACATTGTCCAAGTAAATATCACCTGAAAATCATCGGTAAACTCCATGAAGATAAATGCCGCTTTTGTGGGTTAGAGAGTGTAAGCTCTATGCATTTAATGTGTAGCACTATTTAATAAACGATGCAGATTTTTTGACAAGGGGCTCATTGAACCCTGTGAGGTCTGGGACGCTGCTTCCAATCAAGTAGTACATTTCATAAGAAATGTAGTACCTGCTTGGGAAATTTGCCTACTGCCGTAGTGGTAGTTACTCTAAATAGTAACTTTCCATTGCGATAATATGGCAAAAATTAAAAAGAGGACACACCACAATAAATCAAATCAATGGTTGCAGTGGCAATACGTCCCAAACAAGGAAAAAAAATGTGATCTGGAAACAAACAAAAATTAGCTTGATAAATTCTCGTTAACTGGCATTTTGCATGTAACATTTCTGAACAAGGAATAAAAATTACTTTTAAGAATTGAATTTGATTTTTCGTTATAACTCCCCCCTCATAGTATAACGATGCCTTGATAGAATATAGAAGACAAAGATAAAATCTATGGTTGAACAAGTAGCATATTGTTATATGATATGAAATTCCATAACAAATGAAAACATCGAAAAATTGAACATTAAATTGAGTTAAAAAATCTGTAAATATTCCCAAAGGAATACCCAAGTAACATTGCCAAAACCATCCAGCTTTATTTAGTTTTATTAGAGTTTTATGAAAACCACTAGAGATCTCTCTGGTTTTATTATGGCACCAAGAGGTTTCATATTTTAGTCTGGTTTATGAAAACCTACACAGCTTGTTAACAACAATCTTAAGACCTTGTTTTTTCAAATTCCTTTTACTCTTATCAAAGGCTTTATTTCGACTTTATGACCTCGTAAAATGCTGTTTTGAAATGCCGTTTTAGGACTCATTCATATTAACTTATTATGGCCAGTTAAAAAAACATTTTAAAGCCATTTTGCCTCCAGTGAATGCATTAGACGGCAAATTGGCACTGAGGGAAGTCATGTGGTTTTCATCGGCAAAAAAAAAAAATTACCAAATAGTTTCATAGTAGTCATTGTGAAGATGAATTGGCTTTTTGACAAAGCTGTGATTTTTTATACTGAAATATAAGTAATTATTGAAATGTGGAACTATAAATACACCAATTTTTAAATGTAATGCAAATGAACTGTGTGTGTCGTCTGAGTATCAGGGACACTCTCGAGTTCCTTCGAAACTCGGAGAGGGTTACGGCAAGGTAATGGATTGTCGTGTTTGTTGTTTAACATTAAGTTGAAGGGTGTGATTCGAAGAGCTGGGATAGACACGAGTGGCACGATCTTCAGGAAGTCTGCCCAACTATTTGGCTTTGTTTTTACTATTTTTACGACGCTGATATCGTAGCACGTAACTTTGAGACGATGGCGGAAACGTACATCAGACTTAAGGCTGAAGCTGGTAGGATTGGGCTTGTGATTAATGCGTTGAAAACAAAATACATGAAGGGAAGAGGTTCACGAGAAGACAATGTTAGCCTCCTACCACGAGTTCAGATCGACGGTAATGAAATCGAGGTAGTAGACGAATTCGTGTATCTGGGCCCATTGGTGACCGCCGATAACAACACCAGCAGAGAGATACAAAGGCGTATTATAGCTGGCAATCATGCCTGTCGAACATAGTTCGTCGAACTACAAAGTTGACCATCTACAAGACATTAATTAGACCGGTAGTTCTCTATGGCCACGAAACGTGGGCATTGCTAGTGTAGGACCAACGCGCTCTTAGTGTCTTTGAACGGAAGGTGCTGCGTACGATCTACGGTGGAGTGCAGATGGAAGACGAAACGTGGAGGAAGCGAATGAACCACGAATTGCACCAGTTGCTGTGAGAACCTCCCATCGTACACATTGCTAAAATCGGTCGACTACGATGGGCTGGGCATGTTGTAAGAATGCCGGACGACAGCCCTGTGAAAATATTTCTCGAAATCGAACCGACTACTACAAGAAGAAGAGGCGCGCAACGAGCAAGATCAAGTAGAAGGCGTCCGCAGACAGCGAGGCTGGCGAAGTACAGCCATGGACCGATTACAATGGAGACAACTTCTGTGTACAGCAGAGGCCACACCGGTCTTGGTCTGATTGGTAAGGTGAGGTAAGCAAATGAACTGTAGATCGCACACCAATTTTGGCATTCTTTTAGATAAGCTTATTGAATTCCATCAATTTTCAGGAAATTTATGATTGATTTATCGAATATATTTGTTTTAATTAAGTTTTTGTTGTTGTAAACTCGCATTTCCAAGGCGCATTAATTTTCGGATCTTATCGTGCCAATATATTTACAAAAAAAAAATGCGCATATGATTTGAGGCATGATACGTTGTTAAAAAAACTCAATTTGTTTTGAATATTTTGCTGTCAAACAATATTTCCCGCAACTAACATCTTTCTTCTCAAATATTATTTACTAACAAGAAAATGCGAAAAAAAATTAGCAATTTCCATTTAATCCCAACTACCTTTATTGCTTATCTTGGAAGATACGCGTATTTCGTTTACATTGTGCAGACATCTTCAGTGTCGTGTACTAATACTTGACTAGTACACGACCCTGAAGAAGTCTGCACATTGTAGACGAAATACGCGTATCTGTCAAGATAAGCAATAAAAGTAGTTGGAATTAAATGAAAATTACTAATCTTTCTTCTTATTTTCCAGTTACAGGTATTCCACTAAAAAGCTCACACTCTCCACTATTATTTACTGCTAAATGAATCAAAACAGCAGAGAATCGAACAAAGCAGAACAACAAAAACAAACCACGATATCACAGTGAAGTTTGAGAGCTGTGGCCATTTGGCCTTATGCTGGTTTTCATGCACTTCTTACAAATAAACTTTATGAAGGTTCTCAAGTGGTCATAACATCTTTCACTAGTAAAGGGTGTCCACGATGAAATTGCCACACTATGAAATTGCTCTAACTTTTTAACCGTTGGGTAGAATTTAATGAAAATTTGAGTGGATTTAGTTCATAGTGCATTATTTACATCCTGCAAGTTTTAAAGTCCTGTGATCAAAACTCGCGGAAATGGAGTCGAAAGAACAGCTCGTGCGTGATAAAATCTTGCGCATTCATCACGAGAACAAGGATCTCTCGCATCGTTCCATCGCTAAAACGTTGGGAATCGCGAATTCCACGGTGTCGCGAGTGATTAAGCGGTTCGAGGAACGGTTGACCACCGATCGGAAGCCCAAAAGTGAAGGAAAAAGTATTCCGTACAACACAAAAAATCACAACCGCGTAGTTGGGGCCTTCAACCGAAATCCGAACGCCTCCGTTCGGGATGTGGCTAAGAAGCTGCACCTAAGCCGAAGTTTTGTCCAGAAGGCCAAAACTAAGGCTGGGCTTCGAACGTTCAAGGTACAAAAGGCCCCTAATCGCGACGAGAAGCAGAACAAGTCCGCCAAAACCCGTGCCAGGAAGTTGTACCTCAACATGCTGACGAAAGTTGAATGCTGCATCATGGACGACGAAACATATGTGAAGGCCGACTTCAAACAGATCCCCGGCAACCTGTTTTTCACGGCCAAGGATAAGTTCAGCGTTCCGGAGCATGTCCGCACTCAGAAGATGTCCAAATTTGCGAAGAAATTCCTGGTTTGGCAAGCCATCTGCACGTGCGGGAAGCGGAGTGCACCTTTCGTGACCCAGGACACGATGAACGGACAGATGTACATAAAAGAGTGCCTCCAGAAGCGGCTGCTTCCTCTCCTGAAGGCCCACAACGTCCCAACAATCTTCTGGCCGGATTTGGCCTCATGCCACTACTCCAAGGACGTGCTGAAGTGGTATGCGGACAATAAGGTCAATTTCGTGCCGAAAATGTTCAACCCTCCCAACACTCCGGAGCTCCGCCCCATCGAGAAGTACTGGGCGATTATGAAGCAGCACCTTCTTAAACGACCTAAGGTAGTGAAGACAGTCGAGGAACTGAAGAAAGTATGGGTTTACATGCAAAAAACGGTTGATTCACAGGTTGTGCAGAATCTTATGGCCGGGGTTAAGGCCAAAGTGCGGGCATTTGCGTATGGACTGTAAATAAAATACGAGTAAAATGGTAAAATGAAGTTTAATAGTTATTTCTCAATCCCTGAAAATTTGATGGCAATCGAATGAAAACTCGAATTTTGCGAATCAATTTTGTGTGTGGCAATTTCATCGTGGACACCCTTTATTTACAATGTACATACATGTTCCAAATAAATCATGTTTGTTTGTTTTAAATGTTTTCGTTTATCATACGAAATGAAATTAGTTAAACATCTGACAAATATGACGAAAGTAGCTTAATATAATTTACAAATGAGATTCGTTGCTGAAAACAACGAACAAATTAGTACAATGTACAACCGGTTTCGTAGCATAAACTAAATTTTATTTTCAGTGAAGAACATTTTCAAAATCTTCATGGTCTTAGAAAGGTTTTATTAACTGGTTTCCACAACCGTCTATGGAGTGGGCCAATTTGTATAAATGTCTGCTTTAAGGAAGCATAGATGAGGTGTTGGTAGACAAAACCAAATTTGAATATAGGGTATGTGTCTCTTAACTCAGCCTATTATGCAATGATCGATTACATTTTTTATGATAACTCATAAAGTTTTTAAGCTGTAAGCGAGATTCAACTAGTTAGACACTTGCTAAGATAAGTTTGATAAGAAATTTGGTAGTATGTTTCACGAAAAGTTACGCAACTCTTTTTATAAACTCAGAAACATTCGAGCGATATGGATTTAATGTCGGTCTATGTGCACCAAATTGGGTCTATTCATGGATGCAACTTCGTCCCATTCGATGGATTTATTACTAAATGCAGTCTTTGTACGGTTTTTTTTTCAAATTTTATGAATTAAGGCATTGCTAGCTGTATTTGATTTACTAAATACAACATTTCACAAAACAAACTAAAGTAAAACTGCCTCCAAATACTTAAGTGATGTTCATATATGATTTATCAGCTATTCAATCATGAAAACATTATAATTCACTGTACAATGATTTTGTTCCTTCGGTTTGTGTTTAGAAGAGCCACTTGAATACAAACAACCGCAAATTCATGCATTTCCACTTGAAATTTTACCAATAACAACCTTTCTACAAGTTATTGATAGAACAGGCCATAGTTGGGAACATACAAAAAAATATGTCCCCAACATTGGGTCTATGATTTTCTTGTAAAATTATTGTTATTTTAGCTATGTGAACAGTAATTTTGTAACGTGTAACTATTTTCTGCACATCCAGACTGCATTACTTGCTTTATCGATTCAATTCAGCCTAATTTAGTTCACTTGAAGATCGTGTAGATCATCTGTTCTGCTTAACCAGTGAAATCATGATGCCCCAAAAGTTCAAGAAATCGACAATTACGCGTAAGTGAACAACTATAAGTTGACTAATATTGTCTCAATTACTTCGGATTACATCGGTCATCCTAATAGCAACATGATTTTGTTGATTATCGTTAAATTAATGACATATTTGGTACATAGGCCGAATGAAGGAGCTAGGCTAACATTACATCCCCTTACCCGAAAACCAAGTGCAAAGTTCTTTTACTAGTGTGGAATCCAACCGAGAATCTGCCAGTCAGATGTTCTCCTTCCGATGAACACCAAGCTGTATGTGTTAAGACCAAACGAACATACAAAAGGTACAATTGTAGGTAAAATGTGGTTTTCAATTTGATATCCAGATGCACCCTTCTTTTTGGGGAATATTTTTCTTAAGTTTCTTCAAGATTGTATAGCGAGGCTTCGCTCAATGTTCGGGTTTAAATTTCATTTTGACGAATCTTAATTTCATTTTGAAGAGTCTTAATTTCGTTTTGACGGGTCTTAAATTCAGAAACTTAAAACCCGTCAAAACTATACAATCTTAATCAGCATGTAACGGATCTGAAACGGCAATGCCAAGTTCTTGCAACCGTCGTCAAGCAACAGGAACAAGTTATTGTCAAACAGAAAACAACTCCTGACCTTGCTCTCGATGCGCTGAACAGAACATTCAATCCCGACCAAGTGGACATGTTGATGTACAAAAAACAGCACCCGAAGCAGCGACAAAACTATTACAGAGAGCCTAAAAACCAAATTTGCTTGTGGCACGCGAGGCTACGAACATCAATGGAACACATATCCGCTTCCATCTGAACGAACCCTCCAACGAAGAGTAGAGGACTTGAACTTTAACACTGGCATATTGACCGATGTTCTCGAGCTTTTGCAGCTCAAACTGAATACAATGCATCCAGATGATCTTGACTGTGGACTAGTTTTCGACGAAATGTCCATCGAAGAAGCAAGAAGCTTCTGTATTGCTGACAGTATGTTTTACGGCGATATTACCATTCCAGGTCAAACCGGAATCGCTACCCATGGTCTTGTTTTCATGTTGATTGGGGTCAGAAGCAGATGGAAGCAAACTGTTGGCTACCATTTTACGGGCAATAGTATTCCCGAAAATGAACTGAAGGAAATCACGTTTGAAAATTATCCGGAAAGTAGAATCATTCGGTTGCAGAGTCCATTTTATAACTTCAGAGTGTGGCCCGAATAATAAAAAGCTGTGGAATTGCTTAAACCTTAAATTCCATAAGGACGTCGGATGGTAAAGCCATTTGAGCACCCCACAGACCCGCTTAGGAAACTCGACATCTCCCTTCCACTCAAGGGAAGAACAGAAGAAAACAAAATAATTTGGTTTTCAACGGTCAATAAACTCAAAAAAGGATGCCAGACCCAAGAAACTTCTCAGTTCAGAAACTGGAGATCGAGGTCTGAACCTGCGGATGTCCTTAATTTGTGCCTCATTGATATTAAATCCGTTTTCGTCCAGCTCGTGTCCTAGGAAGCAAATACGGGTTTTGTCAAACTCACATTTGTCGGAATTTATGGTCAGATTGTTCGCCCTTAAAATCTCGAGAACTTGAGCCACGGTCTTATGCAGGTCCTCCAAGGTTTTCGCGAAAATCAATATATCATCTATGTATACTATTATGTTTTCTACTCTTTCTAGGATCCGCGGCATTTCCCGTTGAAAAATTTCCGGAGCGCAATTCTCGCTGAACATCAGACGAGTAAACCTAAACATGCCATGTTCAGACAGAAAGGTGATCAAGTCGCGCGATTCTTCATGAAGCTCTAGATGGTAAAAGGCGTTTGTCAAATCGAGCTTCGAGAAGAATTTTGCCCCATGAAGTTTGATCCTCATTTCATCCAACAACGGTAGTCGATAATATTCACGTTTGATTGCCCGATTCGGTGCTCGCATGTTGACAACTAGGCGGAAATCGTTAGGGGCGAATGTTACTCGTTTGATGATTCCCTGAGCTTCCATATTCTGAACTCTTGTTCTCGCACTTTCTCTGTAGGCCGCCGGAACGATATAATACGCGTTTCTGATCGGTGGTATGGGTTTGTCAACGCTAAATTTTACGACTACACCCGGTATCTTCGGAAATATTCCACTCCCCTCCGGTACTTCACAGGCGTTAGCGGACACACGTATCTTTAATTGCTTCATATCGTTTGCCGTAGACCGACCCAAGAGTGAACGACGACCATCCGTGACGACCAAGAATTCAGCAATAATAGACGGTTTCTGGCACCTTACTACCTCGATTTTTGCTCTAAACCCGCATTTTACCGAGATTGGTTTGGTTGAAGCGTAAGATCGATGATCATGGTTGATCGACAATTTTATTAACTCCAGGTTCGCGTAACCTGAATTGAATTCGTATTCGAGTTTACTCCAGTCGTCGCCACCAATGATATTGACATCCGCTCCAGAGTCTATCAAGAATCGGATTGGGGCCGAAGATCCAAGCCGACATTCCACAAGCGCATCTGTGAGCGACAACGTATTGATTTGCTTATCTTCATTTTCATTAGGCCACTCTTGGACGTGTTCCCGCTCAGCTTGAATGCTGTTCGTGTTCTTCTTCCGACATGTTGCTTCGAAATGACCCCGTTCTCCACAAGCGTTGCATTTACGACCAACGGCTGGACAAGACCCGAATTTGTGGAATAGTCGATAGCATTTTGAACAACGGGAGCGACGTCCTAATCCATGATGTCCACCTTCATCTGTAACTCGCTGTTTCTTGGATTGTATTCCACTGTTTTCAGTTGCGACGTACTGCCGTTTCCGTTCAAATTGATCATTGGATGGGCGCTGCCGATTCCGTTCCACTTCAAAAGCTTCAGAGGATTCGGTTTGTGATGTTCCGGCTAGGTACGCTTCTTCTCGGGTTGCTGATCGGACTATGAAAGTCGTTTCATATCCAAGCATTCTCGCCGTCTTTGCCAGTTCTTTGTTCCTCATTCCCTTTAGTAGCTGCATCCGGATAAATCGGTCTTCGTCGATGCTGCTGTATCTGCAGAGGCACACTTTTTCCATCAGGCGTGCGTGGAAAGCTATCGCTGGCTCATCTGCACCCTGCTTCATATTCGAGAATGTCTCGTGTTCAGCAGTAATGTCCACCATCGATTGAAGATAGGTTTCGATGTTTTTAACGAAGTTTTCGTAGCAGTTTGGCTCACGTAGGCTCGGGCGAAGCCTGGCTGTTCTAGCTATTCCCTGCAGTTTCTCACTTAAAAATAGGTACAGTATCTGAGAACGCTTCACTGGATCGTTAATGTAAGAAATCAATGCAGCAATTTCGAACCGGTCATTAAACCGATTCCATTGTTCCCACATTTGGTTCGGGAAAGGTTGGATATTTTCCCAACGCATGCTGGCTGAGCCTGTGGAGGGTCCTGCCAATTCAGATGTGATTGTGGTTACTTGGAGTCGCTTCCAAGACATAATCGTCTTCACCCATGTCAGGTCCAAGAACCAATCACGGTCATTCCGAGCCGTTTCCGAAACAAAATAACGGTCGTCGTTTGCAATCTTTCATGCAGTATACAACATTGTTTGCAATCTTCCACACAACAACCTTGATTCCAGCGATATTTGGCTTAAATTTACATAAAAGATCGCATTAATTTATGCCAAATCGAGAATTTCCTTTATGTGTATCAGATAACGCAGAAAATTAAACGTTTCACCAAAACTGTATAAGTCATATTTTTGCATTAAATACTATTTGTACGCTTGTGTATGTTTGTATTCCTGAAACTAACTTCCAATATACCTTCGTTCTGGTTGTCTGGCTGAGAATTTGACGAAATTTTCTTTCGTTCAAATGTCATCAAAGTGACGATATGCCCGTTCGACTAAGTGTCGTACAAAATTTCATAGTCTGGAAATATCAATGCTCATGATAAAGATTTAATGGACAGTAAAAACTTATTCAAAATTACAATTTATAAAGACGTCATCTACACAGATAAAAAGAAACATGGAATTTTCTGCTTTATCTAATGCACATAAAGGGAATGCTAGATTTGACAGAAAATAACGGGATATTTCATGTAAAGTTAAGCAAAATAACGCCTGAATCTAGCCTGTTGTATGAAAGATTGCAAACATTGTTTTCGTCAATAAATCCCAACGGCGCTGACTGGAATTGATACCAGACCGACTGGAGTTCTGGAGGCACCCACGTTTACCACTACACCCCCGCGTCGTCTGCTAGCTACGCGTTAAGGCACCTTTATTTATACCTAACGTCGCCGCTAGCTGAGTTGAGCTTTTTCTTCGCTAGCCAATGACATTTTATTTTCACACTGCCCTCTATTAAATTGAAGAAATTTTCTTGAATCATGCATACCGCACACATAATACCCAACTTGATTAAAAGATTATTTCATACAAATTCATTTATCTACTACAGTTATCTCAATCTTTAAACCAGGAAAAGATCCTACTCTGCCAGCTGGCTAGCTCGGACTGTTCGTACGACATAATCGTCCTTTCTGAGATGAGACATGGCTCAATGATAACACACTCTCCATAGCTGGCTTTTGGTTCGTTTTACAAGCACCTACAAGGTATTTCGGTGCGACAGAAGTGCACTAAATAGTCGAAAGGTTTTTTGTGGAGACGTTTCGATCGCTGTACGTTACGGCCTCGGATCGTACATCGTTGAAGTTTAATCTTGGAAGTCGGCGGAGCAGGTTTGGATCTCGTTGAATCTCAAGGATCGTACCCTGTACCTATGTGCCATTTACCTTCTTCCTGACAGGGTTAGCGACGATGATCTCATAAATGTGCACCTTCAGTCAGTTGCACAAATGTCTGGAAATGCCTCCCTCAGAGACGAAATCGTATTAATCGGGGATTTTCACCTCCCTGGTTTTTTTATTTATTTATTTATTTATTTATTTATTCGTCAACAGATAAAAATGTTTATCCCAATGACAACTAGATAAAACTTAATTACATACAATAACTAACACATACATCTTCGGAAACAACGCTTATTAACATCACGGGATACATTAAAATTAAACACGTTATAACAGCTGTTGAAAACGCGACACATGCTTAGCACAGGTTCGTGTTTGCCGTAGTTGGTCCTTGAGTGCCGGTTTATAAAGAAAGATTGTAAACGTAGGTTTCGTCGTCGAGTGTTGATGTTCAAGAGACCAAGTAAAGTTGAACAGTCGATGTTTCCCTGAAGGAGGTCACCAACGAAACACGCTTTGGCCACCATACGCCTCCCTTCCAACAATTCCAGGCTGATGAGCTTACACCGACTTTCATAACTTGGCAATCTGCGAGGGTCTTGCCAACGAAGATGTCGCAAAGCAAAGCGTATAAACCTTCGCTGAACGGCTTCGATCCTCTGGACTGCATTTTGGTAGAAAGGGGACCAAACGACAGCACAGTACTCCAAAAAAGGACGAACCAAAGAGCAAAATAGTGCCTTCAGGCAATAAACGTCTTTGAAGTTTTTTGCGAAGCGGAAGATGAATCCTAACTGCGATGAGGCTTTAGAAACAATATAGGCAATGTGATTCTCGAATGACAGTTTGGAGTCGAGCATTACTCCCAGATCCTTGACTGTTGTTTCACGTTTCAAGCGTGTTCCTCGAAGGATGTACTCGTGGAGATACATCGCACGTTTTCGGCCAAAGGAGATAGCCGAGCATTTGGATACATTTAAGGACATTCTGTTGATCCGGCACCAGTCGTCGAACACTTGTAGTTCCTGTTGAAGAAAATCGGCGTCTTCTGGACATTTTATGACGTAGTACAGCTTTAGGTCGTCCGCGTAGGATAATTTCAGGCATCTGAGGACCAAGTTCACGTCGTTCATATATAACAGGAAAAGAAATGGACCAAGGTGGCTGCCTTGCGGAACGCCAGATGTTACTGAGAAGCTGGACGAGGCATAATCTGAGATCTTCACAGACATAGTTCTACCAGTCAGGTATGAGCGGAGCCAGTTCAACAATTGATCGTGAACCCCATTTTGTCGTATTTGGAAATTGCAATCTGATGGTTCATTTTATCGAAGGCCGCAGAGAGATCTGTGTATATGGCGTCTACTTGATGACCGCGTTCCATTTCGCGGATGACGAACGATGTAAATACGGTGAGGTTGGTCGCCGTCGAGCGCTTGGGCATAAAACCGTGTTGTTCAGGAGAAATAGTATGTGAATAGTCATGGACCAGCCTTTGAAGAACAATTAGTTCGAATAGCTTAGATACAGCACTTAGTGCAGCAATCCCACGATAGTTGGTGACGGATCGTTTGCATCCCTTTTTGTGTATTGGGAAAACAAACGACTCTTTCCAGCATTCAGGAAACATACCGGAAGTTAATGACAAATTGAAGACCATAGCCAGGGGCACAGCCAGTGTGTTAAGGCAACGCTTCAGGACAATTGAAGGAATACCATCAGGACCACATCCAGTTGAGCTTTTCATCTGCTTCCCTGCTAAAATCACCATATCACTATGGATAGTGAGTGCAGATCCAAATACAGACAAACGGGGAACATTGCTAGTAGCTGCTTCAAGGCCCTCGGCATCCAGCATTTCGTCGCAGAAGACACTGCTAAACTGCGTACGGAACAAGTTGGCGATATCCGCGACAGAGTCAGCTTCGTGAGTGCCGTCAGTCATGGTGGATGGTAAGCCGGTTTCCTTCCGTTGATCATTCACGAACCGCCAAAAGCTTTTCGGTTTCGTTTTGAGACGGCTCTGCAATTGAGACTGATGAGAGTTGTATAAGCTGTTATTGAGGTGTTTGTAGTCGTCGTTGGCGCGTGCGTAAATTGTCCTCGTAGAATCGGTGCGATATTTGCTGTGTTTCCTAAGAGCAGCCCTTTTAACTCGTTTCAAATGTTTGAGGTCGGAATTAGACCAAGCAGGTTTGGGAGGCTTACGGTTGAGTTTCTTAGGCACGAATTGATCAACGGCGTACAGCAAAATGTTACACAAAGTCGAGGCAGCAGAATTCGTATCCCCGTTTGCAAGGGTCGTGTTCCAATTCACGCCGGCGAGAAAGTTATTCATTCCCACGAAATCAGCTTGGGTGAAGTCATAATAAACGTTTTCGATGTTGTCATGGAAGCTGTACTTAGGATTAAACTCCAGTGTCAGTAGCAGAGGGGAATGATTTCTGCAGCTTTTGACAAGCGGTGTCGGAGCTAGAAGAACGGAACATCTTTGACCCAATTCTTCGCTAATGAAACATAGATCCAGCAAACGGTTATTCGCGTTCGGAATGCCATTAACTTGCCGAAGTCTGGCGGTAGAATAAGCATCAAGCAAGGAGAGCGAAGCCGGTCTGAATGACGAACATGAATTGTCTGGATAGCGGAAGCCGTTAGTATCGATATGCCATGAAATCGTGCTGAGGTTAAAATCTCCCACGATAATGATGTTGTCGCTGGGTCCCATTTGTGACACGATCCAATCCAAAGAAAGAGCGTGCTTTTCGATAAGGCTGCTGTCACTAACACGATCGGGGGGAATATAGACCACACAGATAAACAGTGTCCCGGTTTTAGTGGATATCGCCACCCAAAGATGTTCGACCGTTGAGTCCTCTGGAGGCTTCAGAAGTCGAGATTTGAATTTTGAGCGCACGGCAAGAAGAACTCCACCACCAGATTTCTTGTTGCTATTGAGCGACGATCGGTCTTGCCGGTAGACATAATACGTGTTGTCGAACAGTTGCTTCGATAATGTGTTTATATTAAGCCAAGTTTCCGTGAAGGCGTAAACATCGTAGCATGCGTCACTGCATGCCAACTGGTACTCGGCGAGCAAACTGTTGATACCACCTACGTTCTGGTAGTACAAAAGGGCTTTCAATGAGGAGGCAGAGGATTCGGCAGGCAGCGATCTGAAAGATGAGGCAGCATCAGCCCGAGCAACGTCATTAGATGAAGGATACTTGCCATGGATGGCAGCTTGGAGAGCCCTGTCCCCATCGCTAGACCCAGGGCCGGGACGACTTTGACGGCTGGAACTAGCAGTTAGAACATCGTTGAGACCGGCAGTGGGCACAGCTGAGCTAGGAGGGTCCAGGGCTTCCATACTGCTTTGTGACGTGCGTCCCAGACCGGTTGAAGTGACAGTCGATGTGTGTTGATGACGAGCATGGGCGAGATGACAGGTATGTAGCAGGCTGGCGGGCGTTGATAACGGCGGTCTAGTGGAAGCATCAGCAGGAGAAAGATGGCTGGAATCGGAAGATATATCAGGAAGCGTACGCTCTATAAACTGCGGGTACTTGCCTGAATTCGCAGCTTGGAGAACCTCTTCGTCAGAAGCGACATCAGGACCGCAACGACTCCGATGAACGACGACAGCAAAAGGCGGGACTGTGTCGAACTGAGAAGAGGTCTCCATGGTACTGTTTACTGCGCGTCGCGGTGTAGTTATTCCTCCTCCATGGCGCCATCTCCCGACGCCGACTGAACAGTTCGAGACGTTCGGTTTCCAAATGATGCAAGAGTCGGCGTTTGGGAAGGTTTCCAAAAATTTGCGGCTGATCTGCTATAAATCTTATCCCGACCCTTCCCAAATGCGCATGCATGCGAGGTCGATTTCGATGCTTGATCATTATTCCGTTACATCCTTACACCAGATTAACGACATTGTGAATGAAAATGGACGATCTCTAGACCTTTGCTTCGTGAATGCTGACACTCCTCCAGGCATCATGCTAGCTCCATATGCACTAGTAAAACAAATGCCTCATCATCCACCCCTTCTTCTCAATCTCGTGACTAGTGCACCGATCGAGCCAGCTATTGTACCGCTATCCACCTACCATGACTTCTTCAATGCAGATTACGACATCATTCTCGATGTGCTTAGCAGTATTAACTGAAATGAAACCCACGACATGAACGACGTCGATAACGTCATTACCACGTTCTTCATCATCTTGAGCTACTTGATCGACAGACAAGTTCCAAAGAAAGTCTCTCCAACCTCGAAAAAAGTACCATGGCAGACAGATGTCCTGCGCAGGCTGAAATCGAAAAAGAGGGCGGCTTTACGTATGTTTTCGAAACACCAGTCGATAGCGTTACGGAACCATAACGTGACGCTCAACCATCGATACAAGCATCTGGCTTGATGCTGCTCGGCCCACTAACGGAAGCTCCAAAGCAAACTGAAGCATAATCCTAAGGAGTTCTGGCGACACATTAATCAGCAATGCATGGAGAACGGTTAACCTTCACCTATCTCTCGGAACGGGGTTATCGCTGAGTCCATTGTCGACATCTGTAGCATGTTCTCCGAAAAGTTTGCAGATGTTTTCCATAACGATGCCCTCCAGCCACAGCAAATCGAAGTTGCCTCGAATAAAGTCCTTTTGTCTGACCGGTATTTCAACGCAATCCCTATCGACGATGCAATGTTTCTAAAACATTGCATTGCTTCGCTGACCGCACCATTAGCTCACATCTATCGGTCATCTTTGACGACCAGTAAGTTTCTGACACTATTGAAGTAAGCGTACATGTTTCCCGTGCACAAACAGGAAGTTAGAAGAAATGCTGATAACAACCGCAGAATTTCGAGCTTGTGCTCAACCTCTAAGCTGATTGAACAGGCCGTTTTAAAACCTGTTTTTTCCACGTTAAGTTAATATCAGAGAAGATCAACATGGATTCATGCCGAAGCGTTCAACCACAAACCTTCTATAAATCACTTCCTTCATAATGGATCAGATTTCAGCTGCTTCACAAACGGACGTTATCTGCACGGACCTATCTGCTGCTTTCGACAGAATCAACCATGACATCGCTGTGGCAAAACTGGAAAGGCTTGGCTCCGGCGCCTTTGGTTCAAATCATATCTTTGTGGCAGAACCCTCAAGGTTGAAATTAACGATAAGCTGTCCGCTTCGTCCGCCCTGTCCGGCATTCTCCAAGGCCGCTGCTTTTTCTTTTATATTTCAACGATGTTAACCTTTTGCTGAAATTTCATCGGCTAAGATTTGCTGACGACCTCAAAATCTACATTCGCGTGGATTCACTACGAGATGCTTTACAGTTATAGGAAGGTTTAGAGACAAAACAAAGGTGTTACGAGGTGAACTGTATGCTCTTGAATCCGGTGTGTGTACTGTTGCTCCTTTTTCTAGGAAGAAGTCTCCTATTATCTTCGGTTATTCCTTGGTTGAAACTCCTCTGCAAAGAGACAACCAAGTAAAGGACCTTGGTGTGATACTCGACGATAAACTCACGTATAAACCTCACATGTCCTACATCATAACGAAAGCTTCCCAAAACCTCGGCTTCATTTTTCGTGTGGCTAAAGAATTTCGAGACCTGTACTGCCTTAAGTCGCTGTACTGTTCGTTGGTGAGGTTTACCTTGGAATAGCTTCCCCGGTCTGGAACCCTCAGTTCCATAATGGCGTCGAACGTATTGAGTCAAGTCAATGATGTTTCACGCAATACGCTCTTCGTAGACTGCATTAAAGGGACCCTTGCATCCTTCCGAGTTACGAGAGTCGCTGCCGTATGATTCATTTGGACACTCTTCAAATTCGTCGTGAAGCCGCGAAGGCACTTATCGTTGCTGATTTGCTATCTGATCGAATAGACTGCACTTCACTGCTCGCCGATATTCCACTCTAGGCTCGAAGCCGTATCTTACGAAACACCTCTATCCTTAGAGTTTCGACGCAGGGGAACCGTTTACGGGTCAAATTCCGGAATGATTGTTTTGCAACGTGCGCTTAATTGTGTGCAGTCTGTTTTTTGATTTTAATATGTCACGAGACCGAAACAAGAAGACAGTTTTTGTTAGCGTTAAGTCACCACAAAATTAGTCTGTTGGTAATTAAACAAAATAATATAAAACACCCCCCCCCCCCCCCCCCCCAACTCCTAATCCTCGTGGTCTGCCTCAAAAGTAGCAAAAGTGTTAAAATTCCTAAAGTCAACGGTGTGTCTTGTAATCAAACGTTCAAACGATACTCGAAGTGTGGATAGAGCACAGCGCATCTATCATAAAAATTGCACTAGAGAGTAAAGGGCTGAGGAGAAAGGTGTTGAGGTACGTGAAAGGCAACCCAGGTGTCTCCATACGTGATTTGGCAAAGAAATACGATTCCAACTTTTCCACCGTGCGTAACATCCTTTCAAGAGAAGGATATAAGGCTTTTTATGCCAGTAAACATCCGATTAGCTCCCTGAAACAAAATTTAGTGGCCAAAAAGAAAGCACGATTACTATACGAACGAGTTTTGACGAAATTTGATGGCTGTATTTTAATGGATGACGAAACATATGTCAAAATGGATTATAAACAAATCCCCAGACGAGAATTTTATCTGTCAACTGGTTGTGGGGATGGCTCTTCTAGGCAATACAAGACCAACGTTATGTTTTGGCCGGATCTAGCCAGCTGCGTCTACTCTAAGGAGGTACTAGAATGGTATGTTGCAAACAATGTTAATTTCGTGCGTTTAAAGAGGAAATGCGTTTAAGGTGGAATAAGTTCGCCGGTACGCGTAGGTTCGTTTAAAGTGGAATAAGTTGAAACGGTAAAATGTAATAACTTGTTATATATCGTTTGAAAGCTGAATAAATACCCTTATGTTCGACGTTCTAATCGACCGTGCATGTTGTTTAATTCTTAAGTTATGATCACATGAATGCGTCCAAATTTACGGCAGATATTTTCAAGCACATTAAACTGTCAATGTTCGTGAAGAAATATCAGGTGTGGCAGGCCATCTGTACCTGTGGCTTGAAGAGTCACGTTTACATTGCGACCGGAACCGTCAACCAGGAAATTTATCTGAGCGAGTGCCTATAAAAACGTCTACTGCCTTTCCTGAAGCGACACAATTGTTCCGATCTGTTTTGGCCGGATTTGGCATCTTGCCATTACGGAAAAAAGGCCATGGAGTGGTATGCTGCCAACAACGTTCAAGTGATGCCCAAGAACAAGAACCCTCCCAACACGCCAGAGCTCCGTCCAATCGAACAATATTGACAAAATCTTATGGCAGGTGTTATACGAAAGACCCGGCAATTCGCATTCGGTAAAATGGAAGCTGAGCTGAATATTTCTCCTGTATTCTGTATTAACTGAACTTCAAAAAGAAAAAGAATTTCACTCATTAATCTCATACACATTACTGTTTGACCAAATTTTGATCGGAACACCCTTTAGAATGTCCACCCTTTCCTTCAAGAACAAGTTTTCAGTCCACTAGCACATCATGCTCCCCACGATCGAATACGATTGGTTAATATGGGAGAGCTGCGCCAATAGTCATCCTCGATAACTTCAGATAATTCAGAACAATACCATTTGGATGGTTGTGTACAGTCCCCCAACAACACATAGTCCTGAGATCCATCGCCTTGAAGGTCTACGGAGAGAGACTGGTTCTCGTAACCTTCGAGACGAACGGGTCGTTTCACCTTACTCGTCGTGCAAAATCGACATGGTGTGTTTCTGGAATCGCAAGGCGGAAATGTATGTAATTGGGTTCTGATTTTTTACATTCGTACATTTACACAAAAGCTCATCCGCACGTCGACACAAACCAGCATTATGAAAGCCCATTTAAGATGGAAGGCAAATACAAGAGAGGTGCGGATTTTATGCTGTATTTTGATACAATTTTAAAAGACCTACCTTTACTCTATTGAGCTGTGTCCTATTTTTGAGATTAGATTTGTCTTTTTTACGATTGGAGGAATCATAAATATTAGCGGAAAACAAGGTATCCGTGTAAGTTGGTGACTTAATTATAAAAACGGGTTGTCTAGAAACAGAAAACCAGCTCAATTGTCCTTCTACATAAGGAGGTGCATCGTGGATGGAAGTATGGTAACTCGACTACCAAGAAGAATTAGACGGAAGCAGAATATGGACAAGGGACAAAGGGTAAAGGAATATAGATAATCGGACAAGGGTGATTCAAGATAGTAAAAATTATTAGCCCAGACGTCTATGGCTCCTTCGTCGATCAGGACGTTTTGAAAATCAGTATTGGCCAGTAGAGTACAACGAATACGAGAAACAGGCCCGGAAATATCACACGCGACATTTTATCAATCTCACGCCACATAATCTTCTCTACACCGGTATCCGTGTCTGTCCACGCCACCGAGAGAATGCTTTGCCTTCGCGTGGGTTGTTTGGCTGGCGGGGGTTGAGGTCCTCCGTTACCCTGCAGGGACGCTTGTCCGGGGGTTGTGGGCGTTTGTGTTGGCTTTCGGGGGCGAACATTCACCGTACCACCCTCCCAGTTCGCCACCGTGGCACATTGACCCTTCTCCATGGCACTGATCCTCATTGGAAGTACTTTCGGAACCTTGTTGACCTGGTATTGGTATTGCACGTCTAGCACTTTGACGACCACAAACTCAGCCAACGCAGAGAACACAAACATCATGCAACCTGCCATCCAAAGGTCCAGTGCCTTAATTAGAGGGAAGAAAATTATAGAAACCGGTCATTAATAAATAATTGCTTCGTGTGTCTTACCTTCACATAAGCCACTGGAGGAATATCTGCTCGCATTCCGGTGAACATCGTTACGAGTGTCAGCATACACGTCACCAGAAGCGTCACTCGACCTGGAATTGCATCTAAACCAAGCCAAAAGCTGAACCAAGATAACATCACCACCAGGGTTGAAGGTGCAAAGGTTTGAATCAAGTGGTGCCCTATCTGTCGTTCGAATCGAAAATATACTGCTAACCGGGAAAAGTTACCTGAAAACGGCAATCAATTGTAGTCGTTTACTGTTTCTGTGACCAAATTGTTGATAATCAAACCATATTTCTCCGGCATATAGCCATCAGTCTCTTCCAGCTGCAGCGGTTGCCCCAGGTTGTACTGCAGTAGTTTTAGTTCCGGGTTGATGGTGACTCCGTTGTCGGCCCATTTGAGTCGAATTTTCTGATTGTGATAGGAGAAGCTTTCGATGTATATCGGACAAATTTGAATGTCCATCGGATACAGCTGAAACTCCATCTGACAGGCAATTATCGCGTGCATCATACAGGCATATCGAACGGTCGAATTTTTGTACAGTGTCACCGAGGAGAATTTGTGCGTTAGGGTGGCGATTTCTGGAAGTAGAGCCGGTCAATCGTATTTAATTCGATTTTTAGAATTCAAATGCATTTGTGACATAGTGCTGCTATGTGACTTCAACTACTGCATACTACAAACTAGCATTTAGCATGATGACCCTTCTACACAGAGAGTGGTGAATACAATTGATACACAATTGATACATTGACTACAGATTAACAATTTGAAATTCCACCAATCTCTACTAACCACAATTTTACTTCTGTAATCGAATTTTCAGAACTCAGGGATATGCATTTATACCACACCGATAAGATAGATGACGTTGATAAATGCTACTTGATAAGCCCTGAAATAAGTACTCCAACGCTTACCCAACAAATTCAAGGACCGCAACAAAAATACCGAGAACTGTAATAACGACACGTACCCTAAAATATACGTGAACTGTAAATAATACTGATGATTAATCAACTAGTATGGTATTGGACCAGTATTTTCTATTTTTTATAATAGATAAAATGATAGATGGTTTGACATACATGCTAAATTTCAATTGGGTAAATTTTGCTTCCTTTTCTCTATACACTACACAACAATATTAATTTCAAACTAATAGGGTAACGGGATAAAATGTCAGCCTAGCTCAGCAATTCAACGCAAATGTGGCCCGGGGAAAATCATCAACCTCATCGAGACGCAGTACGAGGCTTTCACGTGCAGAGTCCTACATAACGGATACTTGTCGTCGCGGGTGTGAGGCAAGGATGTACACTATCACCGCTACTGTTACTCATCGTAATCGGCGAGACCATGGGAGAAGCTGTTGGCTGTTTACCAAACCGTAGGCGGCCTTGGCAGCTTATCACTATGGAGCACCTGAACGATTTCGATTTCGCTGATGACGTCGCTCTGTTAGCGGAACGGCGCTCTGATATGCAGAGCTCAACACCTCACCGGAAGCTCCTCTGCAGCGGGTCTCACCATCAATGTCAACAAGACTAAATCGTTGAATGTCACCACAAACAATCCAACTTTCGGTTAACGGGGCAAACAGTGTCAATCGTTTTAAATATCTTGGCAGCCAGCTAGCGTCAGACAGCGGAACTAAGAGCGACATAGGTACACGAATCAAGAAGACGAAATGTATGGAGATCAAATGAGAAAAGTCAACGCACCAGAACTCGAATTTTCAATTCAAATATGAAATATGCAGGTCTTCATCAACTGATGCCTGCGGTATATAATTCGTGTCTGGTGATCTCACAACTAGATCTCGAATGCTGAGCTCCATCGTCGATGTCAACAGAAATTCGAGAACGAAATTGGAAATGGGTCGGCCACACAATACGAAGAAGCGGAAACGAAATCGACAAGGAAGCATTGTATTGGAACCCTGCATGACATTGCAGCAGCGACAGACCCAGGGGCTCGTGACATCGGAGCCGCAACAAAGAAATAAAGGAAGTTGATAGGAGTCTGACCTACAGTGACCGACGAAAAAAAAGATCAATAGAGAAAATCCCTTTTGATAAGTCCTATACATATCAGAACCATTCTATTTACACATGCTCAGTTTCTTTTGGACCCATTTGACAAGTTTCACACATATATTCCAATATACTCGTTAATTTCAATTTACCGCTGACGGAATACTTAATTAACTTCTGTTCATACCTCAATGATAAAAAAAAGATCATTCAACGGAAAAATAATTTTCCGTGTAGAATCCGCTGGTATACCCCCCGTAAATCACTGGTTTGATGTTTTATTGTTTACATCCGCATCAAAGCTCTGCCACAAGTCGAAAAAGTAGACATGTTCACCGGAAGTGATTTCAAAGCGATTAACTTGGGTGGCAGACAAATTTCGCTACAGGTCCGAAATCTGATCATGTGTGGTTGCAATCGAAACCATATCTAATACTAGACTACTCGGAAAAATCCATTCATCACCTTCCGAGAAATGAAAGAGTAGCTGATCCTACCGATTTCGAATCACGTTATCCGTCGCCGCATTGTTGGACAAGGGTTGAAAAGCCATTTCGCCCGGAAGTGACCATTCATCAGCCGGACTAACAAGGAAAAACGGCTCCAACTCGCCAGAACCCACTTAACTTAGCCCCTGGAGTTCTAGAAACGTGTTTTGTGGTCGGACGAATCCAAGTTTGAGCTGTTCAACAAGAAACGGCGGCAAAGAGTATAGCGCACAAGTGATGAAGAACAGCAGGATAGGCATCACCAGCCAACCTGAAACACGGTAGAGGTAATATTATGGACTGGTGGCTTTTCGTGGTTTGGAGTGGGTAATTTGGGTCTAATCAATGGAATCATGAGAGCAGATGGCTGTATTGTTATTTTATGCAAAAATCTGGAGTCATTGCTGAAAATGGGGTTGGAATGCAACTACACCTTTCAGCAAGATAATGATCCCAAGCGTACGGCCAAGAAAACGCTTGCCTTTTTCCGATCCTGTCGCATCAAACCCTTAGAATGGCCGCCCCAGAGCCCTGACTTGAACCCAATTGAGAATTTTTGATTCTCGATAATAAAGTGAAAAAAAAAAAGACGTAACCAACAAACAAACTTATCTTGCGGCTACCTCAGAAACCTGGTGGAAAGAATGCCAAAACGGCTACAGGCGATCATCATGGCGAAGGGGGTCTTATTGATTACTAATTATTTGATTTTCACTGATTTTTATGTTGACTTTTCAAATAGATCTTTTTTTTCGTCATACCCTATAAAAATAGTTTTTCAGAAATGGGAGATAATTATCGTTTGTGTATGAAAAAAAAAACCTTACCAGTAAGCTAAACAAAACTTCCATGTATATCTTTTGACAGGATGTATTACAACGCCCTGCTTTTTTGCAAATCTATGACTTTTGTAAACATTTACAAATTCATTACGGAATGATCTTTTTTTTCGCCGGTCACTGTAGGCCCAGGTCAAAGCTAAAGCGAGTAGCTCAGGTTAGAAATCTCTCACGTTAGCCCTATGCAACCGCTAAGGTTGGAAAAGAGATATTAGTAAGTGAGGGTTATTCCGGGAGTCGAAGTGACGTTTGTCACATGGTGAAGTGAGAAAAGTCATCTGCCGTAACGTGACACTCCATGTGATTTACCCAGAAGAGTCACGTCACTGCCGGTGACTTTTCTCACTTCACCAAGTGACAAAAGTCACTTCGACTATCGGAATAACCCTCAGTAAGTAAAATGGGAGATGAACCAGCTGGAGGTTGGAAATCTCGAAAGTAAAAAATAACCTCCCAACATGAACAAGATCCAAAAAAAATGTTGGAAGCGAACACTTTTTTAACGTGAACAATGTCGACGAGGTGGTTGAACAGAATCCGTTAGCAAGAATTAAACGAAAAGTCCGGAAATTCGAATTTAGGCAGTCGGTAGCTAAGCTGTTTTTTTTCTGTATTTTTTTTATTAACTCCTAATTGAACAATAATTTCCTTATTTTGACTAAAACAATTAATCAATTTACACCATTTTCTTCTTTGGTCAAAACTTGATAGTACACATTTTTTTTCCGGAATATTGTAAAATTTTACCGAAATCCGGTAAATCGGATAACCGAACGTTCATCTGTTGAAAGTTCGGTAAAAAATTACCGAATACTGTAAAATTTTCTAAGTGTGCACCCTCTGAAATTTGATTTTACATCCGTTGTATAAGTTGAAAATGACTTCGCGTATTGAACGGATCGAACTTGAATTTGTATTTTCTTTTTTTTTCTCTCGAAAATTTTGAAATATCGTTTAAGTGTTGCCTTGTAATCCGAGGATCATTTTTATCAAAAATTATTGCAGTAGAAATCGATTAATGATTATGTAACTTGACGTTCAATCGCAAAGTGGTCTTCGAAAAAAAGGACAAATTTCTCGTAAGCACAGATTGCAAACATTGTCATTACTATTGAAACTAGTACACAGTAATTCCGATTGAAACTTCAAAGGATTCGTGCAGTTCGAGTTCACCACCAACTGAGCTCAAGTTTTGATTGATTGGGCTGGGGCTGAAACGATTCTTTGAACCTTTTCTTTATCAAAATTTTACCTAAAGCTCATTTTACCATTTTTTACAAAAAAAAAAAAAAATCTACCTCTCTTCTTCTTCTATTTTTCTTTATACACCAACAGAGCTTTACCTGCCGCCTAAATTATTATTTTTGAAGCACTTCGACAGTTCCTAATTTAGGACTTTCTTTGCTATTCTAAACTATCCAATCTATTGGGAATCAAATCCTTGATCTCCGGATTGGAAAACCAACGCTTTTGCCGCCTACGGTATGAGGCTCCCCTTCATCTCTAACAAAGATGTTAATGGAAATAAGTACATCCATTGAAGAACTTGCGGTCTTAATGGATAACTTCTTAAAATGTTTGGGGCGTCCATTCTGAAATGGACTTGTTTTTTTTTTTGTAAACATATTGCTATATTAAACAATGTATATTGACATTCTAATAATAGTTTGTGTTACTCCATGTGTAAAGTGGACGATTACAATGTATTGAAGGATATCTTCATATCAACATGAGGCTTTGGAAGTGGAAGATTGTATTAAATAGCAACCGGCGGATGTTCTTTAGCAACTACAAACTACGTATCCTAATTCCTAGTAGGTAGTCTTAAATTAATGATGAATTTCCTTCACTTTCACTGCAACAATTTACGAATCATGGCCTGTTTTCATTACCTCCCCAACAAACAATCACTCATTAAATAAACATCATTATGGCGATTTAATTCAGCAGCGTGTTGAATGATCTTTGAACTATTTTCAATCACAGGCATTATGCATACAAATTTGAAGAAGTTATTAAGCTGTCGCCAAATGTTTTTGGACACTGCCAATTAGATGAGCTTAAATTGCAGCAATGGAGTTCAGCTGATAATTGAATAACTGCTGTTTAAGTGCTGCTCAGAACTTGAGGACAATTCCGAGAGTCACAGTGACCTTTGTTGAGCTAAGCGACTTTTTTTTAAAGAATAATATATTCTCTCCTTGTTAATTAATTGTCATGAAATTTTTCTTCAACATCATTGAGCATATTAAAAAAGCTGTGGTGTCTTTTATAGAACTATTGTTAAAATTTTTTAAATTCTTATAAAACTTTCTTTGGTTTTTTTTTGTATGATTTACCATACGATACAGACATTTTATGCTATGCATAAAATTAATTTGATATTATTATACATGTATATAAACAGAAACATTTTGTGACATTAATTTATTAACATTTAATAGCGAGACTTGAACCATCAACCTTCGTTTCCACAACTACGTGACATACCAACTGCGCTATCCTAGAACTGAATGAAGTACAAACGAATCGTCTATATAAGCTAAATATTACATATTGAATAGTAGCAGAAGGGATGCTTTAATTGAGCTACATTGATATTCTATTTATAGCGTTGCCTGTAAATAAGCAACATCAGTGCTCAATTAAAGCTTCTAAATGTTGTTATTAAACGTCTGAATTAGCAAGCAGTACACAAGCTTTGCTATTGGATGTCCGTTTTAACTACGTGCATTGCTGACAAGGGCATGTTGAACAAGAGACGATTAAAAGATAAGACAATATTTTCTGATGTTATTTGTTAATACTGCGCTGTTTTCTATTCGGATGGGCAATGTGAAGAGTAACCTGCGAGCTATTTGCTCAGAGCAGTTGACTATAATTTCAACACTTGAAAACAGGTCAATACTTTTTAAACGGCACCATAAATGAACAACTCATAATCGAAAACATAGGAATTAACTGAATTTAATGAATATCTATATATCCGGTCAACTATACAGGTTGGTCATCGCGCTGCGTAAAGTTTCGGTGACAGGTGTAATGTCAGGACGTCAGGTTTCAATTTGAGGTATGAAGGTTCTGTGGAGGTCGACGACAGAAATCGTAGAATGGCCGGAACAAATTAAAGAAGTCGAGTCGACCGCCACTTTGCTCGACAGGTCTAGTTTGCTATTACTATTGACAAACCTGTCACATTCTGTAGAGTAATAGTTTGTATTGATACGCAATTACGTATTGATTCTAAGAAGGGAAGTAAAAATTGGCTGCTCAAGGTATGAAATGTACGAAACCATTATATATTTTTTTCAGGTGAATTAACAGAAAAACTATTTAAATGTCCACTCCTATTAAAGAAAAAAACTAATTACCGTCAGTTTGAACGATTGGTCAAACTGTTGAGAATGAATGTGGTCATAACCAGTGACTTTTGTTGTATTGAAGCCAGCAAAAATAATGTTGAACTTAAGTGGGAGGAAATTGGGCAAGAACCTAAATTATTCCATGATATTACACCATCCCATAATTCCGGTTCTTGCCCAATTCCCTCCCACTTAAGTTTAACATTATTATTATTACTTTTTTCAATACAACAAAAGCCTATGACATTACCGTTTACAGTTCGACTCGGTTGTTGACTCGATCAGATTCAGTCAACTTCTTTAATGCGGAATTTTGCTGGACTGGACAGTGACAAGAGTCGAGTTGAGTTGCTCCGAATCGACTTCTATGATTTGGTTCCTATGTATGTGATGTAAGTACATACCAAGGGGAAGCAAATCAAAAAACCATTCGACGATAACTCTTTATTTATTCCAAATTTTACATTATTTTACATTCATATATTAACCTAGGTGATCCTGCTAAGTAATTAACATTTCAACCTTATATGCTATCATTTATATCTAATTGTGTTAATATTATTTTTACTTTGTCTATTCAGTATTTTTAACAGGGTTCCTTTTGCCTGCGTGTAAGAATAATTATTGATTTCTTAAAACTAGTTCTTATCTATAGAGAGAATTGATCATTGCAATTGAAGACTGCAATGATTTTTGTCTAAAATTATGAATTATTTTGTTGGACATTTCTTCTAGAGTCTCAACGTTTGAAATTCTATGTAATTCAATAGTACTGAACCAGGAGGCAGCTTCAAAATCATTTTCAGAACTTTGTTCTGAATCCTTTGAACCGTGCTTTTTTCCAATAGCACAACAACTAGACCATATTGGCACAGCATAAAGCATGGCCGGTCTAAAGATTTGTTTAAATATTAGAAGTTTGTTCTTCAAACAAAGTTTGGATTTTCTGTTTATAAGAGGATATAAACATTTTATATATTTATTACATTTGGCTTGAATGCCCTCAATGTGATCTTTAACAGACGTTACTTTTTGATCAAGTTCCAGTCCAAGTTGTTTGGTCGTTCATGATTGATGGGTTGCTTTGGGACTATTGGAAGTAGGTGATCACTAGTGAACTGGATGGTTACAGAAAGAACTCGATTCGAATCTTACGGTTAAAAAATCGCCGACTGCTCGTGAGTGTTCACGACAGATGAAGTTGGTAACATAGACTGCTATTATCAAAGCAAGGGCTATGACTACTACAAAAAAATTTGACGGTAGCGTAGGGGACCATTCGAAATGAAAGATGTCGGAGATTTTTTTTTGTTTCTGGAACTGAAGACCGATCGAGACCAAGCAAATGAAATGATTAAGATCAGTCAACTAATATATGTCTGTGATCTGTTGCAGTCCGACTTCCGACAAGTCAACAGTTGGCAGACTTGTCCACCAAGAGACTGATTCATGGACCTTTTGAGATGCTAAGGAATAAATTAGGATGATTCGCATCAGCAGAGGTGTCCAATGATGATTGGCGGATGTTCTTTAGCAACTGCAAATAACATATCCTAGAAGACTTAGAACAATGATGGACTCAAAATTTCTTTTTTCACTTCCACTGCAACTTGAAGATTTAGATCATAGTTTCGTTATTAAGTTGATGTTATTGAAATTGAGCAGGAAGCCATAGGTATACCGTGGTATATACGAGATCTTCCAATCGTAAATGCTTTCACTATAGTAGGCTTTGGGTTCTTAGTGCGAAAAATATCACTCGAACTGTTTAAGTCCCCTGTTAAAACATGAATGATATCAATGGCGTACTTTTTTTTTGCCAGTAAAAGAGAGGTAGCCTCCCCCTTGCCTATCCTGCCTATCCTGGCAAAACAGTGCTTGAAAAGGCCCTTTGCTCAATAAGATATGTTCAATTTTGACACTGCACTTTAACGGAACTATCAACACTTTCTCATCATATAATTCTCTAGTAACTTCCACTTTCAAAACCTCATGTTCATATGAAAGTATGTCCTTCAATACAGTGTAAATAACTTTGATAAGTGTCCAATGAATGATAATTTCAACATCATCTTAGTGTATGGATAATACCTACTTGAACACCTTAAAAATCATCATCAATTTTCTTTTTATCTATTAAGCGTGCTCACATCTCACAGCAGTGGATTTCAAAATTTGCTGTATCTTAGAAAGCCTTATTTATGGACACCACATACATTACGCGATCTCCTCGATTTAAGTCGAATGGGCATAGGATAGAAATCAGTTTCTATCCACAGTTTTCCCTAACAGTACAAATTAGATCGTTGAGATTGGAAAATGTCATAATAACATCCAAAAAGACTATTTATTTGTTAAGAGTTTAGTAGCAGTACTTTTTTGTTTAATTAAACTTTTATATCGGTACTTTAGTAATACAGTATTCACGTTTTATTGGAAACCATGACAGAAACAAGACAGGACTAAAACAATACAAAGTGCAACCGCGTGCAAATTCAAAAGCGGATGCTATCCATCCGTATTTAGCACAGAGCCTTCACGACCACATCCGACAAA